>OZ014455.1:14602916-14986763 GCA_963966035.1 Acleris laterana
GGCGGCGGCGCGGCGCCGCACTTGCGCGACGCGCGGATCTGGGAGAAGTGCTCGGCGGCCGACAGGATCTCGCGCTTGGCGCGCGCCACGTCCTCCTTGCGGCCCGTCACCACGAACACCGGCTCCTCGCCGCGGACCGGGGTCTTTATGTATGTGTTGGTTTTAGCTCGCAGAGCCTTGATCTTGCAACCTGGAACAAGGATAAACACACCGTTAATTCACCGTCGCTCGCTTTAATATCATTGTCATAAAGTGGCGAACGATTCAACTCATAGTTAAAACTACCGATCACCTGCAACACCGGTGAAGTCGCAAGCGTCATAGAGAAAAGAGTAACCTCGTTTACTGAAGTTCCCTGGCGTATGATAGCGTCTCGATTCTATTGGATAGGTCGGGTAAAAAACGAAGTACATACTCTTATATACAACTGTTGGAACACGACAGCGAACTTCGCTTTAGTCAGTTTCCAGACGTCGATAAGAGCGCGTCGTGCACGGCAGTCGGCGGCCGCTCGTCGCAGCGACCACGTGTCTGCTACCACTGCTACTTTATAAATTTATGTCACGACTAATCGAGTATTTAACCATGTCCTTACTCTGTAGCTTATACAATAGTCGCTTTTATCTCAATAAAAAATGCGGTTAAACGTAGTAAGACCGCACGAGTAAAGTAACTACTTTGTAAGATTCTATACCACGTGGCATCTCCCGTCTCGTTTCCCACCCCAATGCGGCAAAACATGGCAACAGCGCATCTCCGCTCAGAGATGCGACCACATAAATTTGACCCGCGGATTTACATAAACATGGCCCGTTGGCAGCCCTCGCGCTTTCTAATCCACCGGCGTTTTTAAACGAAATTACGGTTACTAGGCAACCATACCTTTGTGAAGGTATTCAGAACACATCGGACCGTTTTGACCCTAAAATACCATTTGTTAACTTTTATCGATAGTGTAATGACGGAGTAATCGGTGAACATACATAAAAAAAAAAAAAAAACATACAGTGGAACGTATAACCTCCTCCTTTTTTGAAGTCGGTTAACAAGGTACAAGGACGTCAGACGAATAAAAGAAGTCTTTACTACCGGTGCGAGCACACGTGCTCATCGTAAAATCATCATATAAGCGATTATATTAAGCCCTCATAGCACAGCTTAATTCCCAAGTAGACTCGATATTCAAAGCTTTACGAAATATTGTACCAGGAGTGACGGAATACGAGAGGGCTAGTCCGGAGTGGATGTCAAGGCCGTAGACTTCGAAACCCCGCTCAATGCCGTACAAGCTGTTATACTAGAACTATGTTACGTGTCGGCCATTCGAAGAATCCAACAACGTTATAGAATTATACATTTATGTAATCTTTAGAATTTACGTGAACAATTCAGTTGATTCAAGTAATATTGGGGTTTGATCATCGGTTGAATACCTATTGTTGTTCAAGGTATAAAGAGTATAAATACGAGTTGATAATCAATTTATACATATCACGTTACAAATTATATATTTTGTGAATTAATAGTCCATCCTACAGATCTACCTAAATCAAATGGCATTGATAATTGCATAAATGTTACAAAATGTATTCATTTCATGTCGATTAAGCAATAATTAATCACATTAGGAAGATTACTCTTATTTACTAAGTAATCCGCAGAAACGATTATAATAAAATTCTAATTAATTCGTTTAAACCAGGGATTGAAAACCGGTTTATTTTCCGTACCGGTTAGAGCCGCACTTTGAGAGCCTAACCCATAATAAAGGTTACGCTCGCAAGAACCGCTCTAACCGGTATCTCTATGTCGGAGCGTAAACAGGGAACGAAATCAATTTACCGGTTAGAGAGCGGTTCCTCCGTGTGGGGGGTGAATGACCGCTCGTTTAAGGAGACAGGATTGGTTTGCTATGGTATTAGATTGATAGCGCAGCCACCAGCAGCGCCTCGACGCGCGACAGCGGTCATTCATCCCGTATCGAAACACAGAGTAACCGGTTAGGGAGCGCTTCGAAATAACGTTCCCAAATCATTTCGTTCGAACGTAACCTAAATTATTAACCGGTTTAACCTAAATAAATACCGGTTTATTTGTAACCGGTTACAATCCCTGGTTTAAACTATTCCCGATATATTATGAGCAGGGCCCGTAATTTTCGTGCCGCTGACGCAAAAATGACGTCACGCTACATAGAGTATGATTTCAAATTGTTTTATTATAATTATTAACCATTAGTCGTTAATCATTTAATCATGTACAACAGAGCCAAGTAATCTATTGACGCGTAGAAAAATAAATACCTACTTGATACATAAAACGTAAATGAAACTATTTGTTTTGTATTTTATGCTCCTGATGCTATCATAAAATTCGTAAGATCCAGGTTAAAAACACCTTTTGTGTTAAATTTCCTTCTTCTTTTTCAACATGTTTAGTTGTTCTTTTTATTTTTGATGTTATATTTTAATCACAATTCGTACAATAATCGTTTTTGTCGTTTACGATTAAAAACGGATATTTGTTGCAAAACTCTTGTAACAATAGCAAATGAAAACAATAACTAAGACACTATTAAAATCTAAGGAACATAAGTATGAATTATTTAATAATTTGATAATCTGTTTTTTATTTGAGTGACCATAGTCACAATTAGTTAAACGTTATGTACTGATTATTTCATCGATACCGGTCAACTAAAGAGGTTGACAGATGATTATGACGAAATACTAATTGGAATCATACTGTATGTAGCGTGATGTCATTTTTACGTCAACGGCATGAAAATTACGGGCCCTGATTATGAGTTATCAAACCTGACAATGTTTCACAATTGAAAGGGACATCGATTAATGACTCCAGGGGGGTTATTATGAGTATTATGACAGAGTTATAGCAGTCATATTGCTCTGTCCTATTCTCTCGGCGTAAATTGAGCTGCATAGCTTTGTCATAGTAACCTCCCTGTTGCTCATTCACCGATTTTAATTTAACATTGTAAAACAGCCTCAGTAGTTGGCAATAGATGCAAATTTGTTGTAACCTAACCGTAACATTCCACGTCAAAACGACAAGGTTCTAAGGCTGAAACAATGCGACACCTAACCGCTTTGCTCGTAATTCGTCCGCGATTTACCAGATTAAGGGATTAACAGTTATCTAACCGTGTTGACGACCAGCTTATGATTGAATCTGTTGAAGTTTAATGGTTATGTGAAATTCAACCAGGTTTATATTATACCATACAGTGTTCATATAAGGGTACATGAGAACTACAACACCCTGGATATAATTAGGAACCTTTACAGAGCTTATAACTAAAAGACGAAATTCTTGGAAATTCTGTAGCTCTGCCTACCCCACTCTGGGAATAAAGGCGTGAGTTTATGTATGTATGTATGTATGTATAACTAAAAGGTGCCCTGAAGGACGCAATATAGTAACGAAAGCATAAGATAGATAAGACTTTTATTAAATTATAGACAGAATTTTGATGTGGTGGTAATTAAGTTCCAAATAATGGTGACCACATGAATACTCGTTAGAAATGTGTACTTTTTTACCTCGAACATTATGATTTGAGAAATTATGCATTTCGTTGTTATGCATAATAATTATTATCATTAGTTCATGAGTTAGAGATCGAAATTATGCAATTATGAAAATTTGCAGTCTGTCTGTCTGTCTGTCCGACTTTTAACTCAGAGACTCTTGCTACTACAAAGCTGTAATCTGGCTGTAAAAGTTGAAAATAAATTGTGTTTTTTTCAGTTGCCTCCGAAAGAAACAAAATTGGGTAATTGGTTGAAGCAAATACATTATACTCGGTAGCTACTTTTAGTTCTACGAGCACAAACGTTAAATTCATACCGAGGCCCCTCAGGTTCTGAAATAGAGTCAAGTTAAGGTTGTCAAACCGGTGGCTGCATACGTCACAGACAGCCTGGTCTAGTGACCTGATAAATCTAGCCCTCAACTGGTGCACTCTATTTCTGGGTTAGAAACTCAATATAGCTTGCGGTCTTCGATTAGTAAAACGCAAGACATAATGCAATAGAGAATACCTATTTGTTATTGACATCTCCGGACCACAATAATAATGTAATAATTATGTTTTTAAGTTCTTAAGGTGGACGCACATTTGTAACATGGTCCCGTGACATGGTCACGTGTATTGGTACTGTCACGATGCGATCGATCTCGAGCTCATGTCGATTTGCCACGCAGTCCGATCTAATCGCCCTATAGTCTGGAACCACTTTTAAGTTTACTGAGATACATTATCATTTACTTTTTCTGATACTCCTGACGCCATATCACGTTAAGATATTTTGCTATACATTGCTTCTGTTCGCTTAGTTATGTCGAATTAGGTCAGGCTCGTTCAAGTAATGTAAAGCATTTGCCCGGGATATTTTGCGTGCTTCCCCTTAGCCTATAGAGATGTCCATGAGCACATGCAAATACACCATGCTATATCATATCTACATGTCTTTTGTTTTTTATATGACGTGAGTCAATTCAAAACGCCTACTCAAATGGTGTATGTGTGGATTTTACCATGATTACTATTAGAACCTGCTGAACTATTAGACCGATTGTATTAAATAAGATGCCATATGATTCCTGAAGAGTGTGATAGACAGAGATGGGCATTATTCGAATAAATTTTTATTTGAATAATCATTCGAATAAACAATCATTCGCGATAAATTTATTCGCGAATAATTTATTCGCGAATAAATTATTCTACCACTTCTTCGAATAATAAATGAATTATTCTTTATTTTATTCGAATAAATACCACGAATAATATTATAGTACACTTTCAAATTTACCATTAAAATGCAACTGGAGCATATTTTAGGGTCTAGGGATTGTCTCGCAGGTAGCCAACCAGAAAGAGATGGATATATGAATGAACGAGATAACCACGTAACTCAATTTTCTTATCGGTTTGTTTACCCGTGTTCATTATTATTTCACAAAAATTAGTCATTCGCATACTTTGGTCTAAACCAGTCGCATCTCTGAAGTCTGTGTATTACTTTAACAAAAAAATGAGTAAGGTTAATGACGATGACGATAATATCCAGTCCAGCAAGGATAGCTCGTTAAACTCCACGGATTTGAGTGAAAACCGTGATGTGGTATCACAAGACCACACAAAACCACTATATATTTTTCATTTCTTTATTTAATTTAATACCCCTGTCGATCTTATAGCGATTGACTTTTAAACAAGGATAATTTATTCGTAGTATTTTATTCGGGAATGATTTATTCGTGATACAATTTATTCGCGAATAATTTATTCATCGAATGATTTATTCGCGAATAATTTATTCGCCATATGTACGAATAAGAATAATCATTCGGAAAATTTATTCGTTATTCGCGAATGATTTTTTTATTCTCAATCGTTATTCGTCATTCGAATAAATTTTGCCCATCTCTGGTGATAGACTACCTAACATTATAAGGGGGCGTGAAACGTGTCGCAAAAAAGACATTCATTTTACGACATTTTATTTCGTTTTATTGTTTTGCTTGTTTTATCCCAGATCGAGCAGCTTACAACAAATTATTACTTATTAACGTAGTATTTAAATCTGGAATGACATTTTGAATGCTTTTTACTTGGAACGAAGCCGAAGAAAGAGCTAGTATATGAATAACGTATGTTCTGGCTCTCGCCATGGAGGGCAGAGCGGCAACGTCGCGGCGCTTCCCCGACTGCCTGAGACAGTCTGAGATCCTGGTGGTTTTGTGAAAATTTCATTTTTTCGAAATGCTCGTGAGCAAAATAAAATTTTGGTACTATACCAAGAGTACAATTACAATTTATTATGTACTAGGAAACATGTACAAATCGGAAAATTCACTTTATGTAATTCGTAGGTGCTACGCGCTACGTGACTGCCAACAGGAGATCAACATAGCAATAATGTTGTAATTTGAAATGATATTTTTAATTCTAATTCGTTACAGAATATTATTATATTATTCTTAACGATATGAGAGTTATTTTCAATTTGACAACTAAAAGTGATTGCATCGTAATCAATTCTATAACAATATGTTATAATTCCGTTTAGAACAAATTAGATGGCCCGATTTCAGTACCGCCAGTCACTGAAAGTTTAATCGATTGGCCAATAAATTATAAGACCGAATAGAGGAATTTGAGCCCAATAACATATTACAATAGCTACCTACGTTAGGCACTGCGGGTAGGCGAGCACTAATGACCGAATCCGTCATCGCATTGTACCCGAATGTTCGGGCAAAAACACGTGGCCACCGCGCGCATCGAGGGTAGTCGCAGGTCGGTGAACCCAGAACATTAACCCCGGGTGACCTACATCGGGTTCTAGACTCCTAGTACGCACGGTAAGGTTCAAAACTGAGCAATCAAACTAGGTGATAGCTAAAGATACTTTAGGCCCTAAGTGGAGGGTTGTAGGATGTAAAATAACTAGGATAGCTAAAGATACTTTAAGCCCTAAGTGGAGGGTTGTAGGATGTAAAATAGCGATTTTCTAGTGAAAAATGTGATTTGCCCCAACGGTTTTGTTAGGAATGATTAATAGCAAGGTTCTTGAAAACATCAATCTAGATGGCCGAGCCCGAGATTGTACGGATTGAAAGAGCGGGGTTTGTAAAAATAGCGTACTTAAGTGGGGGACCATTAGGGGGACGTGCAAATTTTATTTTAATACTTGTTTTATATTTTCAAGGATAACAAGAGAGGCTTTGAACCGTGAATGACGAACAAACAAGCAAACACAGGTGAATAAATTAATATTTGGACAAGGCCTTCGACCAGCTGTGAACGTCTTTTGAAATTATGATGATGATGATGAATATAGAATCGAAATCTACAAGATCGTTTCAGGAATTTAGGAATGAGAACGTAACAATCAGACAGACGAACTTACTTTCACATTTACTGTCTTAGTTATTTCATGTAATTAATTGTCTGGAAAATTCTGTTTATACATGGTTTAGCAAAATGGTGTAAAAATGTGCCTTTGGAGGCCATTTTATGTTGCACTGCAGCCAAGCTAACCAGGAGTTCAGAGCGCGATAAGAGTTGGCGGCAAGTTGGCGCGCGGCCAGGAAACGATACTGGGGGTATCCAACAAATTAACATCTAAAATAGCGAGGCTTTGCTGCCGTATTCAGCCACCGGGCTACAGCAGTATCTTTTCCTGGCCTGGGTAACGGAGTCCATTATCATTTCGATTTACTGCTACTGTTCATGAGGTCCTTGTATTTAAAATTGAGTTGACTATGACGATTTTCTCTTTTCGATAAACTCGTATAGTATGTTCTATTATTTCAATTATGTGCAGTTAAAATTGTGATTGCCAGTAAAAAAAAAGAAGCAATTTCGATCTAAATTTACTTCTACTATTCACCGCCAGAGGCGCTTTCTTAGTTTAGTTACCCTACTTGACACTAGATGTCGCTAGTGTTATCATTCGTCATACAATTTAATTGAAGAATTGCCTTTTAACGATATTTATCAATTTTGTAATATAACTTACTAGTCTCTTTATTTTTAAAACGGTTATCTACCTTTCTGCCTTAATCAGGTTACCTTGTAAACTAACGTATTTGAATCCAATCATATAATTATGTATTTGCTAGTTTCCAATATCAAAATTATCAACACCTGTCTCTAGTTTTATTTCAAATTCATAACTACGAGTATAATAGTAACTTTAACCTGATGATGCAAACAAGCTGTAAGTATTAAAAAAAAAACGATTTTGCAAGTCTTGATATTTGATAACTGTTCAAAAGTGGTTGGTTATATAATATTTGATCAACTTGAAAATCTTGTAATATGCCATATTAGTATGTATAACTGTTATAATGAAATATTCGAGTGCAGGCTTAACAGGAGTGCATAAATTCTACGAGCGTTACGCGCTACGCCGCTACGCGGGCAGTGCACTCTACGCCGTAGCAAACCGGGTCACTGCGCTCGCCATGAAAGCCAACCGCCGCCGCGCCGACTCCTTTTTATTTCGCGAAACAGAATGCGGTATGAAACACTCAATTTTACCCAACAAATAAAAACTTAGTTATACGATACGAATAACTAATGAGTCATGCAAGCCCTCTATGCATAGAACGTGAGTGGCACGTAAAAATACTCTTACTTACAAGACTAATTTTAATATTTGAAACTTGCGCCCGTTTTTTTCTTTGAGAGAAATTTTAATATCGCTGAAACAAAAGTACCAGGTCAACAGGAATAGAAAGCGTAGCAATAAGTGCAGTTCAAACAGCCTCGACTGCGGTCCAGTTCCAAGCGGACAAAACTTTACCACTCTTACAATGTAAACCGCCCGAATTCAATAACAGGATGGCGTACAGTTCTTCGAGTATTTAACAAGCTTTATTATTTTACCAGGCCAGTCGAAGCCGTGAATAAAAAAACACGAAGAACCACCCTACTTGATACTTGATAAATATTATTTTACGTGACTCTTTGTTATTGATCGAACCTTTGCTTCTATTAATTCGTTCTGTTCTGTCGAGAGACAATATTATCTTAGTGGATTGAGGCTAATAAGCGAGACGTGCTACCTATTCAATTTGTTGGTTTTAATTATTATTTGGAACATAATTGCTGGTTGTTTCAAAGTTTTAAGTAGCTTTGACCAGTGTCCTAAGTTTCATAAGGATTCCCTAATTCAACTGTCGTAAAGTTCGAACGATTTTAATATGTTCAAATATTATTTAATTATCAATCGCTCCTCTTAAATCAAACACATCGATATACCAACACGAAACGAAAGGTCAAATTCGTTTTCTAATAATTGATACATCCCTGATAAAGATATATACATCTCGCCTGACTTCGCGCGCAGATGTAGGTCAAGTATAGCTTATAGCTATAGCTTGAAACATGCACGGCCAGGGGAGCAGAAAAGCGTAGTCATCTTGAATAATGAACAAGACAATGCAGCCGTCTCGCTCGCACGCGCAGCTTTGATTAATGGAGATATCAGCCCTATGACAGTTTGTTTGGGCGTCTCCGGGATTATATCCGATTTATAAAGACCGTCATTAGAGTCGAGAACGCGTTAACCAATAAAGTAGAAATGTAAGTCGAAAAGTGGCGGTTTAAAGCGTGAATTTTGGTTATAAACGGTCAAGTTAGATTGATGGTTTTCATAATATGAGTGCGTTAAATAAGATGCTTCGCTTGAAATATATTTCAGTGATCTCGATGCCTCGGCCGGTTTACGGCGCCGCTTTTTACGATGAATACAAATATTATCTGTACACGCCCTTACGCGCATATAAAACTTTATAGCCGACTCCATTGCGTGAAGAAAGAGGATTACGAATATCAATACGCAGAGAACTTCGTCGAGTCACCAGGCAAACATATAAATCAGAAGATGTCACTACAACACGAGACGGGCAGGGGTGGCTAGCCTCCCGCGCTGTTTTCCCGCGCACCCTACACTACAGCTGTTTCCTTATACAATGCTATAGCATGCTTCCTGCCTGTAATGGAAGCCTGGGAATGAGTTTTCATCTTTGCCGGGCAAGCTGCGGGAATCTGAATGTATTTTTCGTCTTCGGGCATAATGTTATACGGAGTTTTTCGCCTATTCGTCGGATGATTAATAGTAAGTACTTTTGTGGAACAGAGGAAACGTTTTCGTCATAGTGTTGGCGCGGCGCCAGCGCTGACACACCGCGCTAGATCAATGTCCACGGCGTACTGAAGTGAACTTTTAATGCTTAAGCGCACGCCTTGTACCGAGCGTTATTTTAAAACCGATTCGGTTAAAAGTTAATTATTTGTTCGCTAAGTTTTTATTAGTCAGTTGATTGCAAAGATCTACTTCTGGTTCGATTAAAAAAAGGTGGTTGAAATTGCCGCGAAAATGAGAGAATTTCATTAGCGTATCTTTAAGTTTATCGAAATGTCGCATGCGGTAACGGGAAGAGTTTCCCCGCGTGTCTGCAGGCGGGGTGGGGTGTGCGGGGCGGGCGGCGCCGCAGGGGCGCGTGCTTGTCGCACCCCCGCGATCGATACCGGGCAATGACCCCGGCAGCGGTCCGCGACCGGTGCATTGGCAATCCCTGGCGCTCGCGAATTTAACCCACATTCTGCTCTACCGCGGCCGCGCTAATTACTCTAACACGCTGAAAGCGCTCGAACACTCATTGGGAGACCCTACGCTTTCAGGCAATGCAGGTTTACTTGCAGCCGTTCGTACACTTGACCCGCAAACTTTATAAAAGCCGTATTTCTTTCAACTATCATAAAAAAATAACATCAACCGAATCCCTGCATTATAATTCATACCTGCTTTAATTAAGGAAAAGCAAAACAAATGATGAACTCTGAAATTAACTTAATTCACATCAAAACATTATGCGTGTCATAAAAGAAAATGAATGACTCATCAACATATTTTAGGCAAAACGCCTAGAATTAAGGTTGCTCAAGGAAAATTTTGCGGAGGAAAATCGCCTTGGTGTGGAGCGGCCATTGCACTCAGGTTACATAACACTGGGGGTACAGAGGTAGCGAGAGGTAGGCCGCCACGCGGTCGGCCGCGCGGCAAAGAAGCTCAAGTCGCAGTAAGCTGGTGATCTAAAAACAACTTTAACACAATGACAATAAACTTGAAATTGAGTTTGTTGCGGCAAGAAGATGTGCGTAAAATGATTAATGATTCGTCTTAGCGGGCGGGGTGCGGGGGATGCGGCGGCGCGCAGGGGTCGGGGTTGATCGAACTGAAGTCGGCAACGTTCAACGGCCGATATTTCTAACAGCCAACTAATTTATCATAGCCCAAGGGTTTGTCGACCCAAAAATACTTACTTAGCATTTAAATCCAAGATAAGTATCAAGACTAGCACGTTACAGTACCTACACACCAGTATTGCGTGTCTCCTACATGTTTCAGCTTAGACATTTTTAATATTAAGCGGTCACAACCGTTTTAAAATTCAAACAAATGCAATCAAGGCATTATGCATCATCCGCTGTGGATATAAGGCCAAAATTCTAATGCTAACCAGTAAATAGTCCGTTCTAAATTCAAAGTTCCCTTTAGCCGAGTTACATGTAGCAAGACAATTGCGACCTTGTTTCATGAGCGATAAACATTAATATCACTTACGCCGGATGACGAGTTGATACTTTTTGTGAGTGGATGTTGTCACGTGGTGTCTAGGGATTCCCGCGAGTATGAGTAAGACGGATATATTGTTGTCTCCCTCTGATGGCCGAAGATAGACATCTATCTGACGAAAGGGAAATGGTACGAGTACGCGGTTATTTTCATGCCGCTTGTACTTTTTGTAGCCAAGGTATGTTCGAGAATATGTAACTTAGAAAATTAAACATTCATATCACTTAGTTCCGTCGCGGCCAGACATCGTATTCAAGACTTCCCGGGTTAATCTACCTGCGATTTATGGTTGCCTAGTACCTGGAAACACGTTTCACGGTCGACAGAAGGCTAGAAATAACAGCGAAAGTATATTTTACCGACGATGTAAAGGGGATGTAGTTATGTGAATTATCTGAGAGTTCTGAAACTCATTATTGATGACATACAGACTGACAAGGAACGTGTCACAATACTTATTAACAGTACGTTAATTAGCCTTTAGCGTATGTATTTCGAAACACGGTTTAGATACGTTTAGTAACTGCGACGGTTCACAAGGAACTATTTTAACGATACTTATGTCAGCAGGTTGGTTTCATGCAGAGATGTTTACCTGAAAGCAGAAAAAACATTATTAGAAAATTGTATCACTAAAACAATGTAATCCAAAACAAACAGACGGACAAAACAATTAGCGGTCAAACAATTCATCAAACAAATCAAATTAAGTATAGTTTTTGTGACGAAATTATAAATCATTCAACGATTAAGATGTAACCGATCGATCAATAAAAACTTTAACTATAGGTAGTAGGTATGTCGAGCGTCGAGTTAGACATCGCGCAAGGTCGCAAGGGGCCTATTCCGATCGTCTGACAGCTGACATGTGTGACAACCGCGCGGTGGGGTCCGTCCGACCGAAACACTAGTGATAATGTTGATATTAAGAGCTATTCTTGTTTTGACAAAGCTGTAGAGACAGTAGGTATGTTGTCCTGGTGATGAATCATATAAAATCAATTTTATAATGGTAATTTAGGTATGCGTTTGACTTGGTTTACAAGTTTAATGCTATCTTTGAATCAATCTCATGAATAGGTAGGTACCTATGTAATTGTACATGACAGTTTAGTCGTTTTTATGAACGAAAATACATAGATGACATTATTATAACTTCAATAATTCAAGACAATAGGTTGGTAGATATGTACAGTACCCCAACGAAAATGATAAAGTGCACTGTCATAATAAACTTCAAACACAGTATGACAAGTATGACAATAACAATGGCAGTCACAATGACAAGGTTCTAAGCATGCTCAAGATATTTATTGGGTCGGAGACTGTACCTACATTAAATATCGTACCTACCCGTCGTAACTAGTTTAGGCCTAATTAAATCAAAGTGAACTCCTCATCCAAGATATTGTAATTTCTCACGTGGCGTCTCTACAATTAGGTACCACTACCTACTAGCATACCAGCAATGTCGAAGAGGCCCAGACCCCTCGATCCGTTGGCAGACGAGTGTATTGACACTAGTTCCAAGGCTAGAGCGAATACTTCCTTTTAGCTATTACCGTCGACCCGGACTTGAGTTTCCTTGTTTCCAAAACTATAGAATACAAACTAACGAGTTTTTTTTTGATGGCCGTAAATAAACTAGGTCTAGGTATATTATATTTATATAACCAAATGTTTAACAGGCTTTATTCGCTATAAATTGTCGCGAGAACTGTCACACTATGCGGAATAAAAAATATCTACTTCGTGCTAAAAGCTATATCTGTACCATATTTCACATCGATCGGTTGAGAGGTTAAGACGTTGAACGAACCATCAAACATTTTGTGAGGAAGAAAGAAAACGTAAATATTTGAAATTAAATCATTGTTTTAACTGTTTTTACATTATATACTTAAAATATGTTTTAAATAAGTAAATGGATAATTAACTAACGCTCATAGCAGAGTCCGCTTTAATACATGAAGATTGTAAAGTCCTGAATAACGTAAAAATAATCGAGATACTAGGATACTATGACTTGTAAGAGTTGTAAGAGTTGAAAGAAACTAGGTGTAATTATTGTTAATTGATTGTGGATTACGATTACGTGCGGTGACGTCACGCGTAGGTACGCGCCCATTCATTTCGGCGCAGGCTCAAGGCTGCGCGCGCCGTTACGTTCGAAATACAACGTTTTCTTAAAGTACGATTCACACGGTTCGAATAGGAGGAACGGCTTTTTAACCGACAGACGAAGAAGGGTAATTTTTCTAACCAAATTTGTATGTATGTATGTGGGTACGTGTATTGTATATGGTTATTATTTTCTTTGAGAAGCTGATAGGATCGAGTTGCTAGTGTCAGAGCACTTAATTGAAAAACAATGTGAAAATGGTGAATTTAAAAATAACATATTATGATGACGATAGAGCATACCTGACTGCGTGAAGCCATAAGACGGATTGTGTATCAATTTAACTGTCTATGTTATATGTAGTGATCAAAAATCGGACGTTCCACTTTGGCTGCTAAACTATCGGACCGAATTTAATTAAATGGGGTGTCATATGACTATATTATGACTCATCAAGAGCGTGTGATTGTCGAATGCTATTTCAAATTGTACTTTTAAAGGTGCGTCATACTTGCCAGTCAGGTTTCAGTTTTTATACCTATTTACCATGAGTTCGAAAGGTTTTACTCGAGTTTTGATGTTTTCTACGCATATATATTTATACAATAATGTATGTTGAGTGTCCAACGTTTTAAAAACGCGGATACTCCAAATGTATGCAATTGCCGAACTCACCGAATCGGCTCGGATGTTCCCCATTGTTACACCTTTAATCTCGCCGAGGCCGAGATGATTGATCATCGGCTATTACCAAATTAATTTGTCCGCTTGCGAGATTTGTTTTCATCGCGTCGTAAAATAGATCGTTTACAGGTTTCGCAAGTCACTGAACACGTTTTATTATGCCTACAATGAATAATTCATGTGGGAATCTACCAGGGTACCAGATGACATGAAGACGTTAGAAATCTTTAGATGTTTCGAGACTTTCGAGGATACATTTATCTGAGCGAGAATACTCGACGCGCCGGTGCATCGAACTGAGACATATTTGACAAGTGCGGCACACTGTATTTGTATCTCGCGATCGTACCGAAGATAAACATCTTTATTATCATCATTGTCGTAAAATAAACGACCAAACTGGTTGTTAAAGTTAGGCGACCGGCACGATATGGCGACGACTTGCGAACTTGAGCGATCATACGTTTTTCTTATGCAAATTAGCCCACGTTTGTTTTTACAACGCGAACTCTGACGAGGTGGTCGGGAATGGCGAAATATTTGGGATATCCCTGCACCGAAATAAAAACAATAGTATGTTGCGCGCTGGGTGAACGCACCGCGGTGCCCCGCTTGGCCCGCCGCCAACTCTCACGGTAAACGCTTCTAATCACTGAACTCTTAGCCAGTTAGTATGCTCCCTATAGCTTATAAACGCCTGATACTCGTTAAACTATTGCACCCACCCGTGTAGTACTCTCCACGCGTTCATGCCTTCCTAGTAGATAGCCAGAGAAAAGCGAAGTTCATTTACACTGAAGCGAGTCGAACTAGAGCCAAATTAATATGACGTTAGCGTTGTTTTCCTTCGAGCTATGATTTTTTGTCAAAAAACATTGTTAGTGAACGGTGGCTAGTGAACTATCGCTTGATTGACCTCTAACTAGCACGCAAATATCGTCTAAGTCATGATCATAATTTAACCTTCTAGACACCACATTAACACGGGTAGGTACGAGTACAAAACTAGTTTCGAGGTGTCTGCTGTCTGTCTAACCTGGCTACAATGCTTTGAGCCAATACATAAATTTAATCCGAAAGTTTACTCGGGTGAGTCTCTGGCAAGAAATAAAGAAAACCGTTGCACTCAAGATTTATATGCGAGCGATAATGCTTATCGGATAGTGACCCTAGTGCAACATAATGCACATTTGGACACATCAAAAAAGTAGTTCGGTACATACCTTATCTTCACATCAAACAATATGAGTAGGTCCGTATGAATTCAAGATCCTTCGTTTACTTTTTTATTGGTCTGCGGCATATCAAAGTTGTTAGGTATAAGTGAGCGCGGAATGTTTTGCCTACCAGGCCACCATGACCGCCGAGTCGTGTTTAGATGCTGATAACTCAGTGGCTACGACCTGCTTCATTGCCGAATACCTATGACTCTGCTTCCGGCTAGCTACAACAATTCGCGAGAACTCGGAACGTGAGCTAACTTGGACATTACATAACTAGTTTAAATCCAATGTCATTGTAGATATTCACGACGCAACTTCGGCATAAACATTAAGTTTTTGTACATAATCACGTTAAAGTAATTTAGTTCCAAAAAATCATTTATTTACAAATGTGCGATTGTATGCAGATAAGAGACGACTCAGTTAAATGTCTGATTACTGGTGAGGTATTCGACACTATTTTTCTTGGTGAATTATCATCTGAAATGTAGAAAGATATTTTTCAAAGTATTTTTATATAATCAAAAATAAATTATTAAACACTTTTTGTTGAACTGGCGCGCTGTCAAAATAGAGTTCAGTCACATGTTTCCCAGACAGACTAGTAAATTAATAAAATCCAGAGTTCTTAAATAATTCCAGCTAGTAGGTACCTGTCTCGATACCAGGGCTGCAGCAGACGCGGGCAGTAAACGTCAACGTCCCAAAACGGCGCTATTTTAGGGATCACTGAACACAGAACAAGTCTATTTATATTTTTTCCATCTTATTCGACAAGATTTTTATGATAAATTTAAGCACGTATTTTTAAATTAAATATCTAAAACATTATTCATTATATTTCGATACGTATAAAAATAACCAACAGAGTAGAGCCAATCACTGACTGACTGATTTAATAGCTTGTTAAAAATCAATCGGCCTATCGATAGAGGCTGAAGTGTAGTGTTCTAGCTTTTAAACGGTCGTCTACATTCGTGGATTCATTCAAGCCAGAATATATTTTATACGTAATCTTTCTTAAATAATTATTTATTTTAGAATAAAGACGCGTCTGTCTGTCTTTCCGTCTATCTGTATATCCACTAACTCCTCCTAAACCATGCAGGGGGTTGTGTTGCAGTTTAAACCATCAGTTAGATATTATTTCACGAAAAAATTAATGTGTAATTAATAATTTATGGTTTAAGTACAGGTATTACAGAAAACTTAAATATACCGAAGAGAAGCGAAGGCGGGTTCCTAGTAAGTCATAAAGTACAGTCGGCCAAAATTGTGGTCTACCACTACGGTTGAAGCTCATTTGCACGTCATGATGATACAACAAGTTCGATTATCCCTTGCAAAATATATTATCACCGTGACAAGTGTCAACCTTAGCGATAATTAGATCTCATATAAACTTTAGTCAAAACTGGTAGACCACTTTCTTAGCTGACTGTACAAATCGCTTGTAAGCATTGGTTGTTGGTATAAGTCGCATCACCACACAACTGTTGGTTTTCTAATGTACGTACTTTAAAAATAAAATAAAACGTTGCTGTGTACTAGGCATTCAGAAACGCAAAGAATGATCGGCCACGTCCTGAAGGATTAATGAGGGTGTCCCCGTGTGATGACGTCACAACCGCCAAAGTATGCGAATCTCACGATACAATCGCGACCTTGACGCTATTCGTATTGAGCTGCGCGGGAGTCACAATCGAGTAAGCGTTAGACACGCTAAAATTGAACTATGGCACTGAGGTGTAAATACAGTGTGTTACCGGCATGCGGGCATTTTTTTAAACTGCCGATAATACGTTACTTTAGCAATTGTTTGCAAGTATTATCAATTAAAAAATAATTAAAATAACTTCACAATAATTTTTCTTAGATACTGTCCATTTTTAATGTAGTGCATGTGCTGCGTGTTCATCGTTATCAGTATTGCTGTTGCTTGGTACAAGGCATGTCGTGGTACGGGGGCAGATCATAATAATCAAAGTAGCCGTCGACTGTCATTTACACTTGTCAAATTGCTGTGCTTTACATTGCTGGCAATTAAAATTTTGGTTGAAAGTTAACAAAGCCTGAAAATGTGTTTATTAATTAAATTAATATCATAGTTACGTTACAGATATACGTTATTTTAACCTACTTTAAAAAAAGCCCGGGTGCTGGTAACACACTGTATGTTTCTTTAGCCAAGTTTATCAACAAGCTCTTATTCTAACCATGAGAGTGACAAAATATACTTCCAGTTGCGAGTGCAAGAGTGATAGAGCGATAGGCCGCCGTACGTTGAGATAATCACACACGGAGCTATAATATACGGCAAAATATATACTTTAGCAATGTATCTTACGATATATTTTCCGTAATAGTTGTCAGAGTTCAAACACGGAGCTTCTCAACATCTTAAGATACCTTGCTATAAAATATATGTATGTATGTTGTAAACTGTTTATTACACAGACATCAAATAACAAACTAAAAAAAAAAAAAACAAAAGGTATGTACAGTCACTCAATAAAAATGTTGATCAAACTTAGAACTTTGTCGTTGTGACTGCTATTGTTATTGTCATACTTGTCATTTGATGTTCAGTTGGAAGTTTATTATGACAGTGCACTAAAGTGCTTAACATTTTCGTTGGGGCATTGTAAAGGCGAACTTACATTTATTCCTCGCCAGTAAAATTAATGGGATATATATGATCAATATGATCATATCTTCATATCATATCGTATCATAATATCTTCTTAGCTATGAGTGCTTTGCTATAATATAGTATATATTCTGGTATATTAATATACCTATGTTATAGCTCCGTTTGTAACGGGTTTATTTTTATGTTAGGTAGTGAAATGCATGGTGAATGCCCACGATTGCAATAAACTACAAGTACTGACTTTAAGAGCTTATTATACCTTCCTAAATTAGTCACTGGTGAGAGGGATGCCGCAATACGTTAGATCCGTATGGAGATATCTCTATCTGATTCTAACGTATTACTTGCGTCGTTCTTGTTAGTTAGTGATTAATTCAGAATGACTTGATTTTTTATAACTGCATTTATATAGGTACAAAGGTTTTCTCGCTTCGCTTAGGATTATGTGAGTTATCTGTAACATCCGTACGTACATAACCCAAAATTTATTATACATAAAAACCTTTCTCTTGAATTACTTTACCTATTAATGAAAACCGCATTAAAATCCAACCGACAGACCGACTTGGTTTTATACTATGTACATATAATGATTACATAAAGACCTCTTTCTAAAGTATACTTGCCTGGTCATCCTATTATGATCGAATATTAAACTTATGAAGTTTAAAAGTAAAGAAAATGCTTAAATAATAATTCTATAATGTTATATTATTTATTCACTGGCTTTGTCCGCCTGCAGTTCACTGCATACATTATACCCTCCACTGAATGCAATTTTACTGATGATCTTATTTAATGTACGAATGCGCCAGACGGACTCGCAGACGAGTTTTTACATGTATATTAGCATATACTTATGTCTGTGTGTTTTCTCGAGAGTTTATATTTATGACCGACGTCACCTGCATACTCGGGAGATTGTTCCGAAGATAAAAAGTAACCTACATGTGCTCAAAGGAAGTTGTATTAGTAATTTAGGGGTCCATATTGGCTCATATAAAATTGGTCTTTCGAATTTTTATTCAAATACCGATTTGTGACTATACTCATCATTACTCCGAAAAATTTTGCTCACTTTTTTGTTTATACTTTTTTAAGTCATAATACTCATAATCGTCGCAACTCATAATACATTATTTCAAAAAACTGTTACTTTTTTTAGATTTTTATAAATCTAACCTAACCTAATTTTATCTACACGTAAGATATTTAAGAAATTCTGAAAAGTGTACGGTTCCATGAATATTGACGGTATACGTTCAGGTGATTATAAGTTCCGATCGGTAGTATTTAAAAAAAATATGAAGAGTATGAAGAGTGATCATTAGGTTGTAAAATTATATGAGATACATTTTCGGAGTTCCAATAATCTAATACCCGTAATTTAGTTTTGTTTTGACTTCTTTAGTATGAATTATTTCCCTAGTTCCCAGGATGCAACGTATGTTTTTCCTATTCCCATTTAATATATATTGACGACGCATTTAGCTTACCTATGGAGGCAGCGGTTCTGGGATTCGATTCCCGGTGGGCAAATATTTGTGGGATGAGCGCGAGCATTGGCTTCCTGAGTTTTGTTTGATGTTTTCGGTGTATTTAAGTATGCATTTCTTCATACATGTATGTTTATCGATGTATAGTACCCATAGTACAAACCTAGAGCTTAATTTGGGAGTAGTTCAATTTGTATGAGATTGTCCTTAAATATATTGATTTGAAAATCTTTGGGAAACGATGATCTCTGTCGTATCGTGTTTGATCTTATTCGAGTCTCATCTATATTTGAATTATGGGTGTTTTACAATAGAGCTGAGATACGGATACAAAGCCATGCGGATTATAGTTCTCATGTAGGTATGAACATGTACACGAGAAACAATGATACTGGTACACGGTGTTTAACTTGTCATTATGAAAGCTCCTCGGCCGGAAAGAAAGCGAAGTGATGGATTTACTCGCGAATATTTAAGGAACAAAGATGGCCGCCCCCGCAGAGACATGTGGCGATGCAACAGCAGGCACATGCGTTTGTCATGCGTTACGGGGAAATAAGATCATTCACTACGTAAGTCGTTCAAGTAATCTTGTAGGTACCTTGGTAAAACACGTATAAGTATTTAAATCAAGTTGTAGCTCAAGGAAAATAACTTGCACACAGCCTCAGTCATCGCATGATCGAGCGTTCAGATTTATTACGGCAATATACGATATTAAAGTCTTTGTGTTTTTGCATAACGTTGAAAAACGAATGCTAAAGGTCAGCGGGCGGGATAGAGTTACCGGCGGCGCAGTAACAAGTAAACAAAGAGCCGCTCCCGCCGGACGTTCGAAGCCTGCGCAGCCTGCGGCCGACCTCCTCGACACGTATGGGATCCTGGTACCGCGAGGAGCCCTCAGCGCGGAAACCACTCAGTATCAAGTAACTCCTGCGGCGCGTTACGACGTGCTCGCGAAACCCGAGCTTCAGATCTTCATTATCGCCGCCATCAGCCATACGTTAAACCCTACAGCCTCGTAAACCATTTCAATTTAAATAAAAATGCTCATTAACTCTACTGGGAACACAGATGATTCGATTACGTGTCGGAAACGGTGCCTCCGCGAGTGCGCTGCATCGCTAATGCGCGGACCTGAATGGGATAACGTTATTAAGCTCCACAAATAACGCCTGAATGCAGATGAGCCCCGCGTCTAATCTAAAGTTGGCGCCTGTCGCCGCTTGAAATAACAAGGTACTCGCACTAATGTCGGTGTCCAAGAGCTGGCCGCAGACACACATGTTCAGGCGGACAGTGTCGAAGCGTGAATTGCGTGAGACTCCGCGGATGGCTCCTTCCGGCTTGCTAGTTGGATGGCGCAAGTAATAAAACTCGGGTTGTGTAATAAAAAACAGCTGTTTGGAGCGACGCCACGGAAAAGTGTAAACGCGGGAGATGTTTACAAACAGCGCGACGCGGGGTTCCGCCGCCAGGACCTCTGCCGCGCCACGCCACGCGCCCGCCGCGGGAGCGACCTCTCGACGTCACGGAATTATTGCACCCGTAACTGATTCGCTCGAAATTAAATGCATAATCGATATTTAGATTTTTTGCCCCTCAAAGGTGTCAACATTTTTTGCTGCACCGTCATTATGACGGGACGCAAATTGCACTCGTATCGTTGCGGTCGGGTTTTCATTTGAAATGAACATTCAATTAATATCAATTTTGATTTGACAGCACCGAATTACAAAGCGGATTATCACATATTTGTAACCTCAATTCGTCAGCGTCGAGAAGAGGGGACGGGAGAAAAAGTTTCAGGCCTATGATGGACGGTGCGGAGGATATCGCGTTGTCGCGCGTCGACGGCGCGGCGCGCGCGGCGCGCGGGCGGTGGGCGCGCTCGCGAGCGGCAGTGGAAAAGGTCAGCATCGCCGGTGACGAATGTAAGAGGTTGATGAACGCGAACGATCTATTTTGGAGCGAGTAAATGCGGCGGCGGCTCACCGAGTGACATTTAGACGAGCTAGGTGCATCCGAGACGGGACTATGAATAGGACCGACGCGAGAGGTCCTCGAGGATGCGCAGCCGCGGGTCCGGACGCGGCGGACCGCGCGCCGGAGGAATTCTAAGACCGAGCAGTTGTTGTTGTTGTTTACGGCAGGCCGAGGTGTTTAGCGGCTGCAGAGGATGTTTAACGCCGGCCGCGCGCCTAGCGCGTGGAAAATTGCGTTAAACTGTGAACAAATTAGTCTGCCGCCCGACCGATCGCGCCGCTCATACACGCACGAATCCAATTTTACGAGCTCTGTCCATAGCATACACGTTTGTCGGGTTATAAACGGCCGTAATTATAAGAAGAGGCGAGGCGTCAACACCAGAAAAACTAAATCTGAACCTATCCGGCCGAACCAGAACAAATGCCGTTCAAACATTCCTCAGACTAAAGACGTTATTGAATAATGGAAAATAACCAGAGAAGGCGTCGAGCGCGAGTTAGACTCCGATGATCGGACGTAATTAGCGGCGCGCCGGCTATGGGCGAAATAACCCATTAAACAAAAATGATACAGATCGTAAACATAACCGCGAGAGATCCAATTCGGAACATTTTAATTAGGGTGCGGCGGCATAATGCGATACGGTTCCGAGACAAAGCGAGCAGTAACAAGTATACACAATAAGTGGCCGGACCGGTCCGCCGCCCCCGAGAGCTTCGCAGAATTAGTTTTTTTCTCAAATGCGATCTCTTTCCACTCCGTCGCTTCCAACCATTAGGTTCACTTTTCGGCCCACAGCGTCGTTTCACGAGTCATTAGAGATCGGGATTCCAGTATCAAATTCGCTGCAGTAGACTGCAATAAATAGGTTAATTGATAGTATGTTGATTGGAATACAAATCAGGAGGGTTCAGCGACCGCCGCCGCGGTGACCTAAGCGCAGGATATCTGCGCCCATCGCGATCTGTTCGCACGCACTACGCTGGACACTAACAAGAACGAACGAGCAAGTCATTACGATGACTAACAATCGATTAAAACCGTCTGTTTACTAGCGCAAAAACTGCGCTTTACGAACCGTATTACGAATAATTTTCATTATTTTGAAACTAAAAAACTTAAATTATTTGGGGCGAATACTAGGCGCGCATAAGATAAACAGTGCTTTCATTTTTATACGTCCTCGCATTCTATTCAGGTTTGGGCTGTCACTTTTTCTTTCGTTACGGGCGGCGGT
The DNA here is from genome assembly GCA_963966035.1 of Acleris laterana. Taxonomy (NCBI): domain Eukaryota; kingdom Metazoa; phylum Arthropoda; class Insecta; order Lepidoptera; family Tortricidae; genus Acleris; species Acleris laterana. Next base: position 14,625,501 of record OZ014455.1, read on the forward strand.
GCTAGTGGCGAGTGTAGGATCTCGATCGCTCGCGGGCAGCCTTGACCTTCGGCTGCGATCGGTCGGGCGTCCGTCGACCCGCTGGAGCCACGCTCGCTCGCTGCACGACGCTACGTCTTCCGCAATTATGTGCGCCGGGTCGCGTGACAATATCTCCGCCCTTACTCCTTACTAATTTTCTGCAGTTTGTTAAAGCAGGCGAGACATTGTTTGTTTGAACGGGTGCTTTGAAGTAAAATTTTCGTCAAATATTTTGGTTTTACCATTTTTTTTCAAACACAATTGCCAGGTTCTCTTACATCGTGCTTTATGGTTGTACCATTATTGACAGAATAAAATCTACGCACTCCGCTGTACTGAATGAGAAAAATAAAGGAATCTCTATTTGTGATTTTTTCCGCAACCCCGCAGTTCTGGTGGCAAGACAAGCTTGCAATTTCACCATGTTATAAACCCAAGCATACCTCCACGCGACTCTGATCCATCACACCAGGCAAACAGAGGTAAACAGCGGCTGCAAATGAGTTGGAACTGCTCGAAGTCGGCGTCTTGCGCGGGCGCCGCCAGCCGTGACGCGCGTTTCCGCTGCGACACGCCGCCACCAACGATAGTCAACTTTTGAATGGAGTTTATAAGTAAAACAATAAGGAACGGTTATGGAATAGTCTTAAAATAGACGAGATAGAGAATAATTAGAGATAGGTGTGCATAGGAAAGAGATCTACTGACACTACATCTTAGGACGATCGAAATGGCCAAAGATATGGCCGTGTGGTTGCCGGGTTAGAATAGTGCCACTCCATATCTTCCCGTGGATGTCGTAAGAGACGGCTAAGGGAGAGAAGGCGTGTAGTGCTGTTAGGCGATGGGCTTGCAACCTGTCACTAATACACTGGTAAACATCTTAGCCTAAATGTGCAAAATGTGGTTACAGAATTGTTAACAAATTTTTGGAGTTGTTGCTAATTCTGTACCTCTGCCTACCCCACTCTGGGAATAAAGGCGTGAGTTTATTGTATGTATGTATGTAAGGACAAATCTTTAAAGGTGTTAAATAAAACCAGGTAGTCTTTTTCATAACGTCAAAATGTAAGGTCTGTAAGGTTAAGCTCATTAACGTAGTTTAGCTATTCAGCAACTTTCACCACAGACGGGTCACGTTGTACATAAATTTGTTCGTACAGTGACCTATTTCCGTTGCTCCTGCGTGTATATCTCGAGTGCTCGCGTGCTCGCCGGCCCCGGCGCGCGTACAGCGCACCACATACGCGCACTTGAATTATTGTGCCTTAACGGCGCACACACGTGAATGGCAAACATACGAGCGCGTACGCGACTCATTCAAAATGTTTGCCGGCGCGCGGTCAAGGGCGACGTCCATCGCGCTCCTGCAACCCCGGAGCCTCCACCCCGCCCCAGTTCGCCCCGCCGTGGACTATCTACCACGCTAAAATTACGTTATTGAATATTGCACAAAACGGATATTATTATTAGGTTAATTTCTAATACCACCATTATCCTTAATAGTTGTTGTGTGATAGCTTTTGTTTCGAGTTGTCGACACGGCTTTGTTTTGGTGCCCCATATTCCAGGGTTAATTGTACGCGGAGCTCATATGTAGGTAACAGAAGAGTAAGGCTCCCATGAGGTCCCCAAGACCTTCGGCGAGACCATCAACTCTTAGGTCGTTTACTCCAATTACGTAACACCCGTGTAACAACTAAATAATCGGCGGAATTTTTATTGACTAATTATTCGCAGTTTTTTTATAAGCGGTGAAGTCAGCGGATATAGCTAAATATTCAAGCAGTGTATCATTTCGAGGCTAACAATAACGTATCGCAAGAGAAACAAAACTAGCTTTGAAATTCCGGCTGCGATCACAGAATACGGATGTTTGCTTCTGCAGCATGGGCCTGAGGGGTTTGTACTTGAAACTTAGTGGTAGCCTTTATATCTATACTAATATTATAAAGCTCAAGAGTTTGTTTGTTTGCTTGTTTGCTTTAACGCGCTAATCTCAAGAACTACTTGTCCGATTTGAAGAAATATTTCAGTGCTATATAGCCCATTTATCGAGGAAGGTTGTTGGCTAAATATCATACTCACATAAACCGAAGCGAAGCGAGGGCGGGTCGCTAGTCTTTAATATGAAGTTAAAATTAACACATACTAAAACCTCAGTAGGTAAAATCCATAATAGCATCAGAATTTGAGGATCAAAGGGTTTCGACAATTCTTGGATAAAGGACAATCCAAGGACAATTTTACTTTTCTAAATCCGCCATGTCTACCAGGAGTTCACGAAATAAAAAGAATTGTATACTTAGGTCCTTGAATAGTCGGGTAAAATAAAAACGCGGTATCTCGGGTCGATATCTATGTGAGCAAGAAGTCGTTCGAGACTTTAAGCGCTGCAGCGAGATGCAGCCACATTCCGGCCCGGTGACGCGACCATTGTGAGCTTCTTTCCTTACACAAACAACTTATTATTGGTCCGAGAAACCATAATTCCGCAAACTAGTTTGAGAAAGTGTTGTCAGATATGGATGAAATTCAATAGCACAGTGATAAGTATGTGAATGTTTCATTATAGAAACGACCTACATGGTCTGTCAACACAGAGTAATACAGTATATAACAATGTTAATTACTATCTAAAACGATATTTTATAATACAATCAAATTGAAGTACTTCAATTTAATTTTTACTATAAAAATGGCATAAAGCACAGATAATGCAAAGTTGTTACCAAGACAGACAAGGTCCACAATTAATGCTGCATTTTGAGCTGTCAAACTGATTTAAGAAATTATAGATTTGGTGCTTATATTTAACTAGGGGAAAGTTCCAACAACGCCATTCTTCTCCGATCTAGTTATACAGTAAAACTCTTAAGTGACAGATAAGTTTTTAGTTTAGATCTATCAACTTTTGTTTCGACGCCCCGCGACCAGCGGAGTCAACGGCCAGACGGATTAAAGGGACGATTAACGACCAGTTTAATTTATAATCGGAATAATAAAGCCACGGAAGGACCGCCGGCGCAGGCCTAACTAACCCACATCGTTCATAACCCGAGTGTCAACAAAACGAACGGCCGCGCCTCGTCCTACCGAATATGTACGCGGTGAAACAGCTTTCGACGCTGCTGCAACGCCACAAAGCCACTGTCAGCCGCCGTTTCCCTGATAGGCAGCGACAAAACGATTCGACGCCGACTCACTTTCGGTTTCGCACAACCAACATTGATTTAGAGCAGAACGATAAAAAGCACAAAAGAGTCGAAACACCGAACCGGTCGGAGCGCCCAAAACTCTGTAATTATGATAACGAGGGGACCCACGTGGTTGCGCGGTTTATTAGTTGCTCGTTTACTAAGGAAATTAATAACTTAAAGTTTCTGGAGTCGGTATCGCACGTGACCCAGCGCGGATCCCTTTCGACATATGTTTGATAAAGCACGGGTTTTATCGAGACCGGAAAACCTGGTGAGATTTGCCGGTGAGTGGCGGCGGTACCAGGGGAGCGTGACTGATAAGGAAGTTACACAACGTAGGGAGCCAAGGTCGAGGCAGATGTGGGAAGTACAGGCGCGCCGTTCACGGCTTATCTGAAGTGTTTGCCAAGTATAAATAAGCAGCGGCCGACACGCGGCCGCAGCGCCGTGGTGCGGGTGTAACGCACTCGCCGTGACGTCGTGAGAACTTGAACTAGCGAGTACTAGGAGCTTAGCGCGGCGCAGGAGCACACGTGGGGCCGTACAATGGGTCTTGTGCGATGTTGCGCAATGTAAGGAAATTCGGGGATTCGATAAACTGATACGCATATCCAGAACTGGAGCAAATTGCGTTTTTACGGCGTTTGGACGCTAAATGCAGACACATTTAAATCAAATCACCGGCATTACTTCTTGGCGAGACTGATACCCAAATAACATGAACAAATAAAAGGTTTTTGAAACCCTGGCCGAATGTTTGTGTATTGCGGCATCCGACCGATAAAGAGTTCACGCGATCTCGGCGGGAGGGCGAGATGACGCGCGGCTAACATTCCAAATCCGAACGTTAATTCTTATTAATGCCAATGAACGCTGAACGCGTTCACCTTCATTTCTGCTGCAGCTTCCTGCTTCGAAGATCGGTCGTGGTGCTGAGTTGCTGACTGAGGACGCTGACGAGGCGCAATCCACTCGCGGCAGGAATCCGGTCGCAGGCACTGGGTCAGTGGACCCCGCAGCCCTGCGCATCCCTCCGCCAAGGCCGCTCATAATTAAAATGACATCAACCGCGTGGGAACATACAAATGGCGGCGACCGGTCCGACCGGCAGATTTAATTGCGCCACTACTGATTAATATTGGCATAAACGGCGTTCGACGAAACTGTTGTTCAAACAACGAGACATTGACAAAAAGAACAAGAGTTAGCAGACGGCGTGATGCGTCACCGCATCTCTGTCGTGTTGACTCGTGTCATCCCGCTCGCTCGGCAGAGGAAGCAGCAGAGGATGGCTGCTCGAGCTGGCCGCATTAGGAGCCGAAGGTGCGCGCGTGTGGTCGCGACATTTCCCCCATAACAATGAGTGATAGTGCATCCGTCCCTTTCGCGGCGGACCTTGCGGTGCTGTTGCTCCGGCCAGGTTCAATATCCCAGACCTTGGGCCGCGAGAGTCCCCGCCGCCGACTCAAACTAGTTACACGTACCTACGACTACAACCTACCACCTGCAATATTTTATAATTTTCTTATTTTTATCACCTTATTGATTGTTGTGAAACGAGTCGTTAAACACAACGTTAAGTTATGAGTTCTATAGAGAATTAATTTGGTACAAATGTTTTAATAGTTTTTTGTCGGCGAGGTTTCGCACGGTCAGCGCGGGTCACCGTTTGACATATTTATACGAGCGCCCGTAAAAAACACGCAGTTTATGATTTCTGTACCAGGAAAACTAATGAAGTATCGGTGTGGTCGCGACGCGCCTTCGTCAAATATACGATCGCCAATTAGATGTCGGGCGCATCGCGAAAATATAAATATTAGTAGAACCGACAAAGGTTTTTAATCACCAATCTCGATGCGTTTTGCTCGTTTTGCGGTCCGAAATTACAGGTTGCGAGTTCGCTCACCCCGGCGCGCCGCGCTTAGGGCAACTATGCCGGTCGTGTGAAAAATTACCGTGGATTTTGCTCTTATTCGGTACTATAAGTGGCATTCGATACATATAATTTTTGTATCCGGCTGAATATATTAAGGAGCTCCGACACACGCACGTTCCGATTAGCCAAATTAGCATTGTTTTAAAATATAAAATAGTTTTAAAGCTTGAGGCTCGGTCGTTAATCGAAATTTGAAAAAAGAAGAGTAATAAACGAAAGGGAATGCGCTGTAGAGGCGCGCGGCGAGCGCGAGTGCGGGCGGCGGCGAGACGTGACGTCACGGGCGCCGGAAACGGCCGCCATCATAGTTACGGTTACATTTTGAGTTTAGAAGAAAGTGTTCCGTGGCCTAGGTCAGGCCCGCGCGCACCATTTTGGAGGCTAGCGTGGGTCGAGAGCCTCATCGCTCGTATTGTGATTTGTGAGGTATAATGAACGTGGTGGACGTAATAGTTAAAAAATGCATAGACTAGAGGTTGTTTGGTGCTAATCAAATAGTTACTACGTTAAGTATGAAGTATGAATAGATATCAAAGACAAAACACAAATTAATCAAGTGACAATTAATATGTACCTGGCCAAGCTTGATGATAGGACACGTGTTTGATTTTTATGGTTGATGTATGATGTACCTATGCGGGCGTGTACAATTTAAAGGCGTTGGCTTTACAAAACTAGTTATCATGGCCTTATTGTGGTTAAAAATACTTTAGCATGATTCGATGCGTGTTTAAGCTTAATAAAATAAATGGGCAGCGTTTTGTAGCAGATGTTCGACGTCCTCCTGTGCACAAAGTGCACATTAAGTGCATGCTACAGGACACTACTGCTTTTAAAGTTTCGTTTAACTCCGGCAATGATGATCGATTAAGGAGAGAACATTGTTGTGTCGTCAACGTAAAGACAAGACTTTCTCGGAACTTTAAACGGATTCCGAAAATCAAATGAAAATTTAACGGAAAAAATGGCGCCGCGGAATATATTTACGATGTCAAATTAAAACCGAAAAGCCCCAATTAAAAGTTAAAAATGCTTCAAACTTCTCCAAAGGTATCTTTGTTTAAATCCAATCCCGTTTCATTAATAATCCAAACTTCACCAATGACAAAATTAGGAATGAATAGAATTCCTTTGAAGCGCGGACGAATTCCGCCATCGCTCAGCTTTTTCCAATAAGATTCGAGGGACTTACACGTTTTTACAGGACGAAATCTTAGCTCGAATATTACCTGTAAATAAAAAAAACAACAATCAGTACAATGTACACATAATTAACATAGGAAACAGTTGTTATTTTTAAAGTATTTATTTATTGTTGTCACATTATGGCACATACATTTAGACAGGTGTGATCCGTGTGATCCTATTGAACAACTAATTATTACCTAGCTTAGATAAAATGATTGATCTGCGATTTTCACAAGTGACCACCACAAAATTTTTTGGGTAAAAATTACGTCATGTTCCCAATTTCAGTCCAAACATCACACTTTTTTCCAAAATACTGTTTGTCAGCCTCCGTACGTGGCGTTCCCGTTGCCAAACAATATCCTTTGTCAACCAGTGACCCAAAAACCACGTCGAGGCTTTTAACGGGCACTCTGTAGTGTTTTCATTGGATTACCTTGAGCGAAATCGCTCAGCGTCACAGCTGCCCGAAGTACCCACAGGCCATACGTCATTCCAAACAATTGAGCAAAAAAATATCCTCTCCGTTGTACGATTGAAATTTACTCACGCACCATCTTTGTCTCGAGAAAATTAAATAAACTGTAAACAACGACAGAGATATGCGTCGCAATGCAAACACAACGCTGTTTGCGCAAATCTGAAGATCGGGTAACTCGGACCAATCGGCTTTCTTCACCAATCACAAGCAGCCATCATCGTCGTTCCATAGTTCAAAATTCGAATTCAAAATTGGAATTTAATCCATTCTTTTGCGTGTTTAAAGGCCTGTCGCTAGAGTGCCGAGGAATAGCCATTATTGTGCAGCCAATTCAACGTGACCCACTCCGCCGGGGCATTGTTTCCGAGACGCTCTTGATTGGTAGGGATCAATGAGGAATGAAGGGTCGCTTAAAGCTGGTCAGGGTATATTTAAATACGCGTCTCGGCCGTTAGCGTTTCCGATAGGCGCGTGACGCACTACGACTGGAGGCGAATACTAAATGAGTCATAGCAATAGCCGGGGTCAGATCCACGGAACAACATTGTGGACCCCTGCGAGAGCGCGCCGCGAGCGCTGTCCATCGACTACTTAATACGACTCTCACATCGCTATCTCCTTTATAATAAAGACATGTATACAAAATAGGATTGGCTGCAGAGATTACGAACTTATAGTACCGTCCATGAGATAATTTATCATACTTAACAGGTACCCTATAACCGATACGTCGCTGCAATACAAGCACCATGCTATTAATCTTCAATAATACACGTACAAATAAATTAAGAGAGGGACACGGAAAACGTAATTTTTGACATTTGTCGTGTTAAAGGTAAAGATAAATTAAAAAGACAAGAGTAAATTACATCCAATTTGTGCCAATTATCGGGTTTTAATAAGTCGATAAATGGATGTAGCGGCGGCGACAGGTTGCGGACCGGCCGCCGAGGGCCCGCCGAGGACTTAATGGACGAAGTACTTGGACACAGCTGGCCTTTGCATACAATCCATTCCTACTTAAGGTCATTTTCATGTATATTTTAAACCACATAAGGCGAGATGGACGCTGCGTAAATTGACAAAACGAAGAGCGCGACGGAACCTTGAACCCGTGTCAGGATCGCTCTCGAGGAACCGTTTAAAGCTGTAATGTGTGATAAAAAGTAATGAACAAATTCTCATCGGTCGGGACATAAGTCAGTATTCGCTGGCACTAAAATTAAAAACGCGTAAAGGCTGCGGTGGTCGCGTCGGACCCTGCCGACTTCAATTAGATTTCGCGAAAGGCGAACAATAAGAAATAAAATCTGATCTTTTACGAGCTCTCTGTCAGGCGGCCGGCCGAAATGCTCGTAAACGCGGGAATGCAACGGGCCCCGTGCTGCTAAAAACCATGAGGTGCGCAGCGATACCCCGAAACGGCTGAGACCAAATTTGATGGGCGCTTTATGGGGCCACAAGTGGGTCACGGCGGAGGCGGACAAAGGGTTGACGAGACACATCGCCCGCATTAACCCCGAGAGAAACTAATTCCAGTCGGCTCAGCGGAGACTGATTAGTTTTCTAGACACAAGATTACGCTTTCTCCCGAAATTGCTTCTGATTTTTTCCAACATTGATTGGGAGCAAAGCCGCAAACATTGAAACAATCGCCGTCCGCACACGAATACCCGCGGAATGCAAAACGGAATCTCGCTCGAAGCTTTGTTGCGGATTCCCAGACGGCGGCGACGGTAAAAAGCGGTCGCCCGAACCGCCTTATAAATTATGAGCCCAAACGCGGGTTATTAGTTGTCGAAATGACAGCACCGGGTCCCGAAAGTGACGCAGTACCGTTACAAAACCTAGCGCAGCGACCAGGGGCACATAACAAACGAAGGGCGACGCGGTCGGGGATCCAGTTTCCGAAGGACTTGTTTTGTGTCGAAATTCAAGTTCGCCGGCTATCGCTCCACGCGACTCGTGCGAAGAATTCTATCGATAATCGATTTAACGAGAGCAATCGTCGTGTTATTAATTTATGGTGACAAAGACGCATACAATAACATTGTTATCGGTGACATATTGAACTGTCCGAGACCGAGTAATAAGTCAACGACTCGAGTGAAATGAAAGAATCCCCTTGATATTGATTGTTACGCGGGCGTCAGAGGCTGTTTGTTCCTGGTGCTGGGAGGAATGCGTGCCAGCAGTTTTTTCTTCGAATTACTCCAGATTAATGCGTCATGTTAGCGCAATGCAGCTTGCATCGAGTGCACTCAATTGGAAGCCAGAATATCAGAAAAAAAACATCAATGCGCTTCAGCAGTGCGACCTCGATCTCATATAAGATTTACCTTGTTTAAATAATAATCAGTTTAGCAGACAATAAGTAACAAAGGCGTGCATCCAAATCAGTATTCAGTCTCCGGTACGCCTAAATACGCACCGACCGAGATATTTTTAAAGGCACTTAACTTTGTTTCAATAATTGATAAACTTTAGTCGTGTTGACAGATCTTGAAATAGTTACGATGTTAAACGGGCAGCGGCGATAAGGCTATTTATGAATGCATAAATAAGATAGAAGGTCGACTCCCACGCAATCGAACATCGAGGTAGGTCGGGGAAGCAGACGGCCAAATTAACCCCAACGCAGTAAGGTCACCAATTAAAACCAAAACAAAAAACATCGCAATAAACCCACCTATTAAATTTAATAGACAATTTAAATTATGTTATAAAGACGCTTATTACTGTTCTTAGAAAACATATTGCAAAAGCTGACGCGCCGGCTAATCTGAAACTGGATACCTAATTTGCGATTAGCTGTTATTAAAACATCAGATGCGGGATGATTGATGCAATCTACGTATTCGGTTCGGGTGCTCCGACCTTACTAATTCGATTGTTTTCATTTGGAAACAGTCTAGCCGGTCATATTTGCCTGGTAGTTTTTTCATTTACATTGCAAGCTAATTAATCAGTTGGCTTCAAGTTCTTTCTTAGTAAGCTTAAATTTGACGACAATGTGCAATTACTTTTGTTATTAAAACAATCCCTCGACATAACACGAACTTTGTAATGTTATTATTTCGGTCCACAAAAATGATTCGCGAAATTGGGAATGCACGAACTTTGTTCCATGTGAAAAAAAAGAAAAATCACAAGATTGGTTCAAAAACATCGAAACAGCAGAAAATTATAAAATGATAAGATAATACACTAGGCCCCCTTTTTGGCATTTTATTTTTTCTGGTTACTGCTACAGCCAAGGCTATAGATTTATACATAAAAATTACCAGGGCATCATGGGTGCAGTGAGAGTGCAGAGGTTATGAAATTGCGTGCGACCGCAAGGCATCCGGCGGACAAAGACGGCCGCCGGACGAAAGCTCGCCGGATGCACGTAATGCGCAGATATTGGTGTGCGCGGACGCGTAACTATATGGCTACCTACTTACTGCTCATTGGCTCCATTACGAGGATGGCCTCCATTTTGATCGCAGCATGACAAGCTTTTGTTTGATTTCACAATAAATCAGGGCAAGCTTCGTTTAAAATTCAAATTGGATTGAAGTGGTCTTTCCTACGTCTTCTTGACACCTATATTTTTATGTCAAAATGGCTAGTCATTACATAGGCAACAGGCATCTAATGAGGGACACATGATCACACAAGCGGTCATCGGAAGGTATCAAATGAAGCGATCTATCAGGCAGAGGCTACCACAACGCGCAGGGAAGCCGTCGATGTGTGGGAGCGTACTCTGCGGAACTGGTTTGTCTATGCCGTCCACCGATACCCTCGAAGAGACTTTTTGCTCATACTATCCTCGCGGTTATTGTTAAGGATAACTTGTTATTTAAAGCGCTTTCCAAAATTCTTTGAATTGTTTTATATATCTTGGTTCACGCATCACGAAGCACTTATTAAGTTTACAATCCCTTTTGTGCAGCCAGACCGTGTCAGTAATATCGGCTAATAGTCTTACACTGAGTCCAAATTGCAGTCGTTGTAAAAGCATGAAAAGATGTCAAAACACGACTATACTGGCCGTAAAGAAACGTAAAGAAACTCTTTTTTCTGAATCGGCAAAAAATTGAATGGATCGATTCTTTTATTCGATTTTTGAAATAAACGGTTTGAGCTCGGGGTCCGATCACGCGATGGCCATACGAGCCTCTGATTTACAAGTTCCCGGCGAGGAATGCGCACTGTACCGCCACCTATCTATTAGTAACGACCTCCAACACTAAATAACGCATGATAGGTTAATTGCTGTGAACAGATTAGCTTTTGGCAGTTTTTTTCCGGGCACTAAAAACATGAAGCTCTTTGTTTATGATCCATAATTACAATACGATGGAGAAGCAATCACCGAACCCGTCATTATACTGTACAAATAACTACCTATTTATACATTCACAGTGAAACGAGTTAATGCGTTACCTATATCGACCAGGTTACTCGTAGCCCAATCGAGCCTTATTTAGTTATTTATTTATTGATTGGCATATTGGTATCGAAAAAATTGGATGGCTTCATTTTGTCGATATATCAACGACCTTTTGTTAAAAGTTTGTACAAATAAAATTCCCACCGACTACAAGTTACGGTAACGGAAAATTTAGATTAATATCAGTTTTTTGTCGATTCCACAAAGGCCGTTTATGATTTGTGGCCATTAGGACCTACATCAAACGGTTCGGCTGCATGCTGCAGCGCTGACGAAACACGGCAAAAAACGTCTCAAATAACAACAGTAACGGCGATGTGAGCGAAATATTATAATAAGATAATCATACGTCTGCTCTAAGCGGTCGGCGGGGTTTTTTTGAGCTGCCATGTCTGTCTGGAGACTTATCCCGCCCCGTTTAACTAGTTCAAGGTTGTCGAATATCGCCGTGAATGGGTGCTTTATGTCTGGTGGCAGAGGTCGCCAGGGCGCGCGGACTAGGGCCCGTGTGCCCGCTCAATAGCCCATGCGTAATCCTCTCGTAAACACTAATCTAGTTCCTATTCGCATGCAACACGAGCTTTTTATTTGGCCCAACACTAATGAACCGACACTTGGTATAATTAATTTAATCGCCTTCGTCTAATACTACAGTGGGACTATCATAATAAAAATTAAAACTTTGAAGCAATGGACAAACTTGTTAAAATTAATGGGCTACTTATGATAATAAGTTGGTCAGGTCCAAAAATGCACTCTGTCGCGGCTAAATGTCGCAAAAAGTGTTCGATGACGAACAATTTAACTTGTTTTGTAACTGAGTGAGTGCAACGGACCCACCAGGACCGCAGCGCGCGCAGGGGGCACTAGCGACGACACAGCAAACAAACAAGCAAGAAGCGACCCGCCACGTGACCACACGTCACGGTGCGACCACACCAATAAGAAACAAAATGGTCGATTAGTTCATTAATTTCGTTGATGTTTTTTAGCCATTATAGCACCCGAAATCGATCCTCACTAACACACAAATTGATTTTATTAAAAGTAAAACATAAGGTGAACTAATACGAGACTTCGGCATTCGGCAATCATGAGGACCTTTCTCACTCGTTACTTTATCTTATAGTAATAATGATCTATGAAAAATTAAAGTAATTATGTACACCTCATGGAGTATCGGACAGGTAGGCAATAACAATAAAACGAATGCAAGTAAACGTAATGTGACATTTCACTTTCCGGGTTCGGTCGAGGCGAGACCACCGCGCCGCGACCGCCACAAAGTCACTTACAAGTCACTTTGTCAGAAAAACAGGTCACCGCCACGAAATAAGTCATCCACGCATATATTAGCGTTAGATGTATTAAGATAATTTGCATTAAGTATCAAAATATCTGTCAACTCGCGGCGCCTTTGATCTATGCAGCCTTGGTGCCGCGGTGGTCGCGATTACCAAAAATCTTGGCTCCCGTCACGCCCGGTTTACGATCGCAAACTAATTTGCTCATACAGCCATCGTTCTTTTTTCAAATATTCTAACTGGAACAAAACCAATTGGTAATAAATTTGTCATTGTCAAAAGCAATTAATTTGAACTTTGAAGAATGAAGACGGGATGGCTAAAACGGTTTCTGAGTGCGACCTGAGCCGCGATCCATATTTCAAGCGCCATTGACGTTATTAGTTTTTCGTCTTAAAAGCGATAAACATCTAAATGAATTTTGTGTCGGAGGCTAAGTTAGGCGGCGTCTGAGGCCGGCGGATCAAACGGGCGCGGTCTGTCTGTGGAACAACCACCGGTCTATTTTGACCTCGCAACAGCCTAGCAACACGTCGTTTACCTATCGGAACTCACAAAGTATCTAAACCCGCGAAAAGGTCACGCTAAATTGGTCAAGATATTCTTGTCCCAATACCGACCGCTACCCGCAGAAAGAATTAGGCGAACCTGCGATCAATTCTATGTGGACAATGTCGCCGCGCGGGCAGCCGCCGACATACCTGAAATATCGACCACGTTATTTATTGCTTTGATATTTAAAATTATATATTCGATATTTGTTCTTAATTACCGGATCCGTGATGTTTCTCATGTTCCTCGTTATTTATGTTTTCTTGTTATTAAACGCTTTTAGATATGCAAATTAATGCGGATCGTCTTTTTGTGGAGCGAGTACGGGGTACGTGTTTGAGCAGGTCCGACGCACCCCCGCGTAATTACCAGGAGTGTGTTTCTGTGTCAACACGGTAATTCAAACAAAAACAAAACTTATCTGAGTGACAGTTGCCGCTGACCCATTAAAGGTTTTTTTTCTGTTTGACATGTTTCCCCTAGGGCACGCGCGCGACAGCCGTTTCTCTCTTTCAATCGTCTTTTGAAGAATTATTTTTAACAACGTGCATAAAAACATGATCGAAATAAAGGCAGCTGGTTCCGAGAAGCCTGCCCACCTCGCCAATTAAACGAACAGTTCTCTGCGTTAGAAATTCAGAGCGCCGCAGCCGCGGACGACTCGAATCAAGATACACAATCTTCGAACCGCAAATGAGCCTCAATTAGGATATAACAAGACAATATTTATACTGATCTTATTTATGTAATGTTTAACTAAATATTCATAGCATCACAATTAAAGAATACGAGTTTAAGGCATCTCAATCAACTATAGCGTTCCTCACTCGGAAAGGATTACAGAAGCGATGAATAAAAGACGATCTGAGTGGCTGCGAGTGTCGCAGGAGCGGGGCTCTAAGGACTATTACCCAGGAATGCCGCTCCGCCGCTCTCGCTTTCGTACCATACAATATTCTGTGCGCTTTCCGACCCATCGGCAGGCATAATCGTTTTTATAGTTTATTTAATACGGTCATTATCTTGACGAGCACTCGATTCTCGAAAACGATGGTGAATTTATAGGTGCGGCCGACGTATAGAATACGCGGGGATCAGAAATGCATAAAAACTAAGCGGTGGATAAAGAGGTCGACGCCTGAAACCCTGGTGCTGGCAGCGATTCACATTTTAGGCGGAGCGCTTATCGCGAGACGCAGCGCTTTTGAATTTCTCGCCTCTTGATTCAACCGTCTTATAATAATCGCCCTCTCGTAATTTAAGCTCTCAGTTTCCAAGTTCATATTGTTGTAGGGCCCTATTGTTGTCAATACCCACGGAGCCATGTATTCAGGCAATCAGCGGAGACATTTTTTCAATTATTTGCAGCGGTCTAAATTACAGGTCGGCGCGCCGCGAGCGTGCGCCGCTGTGCGCTTATTTCCTTAATAACGAGCGCAATAAAGGCGAACTTCGTGCCCCAGGTGTCAATTGCACTGTTAAACGACTGTAAGGAGCCTTATTACAAAACAAAATGCAACAATTCTTAAATTATGTTATTGAAACGTCATTTCAGATTTTGCAAACCTTTTGTCCTCTCCAATAAAATTGTCGAAGCCCAAATTGTTCTGCAGAAATGAAACGTTTAAAATTTGCACATTTCATTATGAAAATGTGGATTGTTACAGATTTGAAGATCGCTCAAGATAAATGAAGCAGACAGACGTTGCAGCGAAGCTTAAATGTGGAGAGCCACCAGGGTAACATAAAACAGAGGTTATCAACCAGTCTCATCTCATCTCGATCATTGGGTTTGAGTCGCGTTTGAGTGCTAATGGAAAAAACTTAAGTTCGCAGGTGCTCGCCCGACACGGCAGATGTCGCGCCGGCGATTAAAGAGACGGTTTCGAAACTCGAATGTGCTACAACTTTATGCAGCCCGGATATAATTGTAATTTCTTTTTATTTTTAAACAATAAGAGAATCAATTACAGCGCTGACCTTTGCAGTAATATCAGAGATTAAATATAAATAGCTCGCAGTATATCGTAAGTAATTATTTTATAATAACGAATTCATTCAGCAATAAAGAAACTGTTAACCCGCACCGCACATGTGGAGTAGGCAGGAACACACGTGCGCACGTGATTGTGAACTATAATATATTATTTAGTTACTAAGCGCTGGTTTCCTATTATCATAAAAAACTTTAACGCTGAAGTTGTTGTCTTTGGCTTATGAAAAGTTGTGAATTAGTTTCCTTTAAATTTAAAAGTTTAAAGTATTTAAGTTTAACGTAACGTTTCGGCTCACGGACTGTGACGGACACGTGACCGTTAACCGCAAACGCAAATGTCAGAAAGCGGTTGCTCCTTTGCATACAGTACCGGGAATCGAACCGATTCAAAATTCGAAAACAAAACAAATTGCATTTCCGGGGCGCCGCTCGGCAGATGGCGCCTTTCCGCCAGCTGCGGGCTAGCGGAACCGACCGCCTCGCCTCACGCGAACCGCGACTTAACACGACCAGCTACCCTCCCATCCACTGAACCCGCGCGAGGATCGAACTCGCGGAGAGCTTCTATAAATATACTCCGCTCGGCTCGCGAAGGTGAACCTGTACCACGACAATACACCGGAGAGACCGCACGTCTTTATCGAGCCTACGCGCAATCTTTAATTACACCAGTCTGGCGACAGGTGGCTTAAGACCGAACAAAAAACCCGTACACAATAATTAACGACGCGAAATAATGTACCAGCATACGAGACGAAAATCTAAAGGCACGAAGCAACTCGACACCGGCTATTGAACGTTGAACATTTCCTCGCGGGAAATATCGGCTTACACGAACCACCCGCGGAGGCTGCAACCCTAGTCCGCGACATTCGGCGCTGTCGCGTGCAATAAGCCACCGGCCCGTGAAGATACGCTCACAATTTCGCCGACCCTGGTATAATGCACCGATAAACTCAAATGCACAAATAATGAAGTGGAGCCATAAATCCCGTTCCGACCGTGCGTTTAATTTATCGCCATTAGGGCTGATTAGCGCAGGTAGACGCGCAGGTACCAAAAGGGCCAACTTTTTTTCCACCGGTCATTTTCAGGTACAGTTATCCTTTGTAGCGAGTGTTAAGGCATTCCACAATAATGGAACTTTCCACAAAGACGGGAGATAAGAATTGGTTTTAATTTTAGATAATTTTGTACGCTCCGGATTCATTCAGGCAGATCCTTGAGTTTTCCTTTGTGGTGCCGATTCGGGCTTTATAATTGTTTGACGTATTATGGCGCTGGATGTTTCCGCTTGTGGCAGACGCGATAACCCGAGCGAAGCTAGTCTCGATACACATATACTCGCATAACTTAGTAGGTAATTACAATTTGAATTATAATATAATATAACCCAGCTTCCTTTTCTGCGGTTTCATTCAATAAATGTCGGTATGAGGATAAACTTTATCGCATTATTTTTTGTTATGAAATAACCCTAATAGATAAGGTGGATAGGACAAATGAGCGAGTTTACCAGTCGTTAGTGCGTAGTGGGTCGGCAGGGTTCTCACGCTAACGGCCCAGCTGCCACCGGCCGTTTACTATTTGGACGAGGGACGCAGAAACGCGCGAAGTACTAACTTAACTACATCAAGTAAAAATAAGAGATAACGAGATGAAAAATATAGCCTAGGTATTTAAAGCGCGTAAAAGGAAATAGTAGAAGATAATTTTTTTAATTAAGTTGTTATGCAAGTTGGAAATCTTAAATCGGGTCAATCTCGAGTTTAAGACTTAAACTACGTAAATGTATACCTACGCAATAACTTTGTTTTGCATTCTTTCGATATCTCCGTGGATGTAGAAAAATTTATTCTGTTGAGTGATAATAAGGATCCATTTTGTTTCCACAGTTGATGTGCAAAAGAAGTGGAAAATGGACTGTGTATCCAACGAGGGCCTATACGAGTATTGTGCCTTTAATTTAAATGCTTGGCATTAAGTATGAGGTGCATGTTTCATCTGCACCTGCTCCGTTGTTTTATTTTTAACACTGCGACATTCACTCGCCGATCTCACACAATTGCAGGTAGGACTAGGTACGATAACTATTCCAAAAGCAAACTTAAATAATGTTACGAACTGTTAGGGCCGCGCCCTTTTGACGTTATTTTTCCGTAACAGTTGGTCGGTAGGTAGCTGCATTCTTTAAAAGTCAAGACGGTTGGGGCCCCCTAGCCGGCAGGTGGGTCGGAGACGGTTACCGACAGATGTACCAACCGCCGATAACCGAATGGAGAATTAACCGTTCTCGGCTGCTCCACGGTGCGTGGAATAATGTCATCATCATAACATAATCGTAATCAATCGGATAAGGACGAGCCAGCTATGTACGTATGTGTACACATGTGGTGCCAGCTACGACGACGGAACCGTTTTTCATACGTTTCGCACATCTGCGTCCTACGGGCTTCAGCCCGCAGCGACATCATATCCTGTCATTAAACCTTTACAAGAACGAGCCGCGCTTTTTTGTTCGGTAATGTAGTCCGCGACAAATAAATTGCTCTCACTGAAATTGCGACGCATAGTTCTCGCAGACTATGCAGTAATGAGCGCCCGCCATTACCAGGAGAGCAGGTAATCGAAGAGGGACCGAGGCTGATTCGCGCGACAGCCGAGATGGATTGTTGTCACCATTACTGCTCGACTTGTGCCTGGCTTCTGCCGCGCCACCTCGAAACTCACTCAAATCGAAACCGGCCGAAGAGAAATTGGTCTACTATTGTAAATAATAAGACCCCTTTTCACATAAGCACTCGATCGGCGACTAACCGCGTGGCGCTCGTGGCGAGAAGCGCTATGCGTCGCGACGCATGACACCCGATTTGAAACTCAGAAGTAAAAGAGCTCAAGGTTTACAATTAATCGGAGTCGCGGGCCGGCGCGCCGGATTACGGGTTTATTTGTACTGCTGCGGCAATTAGGAAGTCATTCATTAGGGTCCCTAAGTTTCGCAGACGTGGGGGTGCCGCGGCGTGACGTCACGCTGCATCTTTCGCAACGCGCTATCGTTCGGAATGATTGCTAAGCTCGCCTCAACGCGACAGGTTCAAGTTCAGAAACAAAAGTAGCAGTTGAGAATGCCGGTCGCTCCAGCGTCGTACAATACAAACACGGCGAGCTCTCCGCCGCGGCTGGCGCCACCGCGAGGGACAAGGATGGCGAAATGCACCTTAAAATAACCCTCGAATTCGTCGTAGTAAACACAATCGTAGATCTCTTTCTCGAGCGCGCGATAAGGACGCAAGATGCGGTTAGCGGCGTCCCAGAATGCATCTGTCAAGTTACACAAAAAAATGGGGCTCTGGAATTTCGGGACGTCTCAGCGGCAGCGCGGGACATATGCTCGTTTATTTTTTACTGCCGAGTAGTTTCATTCAAAAATTGTCAACGGATAGGGAGATTTGTGTAATCTTGTTAAGTAAAAGCAGTTACCACTTAACAACCAATTTAGCGATCGTTCGAATAGTAAGCTGACATTTATTGACTTCTAATTCAGTGTGGATGCTATTATGATTTTATGTGACCGGCGTGTGGGGTCAACGGCTAGGCCGGGCGAGGCGCAGTCCTTGGTCAAAGCCGTCGTGGGAAAAGGAGCTAGTAAATATCAGTTTCGCTTTTACCCTTCCGGTGAGTGCGAGGCAAGAGCAAGACGGGCAGCGTCCGTGTACCAGTCGCGCAGAAGTGTGCAGGAGCCGAAGCCTTGACCCTGAGTGCGGTGGCGTCGACCGGAACGCATACCGAGCTTGAGCTACATTGCAAATCTTGCCGATTCTTCACCGCCTAACTGGTGCTGGAGCCTTAATAGGTACATTCTACTTGAACCAAATATTTACGCGATTGTTTTGATTGAAGGGCTAATATTATAATCGTTAATAGATATTTCCATCTTCTTGTCACCTTTCGCATGCCATTTTTAGTAGTCTTCCTTCAACGATAATTAGAAAAAGTACAAGTGAATTAGAACGTAGACCACGAAATGGCTGGGTAACGTCAAAACCGAGAGTTATTGTGTACAAAAGGCCGAGCTCCGAAAGAAGAGGCTCTGCGGGGAGAGGGGTAGCAGTCAGTCATTGATGTGGAACCGGTCCGGGCCGTCACTCGCGACGGGGATGGATTGCCGGACGCCTCCAGCCCGACTAACACGAACAATATACAAGTAGGTACGCTTATCCAAATGGGTAATGTTGTATTTATTCTATGCATACCTAGTACTGGAAGCTACAGGAAATCCAATTCAAAAACACGTTTTTTACCATTGTGTTACGGATTTCTCTAGGTCTGAACCACTGAATATGTAACACGGTATCCACGATTTAGACAATGGCACAATATGGTACATGTAAAGCGATGCATCAGCGTGCATGCAAATCAAAAACACCAGGATAACAGAATTGTTGTTTTCCATGGAACTAACATGCAAAACACACGCGCCGTGGTGCTACAAATCACAGGATCACAGAGGCCGACAGGAGGTCGAGATCGAGAATCGCCAATCGAAATTATCGACGCCCGCGACCGGACGTGACGACACGCGTAAACGCGAGAATTTTAAACAACTTTTGTAACTTGTCTCGACAGATGTCATCGGTAAAGTGATGTCCCAATTTAAACAAATCTTTGTTCGTTAAGTCGAAGGGATAAGGTCGGTTGTTGATCAGCGTCGTGCGGATGTTGTGGTCGCGTTTGTTATTCATGTCATATTAAACTGCGTTGTTGGTACAGTCAACAGCAAAAGAAACTGATGAAATAGGGTCCCAAAATTATCTATACAATACATTAAGTCAAATGCTACGGACTATTGTAGTTGATCAAAAGTAAATGAGCTCAATAACGTGTCATAATAAGTGATCACCATTATTTCGATTATTGAAAACTCAATGACAGTTTAAGTCAACGTTGAACATTTCGAATTAAAGTTTTAACTATAAAATCTTGGTTTTGGGACAACCTCGGAGTACTTCGGTTAATATCGGTTATGTTCGTCGAAAAACATGCGAAGTGACAAAATAGCAATCTCTCTTACGCCAAGATTAAAAATAAGTTTTTATTACATCTTGGAATTATTTGCCATAAATCCTTCTTTTGCCGATATAGTTGGAATGTCGTTATTTTGGTATTCAATTCACGTTTGACGCTTTTGATAGAAATGTCATGTCAGGCTTCTGTTTTGCACAGCTGTTATGATCACTTTCTTTTGACTAATTAAAACATCAATTAATTTAGCACTTTAATATAACATGTTATATTTGGGATGCCATGACAATAGATATTTTGAAATGTTGATTTTGATCACTTACTTTTGACGTTGACTGTACTACGAATTGATAATAATAACTGATCTATGGGTTACTCGGGGTTTTCGAATTAGGACTTAACTCACTATTCGTTGAGTAACCCATATAGACAATGACGGAAATTTGTCATATCTGACACGTGTCGCCGATCTTACTTACAAGGAAAGGTACCAACTGTCCGGCTCCGAATTGATTTATTTGGACATACCTATAGTAGTCTAAAATAATAGACACGTATTTTTTTATTTACCCAATCACAACTTGTTGGGAGAAATTGTCCTCCATAGTGGGAGTTTTATTCAAGAAAAATTGATAGTTAATCTCTTAAACATGAAAAAATACAGAGCACGTGTTGTTATAAAAAAAATAAAGTGTATCTTTAAACCGATGCAAGAAAAATTACTTTGAAGGGCGTTTTTTTTTAGTAAAATAATTATGAGTTTTGAGCCGATATAGGTAGGTATTGTATCGACCGTCTTGCTGCGGTATCGTAATCATTTTGCTAACTTTAAAACAGCTTTTGACACTTGACAATAAGAGCTGTCAGAACCAAAATATAATAGAAACCTAGTTTATCAATTCAGTCGGCAGCCCTAAAGTTTAATCGCTGTATTTTTACAATTTAAATCATAACGCCAGATTTAATTTCAACGAGCTATTATTATTTGAATATCATACAAAATAAACAATTCAATGCGGCCATTGTTAAGCTTTTCATACTTCCAAGTCCAACACGCAAAAACTTAAAGCTGGCCTACACACAGGTAGTTCGTGTGAAAGCCCTTCCTTCAAACGCAGTATTGAGTTTCGCCCATTGTAATTGTACTGAGGGCAAAAAATCTCCATCTTGCTTTGAGATGTTCTTGGAAGGTTTAAGAAGCTACCTGAGATTGTAAATTAAAAAAAAAATAGATCTGATAGCTCATTCAGGGATCTTTTTGTGCTATACTATATACAATGCTCAGGGTAGTGATTCTCTCAACAACGACGGTTGGACGGACGGACGAGTGAATGTCCAAGCGGCGAATTTAAGTAGTCCCGTCAGTGCAAACAAAACATATTTTAGCGCGTGCATTTTCAATTTAGCAGCATGGTTTCTGGCGATGGATTGAACGTATAAGGCTGCTTAATTGAAAATGCACGCGCTAAAATATGTTTTGTTCGCTCTGACGGGACTACCTAAACTCGCCGCTGCGACTTCGCTCGTTCGTCCGCCCGTCCGTTGTTTTTGAGAGAATAACACCCCAGAAAGCATGTTGAAGTTAGCCGACATTTAGCGTGTTGATTTAATACAAGACAAAAACAAAGTTTCTGCTAAATATAACTAGGGCAGTGTGATACCTTGTCACATTAAAAGCGAGCGGCTGGTCGGGAGGAATTGGCGCGGCAGTACGGGCGGCGGTGGTGCGACGTGGTCCTATGTGGCTGTACGTATTTAGGGCTTTAGGATGAAAGGGAGTTAGAGCGTAGTCGCTGTTTGATACAAAGTTCTAAATGTCAGTAAGAAGCAGCAATATGAGACTGTTATTAATGTTATTATGATTGGGTTGATATGCAAAGAATATTACCTAGGTACCTATATTAAGGTACTTTAAATAGCTCTATGTAGGTATGACTTCAAAAGCAGTACCTGCCCTCCTTGGTACCTATGTAACTACGTCATTTTCGCAATTTATCTGTTATGTTTTCGAAGTCATACGTTTACCTACTCTGATAGGTAGGTATATCATTCGATATAATATTATGACAATTCGTTATTTTAGTCTTCAAGATAAAGTCAAACCAATTTTTATTGTTGTTCGAATACATGTTATATGAATTATATCTGTTACTGATACTGTAGCATTCTAATGGTCATATAATTTTTCTAATCGGTTTAATAGTTTCAGAGCCTATTCATTTCAAACAAACGAACATACAAACATTCAAATCTTTCCTCTTTATAAGTAATGTTAGTGATGTACTTAACAGAAATTGCAGCATAAAATTTACAAACCCAGTCATAAAAAAAGAAAAAAAACCTGTCATAGGTACATAAAAAATTACCTTCAAATATATTTTTTTTACCTACCCAAGTCCCGATAATTACCTATTTGTTATAATACTCGAATACCAGGTTAAGGTACCTACCTACCTAGACTTATGTTGGGTACCTATGAGACTTATGAGAAAACGTCTAGTAGGTACCTATTATAAATTATATCTTATAGGTACCTATTTTATATGAAACTGGCCCCTAGTGTTCAACAACCCGGTCGGCGTCGTGAGCCCGACTCCCGCTTGACCACCTTTTTGCTCTCGTTTTACGTCTGTCTGGAAATGCGCGTCTATACGAACAGTGTATGGGTGTATGTATGATTGTTGTGGCATGGGAACCGATTTGGATGAAAGCTTTTTACGCCTAAGTTTTATAGGGAATTTTAAATGGGACTTAAAACTGCTGTTAGCTACTTATAGGTAGTATTTTTGAATTAGTAGCATTATCGAGGTACCTACTTAGTAGGTAGGGTCTTATTTGCATTACAAAACCAAAGAAAAAAAATGGTTTGTTATGTAATAGGTAGGTACGGTAAAGGAAGGTAGATCGGCTAAACAATTTTTGAACTTTGTTTGGCAAAAATGACACATGTCATGTTAGTTAGGTAGGAATCATCGAGAAATTATACCTAAGTGATGTAAGGAGATATTTACCATGTGCATGTTTGTTACCCAACAATTTGAATCGTGCATAAACGTCCGAATAATAGTTACCTACGTAGGTAATGAAAATGTGAGTTTATAATCTTGTTACGTGATAATTAATAGGTACCTACCTATCAGTTTAGATTTTAATTACCTATCTGTCTGCAAGTCCTAGTTGTACCTAGCTGTTTAAATTTAGACGAGCTCTAAAGACAGATAGACCATGACCTGGGTTAACACATGGTACTGATTATGGTACCTAGGTAGGTACCTACTAGAGGTGTCATGTCATGTCATGTCACATGTAAAAACGAAGTTCCTCAGGGCATGTTTTACCTTATCTAGGTACACATGCGTGTCTAATGCCAAATAATTTTAGTTTTTAATTAATTAGGTAGTAAAATGCGACCTATGACAATTTAATAAAAAGGTGAAAATAACGATTTTAGTGCTATAGGTAAGTAAGTATTTAGTACCTTGTCGGTGCTTACATAGATAGGTAAGATTTTTTTTCCCAGGTAGGTTTTTTTTACCTACTAGGTAACAAAGACTATGGAAGTTTCGGGAGCTGCCAGAAGCGCTTGCTTAGGGAGTGTTTTCCCGCGGGAACTAATTTCACACACGTGTGGCAAATAACTATATACAATACAACTTACCTATTTGAGAAGAAATCCTAAGAAGGTCCAGATAGAGGAAAAATTGCAGATTTGTTACTTAGGGTGGTGGTGGGTGCTTCAATCTCCGTGACTAACACTGGTTCGTCATGAAAATACTACTAGACTTATCCCTGTTTACCAGGACCACATAAATAGCGAAGCCACCTCCGTTGCATAGCACCGCATGCTAATTATTAGTTCCAACACATCAGTGCCTTCGCTAACCTATCCTAACAAATCTCGAGACCCCGCGGCTCGGGTAAGAAACATCTTCGCACTCATTTCCGAGAACCCGCCTTTGTCGGCATTTTTACCCCCAAAAAAACATCCCTTACTCATTTTTTGCCGAAGGGTAGGTTGGCCACAATTAAATCGAACTTTTTTTGCCACCAAAGCTTCTAGAACGAAGCGAATGGTTAGACGCAATTAAGCATCACCTGCCGACTAGAAACTCGGGGAAAACATGCTGTGGAGTCATGGCGTGACTCGAAAAAACCTATCGGCGAGGGTGAGCTTTTAAAGGCCGTACAACGATTACGAAAAATATGATGCAACGTCTTGAAAGCAGCTACCTACTCTAAGATAACCTAACTACGGTTTTAAGAAAGCTAAGCGGCGAGTTTCGTTCGAATCGATACTTTTAGCGCGAGACTTCGAACTCGCTCGCGGGGGGTAGGTAAATAAACAAACACTACCTACAGAAACAGGAGAGACATTATCTGGTGCAGAGCGTGCGAAAAAATCGGCAAGGGAGTCAAAGATAACCTAAACGCCGGGAGCACGTGCGCCCTTATGTAAGGGAGGGGGAGCCGGGCAGCATGAGTGTGACAGTACCTTGTCGGCCGACGATCTCCGCGACGTGCTCCGAGGAGGGCACAGGCACGCACTCCGTCATGTTCTGGGACTTCTTGGCGCGGTCGTCGGGCGGCGGCGCGTACCCCAGGGGGCTCGCCAGCGGGTTCGCGGTCGGCAAGGTGTCGCCGAGGTTCAGGAGGCTCAACTCCAGCGCCAACTGGAAGGCACGCTGGTCCTCCACTAACCCGCCACCTCCCAGCTCGCTGAACATGCTTGTCGGCATTTCCACTTGCGAAGCTATCTTGCTGATTCGAGAGGTAAGCCCTCTCTGTCACTGTGAGAAATGTGTTCGATCGTTTAGGTCGCGCGGTAAGTCATGGACGCGTGCGCGCGGGTCGGCTCGCGGCGGTGAACTGTGCTTGCCGGCCGGCGCGCGCACGGCGCACGCGCGGCGCAGGGAGGGGGGGGACTGCATCGAGGGCGGCATCCGACGCAGCTTCCGCCCGCCCTAGAGTACGAGCCGTACGGCAGGTGATTACCACGTTGGTAAACTGTTGTTATAAGTAACGCTAATGCTACACACGGTTTATGAGCGCCTGGTTGAACAATATTTTATAAATCAGGAGCGGTCGATAAGTTAAGTACTTACGAGTACATTATTACTAAATACGCGTATTACTATAACTTACTACGTTTCTACGTCGTAGGTAGGTAGGTTGTTACTAAGAAGTAAATTAACCTTCTAAGTTCTAAAAGCTCTGGATATAAATAAACTCGATTTAGTCCTGAGACCTAGATGGTTTTTACTGTTTTTAGATGCTATGGTGGTCTTTACCTTCTTAGGCCACGTGATACAAAGTAAGGGCTTTCATAATGAACGTTTTTTATATTTAATATTTAGTATATTTTATATTTAATATAAAATATCATTGGTTACTTGGTTATTTTGGCTGCTGCTCACCGATGAACTCAAAAAATTTAATAAGGATTTATGCAGAACTTATGCCACGATACGCAAATCAAATTTCAACCTTTCAGTATAGGTCTTTAATTTTTAGGGTTCCCTATCCAAAGGATGAAAACGGGACCCTATTACTAAGACTCCACTGTCCGTACGTCCGTCTGTCCGTCTGTCACCAGGCTGTATCTTATGACCCGTGATAGCTAGACAGTTGAAATTTTCACAGATGATATATTTCTGATGCCGCTTTAACAACAAATACTAAAAACACAATAAAATACAAATTTAAGGGGACTCCCATACAACAAACGTGTTTTTTTGGGGTGCGCCAAAGTTCATATAAAATTGGAAATTAGATTATTGGAACTCCGAAAATGTATCTCACATAATTTTACAACCTAATGATCACTCTTCATACTCTTCATAATTTTTTTGAATACTAACTATCGGAACTTATAATCACCTGAACTTATACCGTCAATATTCATGGAACCGTACTCTTTTCAGAATTTCTTAAATATCTTACGTGTCCATAAAATTAGGTTAGGTTAGATTTATAAAAATCTAAAAAAAGGAACAGTTTTTTTGAAAAAATGTATAATGAGTTGCGATGATTATGACTTAATAAAGTATGAACAAAAAAGTATGAGCAAAATTTTTCGGATTAATGATGAGTATAGTCACAAATTGGTATTTGAATAAAAATTCGAAAGACCAATTTTATATGAGCCAATATGGACCCGTTTTTTTGCCGGTTTTTGCTAGTAAGTTTCTAATAATGGTACGGAACCCTTCGTGAGCAAGTCCGACTCGCACTTAGCCGGTTTTATACAGGTATGCATATTGACGTTATTGGCACCAAAAATATACCTGCCTATAGATATAACATTGCATATATATTTAAATACCAGCCAAGATTTAGGTATTTATAGTTTGGACTATCACTTGTAAGGAAACCGAGGCGGAAGAGGGTTCAGAAGCCAGGCCCGTTCGCGGAACCGCGATAACGCTATTCGGCAAACACTTGAGCTAATTGCGTGCTATGACATCGGGTCAGTGTACGTAGAACTTTGTTGGAACATTGGCCCGATATAATTGCTTTTGGTGTAAATAATAAGTTTAACTTTAAAAAACATGTCTATACATGTCTGCGTCATTGTTATGCTACCTACCGAAGTGTTGTTTTCTTAAAAATCGCTCAATGGCCAGTCGGAATCACGTACCGAGGGTTCCGTACCAGCATACAGTTCGTATTATTATAATATTATTCGAATTTTGAATCGAATCAGCGCGGCCTTTGTTTTTCTTTAGGGCTTGTTCTAAAATCATACGAAATTTGACTTGAAAATTATTTGCACAATATACAATAAAGTGCAATGGCGGACTTAATGGCCAATTGTATGTTTTACCGTTTTAAAAATAAAACAAAAATAAAAATTTTGGTGAAAAAAACGTTTTGTATGAGTAGGTAACGCTTATATAATTTCACTTTCTTAAAAAGAAAAATGTTAATAAATCCGCCATAATAACAATAAAACCCTAAACTATCTATAACGATTTAAAAGATACAGCTCTTTAAAATAAGGACGGACGGACAGACGTAGGCATTTAATAGGATCCCGTCGGGCTCCCTTCGGGTACGAAACGCTAAAAAACCACGTCATAGGTAGGTATATTTAGCCAGCTAGAAGTCTAACACTGTTACGTGCTGACTAAACAGTTTTCTGTCCTCATAAGCCAAAAGGCTATATCTCAAACTCGATAGACAAAGCAGACAACTCTCTCCTGTTAATATTAAGGTTGCATTTGTCTTAGCAGGAGAGTTTTGGTTGGCTGTTCAACAAAGCCACGTGGTTTGGTCTGTTCAAACAGTTTAACTTAAACTTGGAAACCTAATTAGATTCCAATATACGTCAAAAAACTACCAAAGATGGCGGAATGTCACTGTTACACGTGTCATCATCATTGTGACGTTTCAGGAAAAACCAACCTTTTGGTACAATAATTATGTTAAAATAAAACAATATAAGTTATTTCCACAATATGATAAAGGTCATCCTGATTTTAATCAATGTTTTCTGTGCATTCATCGCCTAACAGGTAACTTGGTTTGGTAAGGTTGACGAAGATAAATGCTAGCTTTAGCCGGTGCATTAGTTAAACCACGGGGCGAATAGGTACAGAAAACATTCGAGCTATCCAAACGTCAGATGTCGAATGAAGTGACAATAGATGTTATGGCCGCCACAGAACCACCATGTCCACCATAAAGGTCACCACAGATGATCAACTGATAATTTTTTGAAGACTTGAAGATTTTTTGAAGATTTCGGTCAAGTTTTGAAGACGTACCTACGTAAAAATATGATTGATTTTTTTTCCTAAAAATTTAATCGCACATAATGAGAATAATAATTGGTACCAAATGTTATTAAACCCTGAGTTATTGCCATTGTTATTTAAACTTTTCTCCTATAAAACAATTTAATTAAATATTTTTTTTTGCGACGAGTATTTAAATAAAATTGTTTATTTAAGAAGAAAAATTAAATGTTGCCTTTAATATAATAAATAAAATAAACAGCTACCTATAACATTTACAGAAGTGAAAATTTACCGATCCACCTAATATGTCATTTTAGTGGCAACACTTTTTTGACGTATGTTGGAATCTAATTAGGTTTTTTAGTTTAGTGTTAGGTGAAGCATGACGTCATGCATAGCGTGCGCGTGCATCGATTGCTGTGTAACACGCCCTAACCTAACCATTCTGCCCTTCTATAAAAAACCGGTCAAGAGCGAGCCGGACCCGCGCACCGAGGGTTCCGTATTTAAAGTAATATGCTTGGAAAACGCAAAAGAAAATAAGGTCCATTAAATTTTACAACAGATTTTCAAAGGTTTTGATATTATTTCCGAAACTTTAAGGTGACAACTTCATTTTATTTTTCGCGTATATGAGTAGTGGTCTTTAAATCAGGATTTTTCAAATTTTTCGTTCCATTAAAGAAGAATGAAAAGAAAATAAAAAATAAAAAATATCCGTAACATAAACAAATGACCGATTATATACAAAAGAACAAACTAGCTACGAAATGGTCCTATTTCAGCGTATTGCTGGCATTAAAGTCAGCGCCGGTCTTCCGTTGGAACCATCAAGGGAAACCCAACATACACATAATTATTTAAACACATAACATAAATTATAAAATGAAAAAAAAACGTTCAATTCCCAAATTACGAGAACGAAAGAAGAAAAGACTTTATTCCAGATTGATTCTATATCGTAAGCTAATTGGTGATGTTTTATAGACGTTATAATTTCTGACAAGTGAATGAGACAGGCAAAATATTATGACAAAGAAGAAAGTGCCCTGGGCAGAGATTCTTCAAGTTTTCTACAGGGTGTCCCAAAAGTACCACGCCACAGTGACACCGGAGGTAGGTCAGCTCAAGAGGAACCTAACCAGCCTAACATGACCTCAGTAAAAGTTGCACGGTTTTCGAGTTATTAGCGAAATGAAGATTTTTAAGAATTTTCCCCTTTGCTTTTACATTTTTAGTACCAGTATCGACTTGGACAGCTTTTAATAACAGTTTTTTATGTGTATCAAATCACGAATAGCTAATTTAGAAGTCTAAAGTGTTATTTTGTCAATAACTACTACAAGAATCTAAAAAAAGTTCGATTAATCTCGATTTAAATTGTCACAAAAACATTAATTTCAACTTTGATTATCTGCCACAAAAAAAAACAATTAGAAACGACAAAACAATACAACAATTACAACACAACAACAATTTGTGTTATTGACAAAATAACACTTCTGACTTCTAAATTAGCTATTTGTGATTTCATACACATAAAAAACTGTTATTAAAAGCTGTCCAAGTCGATACTGGTACTAAAAATGAAAAGCAAAGGAGAATTTTTTTAAAAATCTTCATTTCGCTAATAACTCGAAAACCGTGCAACTTTTACTGAGGTCATGTTAGGCTGGTTAGGTTCCTCTTGAGCTGACCTACCTCCGGTGTCACTGTGGCGTGGTACTTTTGGGACACCCTGTAGTAATGGCGGCCGAGCTCAAAACAATACCATAACGGGTTAAACGCGATATGGTTTTTACCCAGCAAAATACAGAATTTAACACTATAGGTAGTTAGTAGATAAAGTTAAACAATAACATACCCAAAATAAAAGAGAACGAGCCTACCGCCAAACAGCAGTGTTCGCATTGTTGTGTTCCGGTTTGGGGATAAGACAGCCGGTGAAATGACTAGCATAGAGGCATTCCATCTTAGTCCTCAGGGTTGGCAACGCATTTGCAGTCTTGTGATTGCATTGCAGTCTTGTGAATGCGAATGTCTATGGGTCACAGTTTCCACTTACCATCAGGTGGCCTGTGTGCTCGTTTGTATACTCTATGCCATAAAAAAAAAAAAAAAAAAAAAAAAAAACGAAGTCCTATCAGTGCTACCTGAGTAAAAGAATGCGTGAGGTGTTAATTTCCGATAAAGTAAAACACCACGCAGCCTTCCGGTGAACACCTCGCTCTGCTAATCCCCTGGTAGGTATAACACATTTAAGCTTTTTTTTATCTACAACTTATCGGTACTTAACACCTAAACTTAACAATGAGTTAAATGTTTTACAACAAGTTAAGGCATCGTCTATGTAGATGATTATCTTTACTTTACCTTTTTCTCTTACCTGAGCAAATATTGATTACATTGTCTAACTGTCATATCCCCAATCGGTACCAAGAACTAACACCTAGTCAGACAGTCTAGGACAACGGCACCTTTCCTTTGTTTGATATTTTTGGGCGTCGTTTAACACGTACAACAACAATGTATTAATTAAACAAGTAATTTTATCTGTATACGTTTCTCTTATAAGACGACCACGATCGATGTAAACATTTTGGTGCGTATAGGTAATTATGAAAGATAGGTAGCTCGTTAGGCACTGTAATATGTGGATTTTAGCAGTCTTTAATTTCATACCCCTCTAGTTGTAACTTTCGACACATCGCTAATATATTCAATAAGCAGATTAACCGTATAATACGAGCAAAAACGGATAAAATGTTAAAATTTTATAAATGTAAGAAACCAATATACATATGTATAATTTGTCGACACGTTAGCCTAGTAGGTGTGGCCCTGCCTTCGAAGCTAGTGGTCCCTGGTTCAAATCCTAGTAAAGGCAGATGATTGTGTGGTAAGCGCGAGTATTTTGCTCCTGAGTCTCGAAGGTTTTCTATGTACCTATTTAAGTTTGCATTTCTCTATATAAGTAAGTTTATGGTTACACACAGTTCGTCCTTTGTCGTAGTACAAACCGAGAGCTTAGTTTGGGACTAGCTCGTGAGATTGTTTGTCCCTCATAATGTATTTAATGAAAGGCTACGTATTACATACGTAGTGCATAATTATTGGACATCGTTTTATTGGTCGGAAGAGTTCGTATTTGTATTGCTTTCTCAATTATCTTATCGATAAGTACTAAAGCTGAGGGCCTAGTATGACTGCGTCTATATCGCGCGTCAAATGTGGATGCATCCGTCACTCTCATACTTATTTACGTGTCAGAAAGTGACGGATGCCTTATCTACACTATGTCACGCGATAAACGCAGCCATATTAGGCGCCCTGACTGAGTTAAATACGAACTTTTCCGGCCAAAAACGATGTCGTTTGTTAATTTACTAGTACTACATCTATAGTAATCTGTACATACCTATGATTGGAAAATAACCTATAGCATAACAAGTTTAACGCTAACGTTGCTGTCAAAACTCAAAGTCGACAGGTAAAAACCAAGCGCCAAACGCCAAAGCGTCCAAAAGCGAAAAGCTTTGAGCTTTCCAAACTTCAATATCAAAGAGTTTTCCGCCGGTAACAGGTATTGGCACGAAGGTAAAAAGGGCATTTAAAATAACTAATATTCAAAGCTTATTAAACCCTGAATCCTGTGCGTAAGGCCGCATATGCAGAACAATAATTTACGACATACACCTCTTTGAATAAGAAGTGCAAAATTCCGATATCTCAGCAGTGAGTCATGCTATCCTTCGAAAGACTTCTATCGCCTTTTTTTTACTATAACCACAATCGCCTTCAGCTGGTGAAGATGGGAAGATGAATAATTTTCGCATTTCTTTGTTTTGATGTGAGGACTGAGGATAACACAACTGGGGTGTGATTCTCTCAAAAATGTGGTCGGTTGAACGAACGAGTGAATATCGCTTATATATCGCTATATCGCTTAAGTAGTCCCGTCAGAGCGAATTATACATATTTTCGCGGGTCAATTCTCAATTAGGCAGCCTTATACGTTCGATCTCATCGACAGAAGCCATGCTGCCAAATTGAAAATGCACACGTTAAAATGTGTTTTGTTCGGTTTGACGGGACTACTTAAACTCGCCGCGTTTTTGAGAGAATCACACCCCTCCTGGTAAACTACTAAAGTAACTAGTCAGGTAAAATCTTACAAGTTGGTGTTTTAGTTTTGGTAACCTTGTGCAGGATTCGGATGGTTATTATCATATTCTTTAACCTGCCACCGAGCAGCCAATGTTCGCATTGTTTTTTTTTCGGTATGAGGTTAAGATCACCCGTGAAATAATTGAGAGGACACTTCTAGTCCTCAGCATTGGCAACGCATTTCAAGTCTTAGGTTTCAGTCTTGAGAATGCAAATGAGTAGAGGTCTCATATCCTACTTGGGCCGGTCCTGGTTTTCCTTCTCGTAGAAAAAAAAAAGTTAATTTTGAACGTAACGTTATTGGAATAGGCTGAATGGGATTCGGCTCGTTGCCCTGGTTTATTTAATCAACCACTGTTTTATATAAATGAATAGGTAAATACGTGACAAAAGACTTGGAAAAAAAAAGGTTGGCAATATAGTTTGCGAGCCAACCACGACGAGAGCAAAAAGTTGTTATATGTAGAAATATCATCTCGAATTCTGAACGTATTTGAATCATGCGTAACTATGCGTATCGTTTCTTTTTTTCGCAATATCTCCGGACGTGCCATTTGGCCATGTAACCTTTGCCACATTTTGGTGAAGCTTAGGCCTTCCTTTGACCTTCGACGGACCAATATTTATATAACATTGGGCAAATATATTTCTAAATCCGACAAGCTTTTGGTCTAGGATGAACTGATAAAATCATAAAAATTATGACCCCATATTCTTAACTAAGCCAGAGTTTAGACAGCCATGCCATGCCATTCCGTCTTTAATGTAACTTCATCTATTTTCTATATTCCTAGTATGTCTCCCTGTAATAACATATTAATGATATCGGAATGAGACTGGTCTTACCTGTGCTATACCACTTTTTATCGATCATATAGATACTTATATCTACTCGATCGGTTAGCATTGCTGTTGGCTGAATCATCGGCTACCTTCATAGGTGTTTTGTGCACTTTTTTATACGATTAGACATATAAGGTAAATGGCCTGATGAATTGCCTAAATTTACAAAACTATATACAAGTTAGAACAAAAACCGGATGACAAAACCTGTGGTCCAGACTTGACTCGACGGTCCCAACATAAACCATTATGGGATACGTGTGACCGACTCATTATATATATCTCTTTTGTTGGGCAAATAACAATTAAATATACCACAAAATCCCTCGATGTATAGACGACTTCTAGTTTCGGAGCTGATATCTCTTAAACGGCTAAACAGATTTTCATAAAACCTAGCTAAAAATCATCCTGATTAAACCAGCTTTCTTTAGATTGCACTCGCATCGTAATCGGTCTATCCGTTTGGGAGCTACGACGCTACAAAATTAAAAAATCCTGAATTAAATTGGCCACATGAGGGCTCTTTTACACGTCGGTAATATGGAGTGAATCGACTAGCGCTTCGGACAAGACCATCATTGCGGAGAAGAAGCGCCGCAAGAAACTCCAGCAGAAGGTCATATTTTCAAATCATAAAATACAATAATACTTAAAAGTGACATTACAAGGTAATAAAGTAATAAATTATTTTAAACTTGACACAAATAAAATCATTACAAATGTACGCTCAATAACATAGACAGACGCACAGATATATACAAATTTATAACATCCGTCTTTGCGTTGGGGGTAAATTACAATATAGCTTGCTTGCACAATGTAGAGTACCTATGCCCGAGTTACTACACGACTTTTAATACCGGAGCCGCGGAGGGAGTTGCTATGGCGGTTGACACGGCGACCCCGCGTATCATCCGAGGGTCAAAGTCGCCCGGAATTCGGCAAACTTCTTACGAAGTCTGCACGCCTGGTGATGCATCAACCAGTTTATTTGTGTATTGATAAAATTGTGTTATTATCAATATTCATCATACTAGCTTTTTCTCAATTAAAACTATCCAGTCCGAGCTATCTACACTTGCCAAAGTTAACATATTGATCGTTTGAATTCAATACTTCAAACATACTTTCGTGTTTAGATATTTACTAGATTTTGCCCGCGACTTCGTCCTCGTAGAAGTCATTTCTCGTCTCGGGAACTGTTCAATTTCCTGGTATAAAAAGTATCCTATCCTCAAACAACAATCAATGCCACGAGTTTCATAACATGAAAGACGATTCGACTTCCCCATGGCATAGCTAGGTTATAAATATGAGGTAGGTTTAGGATACGTTAGTTCTTTCGATGGCCCGATGGGCCAAAAAACTCAGAAATAGGAGGCTCGGTCGACTGTTAAATTTGATTTTTCAATAGAAATCATCAGTCACTTGTGCCACGCAGTTGTGTCTAAAGGAAAATGCGACGATATATGTTTATATAAGGTGCTAACAAATTAGTTACGGATATTTTAAGAGATAATACATTACATTAAAACAATTTACTTTTAACTGTAATTAAGGAACCTTTGTATATCATTTTATTGTTTTAATTTACCGAACAAAAAATATAAATTATAATTAATCTTTAAAATAATCACCCCTATTATGTACCTGTCAAGATGTTTAACACTGTTTGTCAAAAGTTGTTTTTCATAAATGTCATTATGATTCGGCGGGAAAACTGTAGGTTATTAAATACTAGCATCTGAATGATAGTTTAAAGAGGTTCTAGAATGTCTAAAGAGGTCTCATTTAATTATCTTATTAACAGGGTGTTTTAACGTAGCAAATTTGTTTCCTACTTTTCTCCAAAAAAACATAAGAAAACCTATGATGTTTCATAATTAAATGTACTCCGAGAGCGGAGTACTATCAGCTGTAAAAATATCGGTATCTAATTTGTTAGCACCTTATATATGTGTATATATGTATATATGTTTCCGTCTCCAGGGATAGTGCCGTGGATGTACCGGTGCTGGAACCATGCTGCGTAATAATTTTTTTTGGCAAAGTGCGAATTGGACTAGCACATGAAGAGCCCCGTACAATTCTGCCAAGGGCTTCCAAAATTTGTTATTATTTGTTGTTATCGCGACACTGCAAAAAAAACAACTGTCTATGTATTACAGTTTATGAGATACAGTCCGCTGACAGACAGATGGATAGCGGAGCCTATAGCTATTACTATAGGCTCCGCTATCCATCTGTCCTGCTGCCAACCTTTGGGTATGGAACCCTAAAATGTAAGATACAACGGAAAGAATAAACATTAATTTTGAATCCACGATATCAGCATCAATTGTAAGCGTTCACTATTCAGTATAGAATGTTAAAGTAAAGATCCACAATAAGGTCGCGTTAAGACGATGACAAAAACCGTCGTTCCCCGTGAATGGGTGTCGAGCGGCCCTTTGTATATTGTACTAGACGAAGTTTGGATGCAATTCTATTTCTATGTTGATCTTTGCTTTGTACTCGTCAATGTCAGTAGGGTGACGATGCTGTGGGAATATCTCATACTCGTGTATCCTTTTATTCTTCTTCGTCGTTTTCACTCTTAACAGAGTAGACGTGGTCATCGGGAGCACCTTAAAATTCCGAATATTCATTAGTTCGAATTTTAATTTTTCCGAAAACTATGTTACGCCAACGTTATATTGGATTAAATGCATAATTTAAGTGTCATACGTAGGTTAGGTTAGGTTTGATTTATAAGCGATATCAAAAAGTTAAGTCTTCTATCAAAAATGCAAGCTTCACAACTCGCCACCGCGCCTCTCTGACGTATCCTTAAAGTTGTTTTCAAATGTTTACTGTCAAAAAGTTAGGTCTGTTACGTTGTATTGTCTAAGTTTAAGTCTGAGTTTGAATAGGGGAGGAAATTATATTCGCATGTACGTGTGCATGCTAAATTTTAAGTTCAGAAGACATTTTTTAATCAGGTGGTATGTAGACAAGTGAAAAATGCTGTTTGCACTACAGTCAGTAGATACTTAAACTACAGGCATGATCATTTTTGTTTTAAAAAATAGTGTTTAGTAATTTTTTTTACACAATTTTAGATATTAGACACTTAATAAGGTTTTATTTTAATTTTTGTTAAAGAGTTCTATCGAGAATCATTGGAATAATTTCACGATGGAAAATAACAATTTTTATTATGGCACCAAAGTCGCGTTTAGATTTCACAATGATCGTAAGAGTTTATTTCTGTTATATACAAATTAAAAAGGTTTATTTCTCACAAGGCCCCAATAAAACGGCTTAATTCCAAAAGTTCGCATCAAAACAGCTTAACTCTGAAAAATGAATGGTAATTTACATAATAATTTAGGTAGATAAAGCAATGTAATTAGTGCCATAACATTTATGTTACCTTACTTTAATACAATATCGAAAATAAAATGATAATTTCGAAATGGAAATCGTGGATATTTTCCTCGATTTCCCAAAAAAATTATAGTGGAAATAAGCCCTTTTGAAAAAACACTCCTCAAATAAGGAAAAACAGGACAGTGTGGCGTACTGACACAGCGTAAAGAAATAGGCGCTTATACGAGTGTCAAATTAAACTCGAATTCTATGACGCGTATTATATGTTTAACATAAAGCGTTGTAGATATATAGCAAAGACATTATCGAATTAAGTAAACTTTAGTGGCCTATTTTGATAGATTTCTGCAGTTGTATGCTGTCATATTATGTAGATTGCAAAGAGTTATTTATGTTCTGTGAACGAAATGGACACAATTCATCCAACTATCACTGAAAAAACAATTGGGTAGATTTTACTAAGTTTTATGGCTAAAATAGGACTTACACGTGAGTTTGGTTGAGTTAACCAGGAAAAAGGTTGAAGCAACCTTTTCAATGTGTTGTTTTTACTAAGGTTAGGTGTTACTTCAACGAAACTCTAGGGTAGGTCCTAAAATGTAGTAAAATTAACCCATTCGGTTTTTCAGTTTATCACCACAAAAACCGTTATCACACGGTGACCTGCATTTTTCTAAAGCGCCACCAAAACCCGTAAACTAAAATCGCTCCCGTGGGAACAGTCCCGCGTCCCCTACCGCCTGGCCACTCACGCAACCGGCAATGGTACAATACGTCGAGTACCAGGGGTACAGGGAACAGGTAGAGATTTTTTTCGACGTCTCAAGACCAGCTGCGCACAAAAACGCCGGATAGCAGATGCTCCGACGCATTGTGTCGTGTACTACATTTTTTTTTGGCCATTTACTCGAACCTTTTGCATGAGTTCCGCTGATGTTTTCGTCTGATCGCGAGCCAATCGATTTTAGTATAAATAACTTCCGCTGGCGATATAAAGGTTTGGCCGGAAGGAGGCTTTGCCGAAGATCTATTCTATTTCTAAAAAAAAAAACGTAACTTGTTCGAGGTAAAGCTAATAGACATGTGGAATTGTGGAAGATTGAATTGGAAATCCGGTTCAGTAATGATTTACCAAATCATCATTTGACAAACTACTTATATCATTTTACAAACGTTCATTTCGCAAAGAGATACTTCCCGCAGCGTGGTTAAAACAAATTGTGGTCAAAAGTCTAACCTAACCTAACTTATTTTATTTTGTTTAAGCACAAACACGTTTTTGCGAAATTAAAGTTTGTGAAATGATGATTTGGTCAAAAGGCGAACCTGAAAATACATGTACTTAACAATAAATTTCGAAACCTATATCAATGGTATGTCTGTTCTCTCACGTCGAAACAAAATAACGTGACAGAATGATTTTGACAGAAATGTATTTGTTTCTATGTCATTCAGACACTAATATATTTAAAAGTTAGTAAATAACTAACAAGTAGTGAAAACCAACAATCAGTATAAGAGAATCTTAAACACTTTTTTATAGGTTCGTTCTTTTAAAATAAAATACTGACATCTTGAGAACGGAAAAGATCTCGGCGACATCTTGGAGGAAACGGAAGTCACACGAATATAGAATCCAAGGGTCTTATTTAAACGTTTAAGTAACTTTCTTGTTATAGAAGATCCTATTAATAGAAAAAATGCGAAAGTTAGTTTGTCTGTCAGTCTGTTTGTTACTTGTCCACGTTTAAACCACTGAACTAATTTTGATGTAATTTTGATGAATCTTATGAGTCCCGGAGAAACGGGATAGGTACAATACAATGTATGCATATAGATATAGTATTCTATCCTCATCCTACTATACCTATTCATACCACCTAACCATCACCATGGCTTTTTCAAAAGCTTCTGTGACCAAATTTTGTTCGCAACTCAAAGGCAATATATGCGTTGTTTTATATTCGAACAATTTACTCACTTAAATATATCACGACAAATCGTTTACCTAAAAACGAAGAACATTCGTGAACTTAGTGTAAACGTGAAAACATCGCACAAACATTCTGAACATCGAGATTCAAGATATAACGATTCGAAGCGAACAAGGGGTACTTTTATTGGGAAAATTCTCAGCGGCTAAAGACCCTTCGCACAAGCATTGCCAACCGACCCCAAACGGAGCTCATTTTGTATAGGCAGCAAGGAGGCGGGCACTGGAGCATTAAGGGCTTCGAAGGGGTCGCACCGCAGCTGTGCGGGGTCAACGAACTTTGCGCTAATTCCACCATGAATAGACATTAGAATTTATTTGAGATTTTGGCGGGAACCTGTTGCCAATTAGTGATATCGCAAGGTATTATCGCTAACAGCCGCTCTCAGAGTCAGTTAT
This sequence comes from Acleris laterana, assembly GCA_963966035.1. Classification (NCBI taxonomy): domain Eukaryota; kingdom Metazoa; phylum Arthropoda; class Insecta; order Lepidoptera; family Tortricidae; genus Acleris; species Acleris laterana. Next base: position 14,664,161 of record OZ014455.1, read on the forward strand.
TGACGATTAAGCCGTTCCGTAGTGACGATTATTCATAAAACTTTTAAAAAGGGACGAGTTAATTGTCTCTAAAATAACACTGCAAGTTTGAGTAATTTATGTAATTTGTGTGTGACAATACTTTTACCCAAACCCCTTTAGAGTATCTATAGGTATGAGTCGCTACTATGGTAGATAAGTAACAAAAAAATATTGTAGTATCGGCGTAATATAGTAACGGCTTCGGAGCCCTACACTAAACATGCTCCGACATGCTTAGCTCTTGCCCGGTGTTTTTTAGTCAAGACACGTCAAAAATTACAGTTTCCTATCACTTGTATCTTGGGGCGGACATCTCGGCCAAGATCTGTCTTACGGCACTTGATTCCCTCGTAGAGGCTTCGACGACCTATTGTTGGCGGATTTATGTAAAACCTTAAGCCTGTGTCGGAAAATATATTTATGTCAAACCCAGCAAAATAGAAGGCTTTTCGGTAAGCAATTTGAAACTTAATCCGCGATTGTTCAAGGTCCGTTTTGCCTATTTGACATAAGACGTAGTAACTTGTATATAATAATCTGTGACATAAGTTGAGGATTTCTGTACGGGTATAGATGAATTAGCGAGCGTGGGATTGCATGTGTAATGGTAAGTATTTCTCTCTCTCTCTCTCTTACCTATAAACACACAATACCACTACATATTTATGCAATTCTACGCTCTCGCTAATTCATCTATAGCACAAGTTGGTTTTTCTCGCTTGTCACTCAGTAGGTCTTTATGGTTACAGATTAGATAGAAAGGGAGTTCGAGCGACAAACAAGTCGCGGACAACATGTGCTAACCCTCCTGATTCGACGAATTAAGTTAAGGTAAGGTAATCTACACAGAAGCAGTGTTTATCCCAGAACTCCTAGCTTATCACACCTAATGACTAAGACTTATTCACTTAATTAGGTACCTACTTAAAAATTGTGTACTCATTGACACTTTTTGCTAGTCTTATTTTCGTCGATCACCCTAAGGTTAGCTGGAAGATATCCCTTTAAGGGATAACTTTACCTTTTTACAATTTAATTTTGTAAATATTGTATTTGAATTTCTGTGTTTGATACAATAAAGTGTGTACACTCCTACATACTTATGGTATGGTATTGTTTTCTACCAAGACTTCATCCACGTACCTAGAGCTTGTTGAGCTATTTCGTAATCGTAAAATATATATCCTAAGTAGACGTAATACGGTGGATGGACTGTGTGAAAGATGTTACGGTTAGAAAGGGAGTGACTACTGACTACTGAGATGACGACTAATAGAGAAGTATGGAAGAGAAAGACATGTTGCGCCGACCCCAAATATGTTGGGATAAGGGCAGGAAAATGATAAGGAATTATGAAAATATATCGATGGTCCTTCTCCGGCCTTACGCTATCTCAATACATTTTATCTCAATATGTTCAGTAGTAAAGGTGCGACCGCACCGGTGCGTCAAAAACGGCGCCATGTTGTTACTGTGACCCCGTCTTTTGTTTACGCATCCACACCGTATTTTACGCAGAGGTGGGGTGGCACCTTAGAGCGTAAACTTACGCAATTAAAATTATAAATTATAATTGACAACTACACAACTATGCTCCTGGCCTACAACAATAATCCAATTTTACTTATCACATTATTCCAAAAATATGATAGCTTTAGCTATAGCTAGAGTTTAGAGCAATCGATTTTAGGCCAGACAGTACATATACCCAGCAATAATAGCAGTAAGGTATCATAGAATAATGTAATGAGGAAAATTTGACTATTGTTAGGACCATAGTTGTGTGGTTTAACGGTTCTGCTAAAAATCATGGTTATAGACTAGGCCCGGAACTGGAAAACGCTTCTCGCGTACGATGCAAGCGGCAAGTCATGTAGCAATTGGGGTGACAACGTTATCATAGGTTTTAGATCCTGCAGAATACGGATCTGCCTGTCCGTGGAAATATGCTATACCGGAAAAGGTGCAGCCTATACAAAAAAAATCGTCGTACATTTTGTAAATCGTTGTTCCGGTACCCTCAAGCATAGTTACATTCTTTGCATGTCTCACATTATGTTTATCAGAATACTTTTTAAACAAGTTCTATTGTCAATTACAGCAATAAGTAGTAAAATTGGGATGTATTTTATTATCTATATTATTATTCATGTCGTTGTTCAACCTTTTTAGTAACTTAACAGGGAACAGAACTCGTTGTCAAACAAGATACACGTAGCGAGCAAAAACGAGTCACATTGTAAAGAATCTCAGTATAAGGTGACCTCGTTTTTTACTAAGTATATATTATTAACACTTGGTAACAGTAATAATTCGTTCGCGAAACGTTCCCACCGACTTCTTAAGATTCGCATGCAGCTGCCGGCCTGGTGCAGGGTGCAACGACAATGCGTCGTCGACGGTTGCATTCGTATTGTAATTCGAGGGACGGTTGAGGTACAATATTAAATGAGATCGATTCAAAGGAAAGGTAAACGTATTTCTTAACGGCGGGTGTTTGTAGCGTCTACCGTCTAGGACTAATAAATAGACTTAATTGATGTAGGTACATACAGTCACGGGAAGAAAAGGTTCGTCACTTTTGGACTTAAGGTCCGTTGAAATTGAGTCGAAAAGTGGCGAATGTTTTCTTACCTAAGGACCTGTTGTATGATCAGTAGTTAAATCTCTAGGAAATGTGTAAAATTTTCGATTCCGTTTTCGAATTTTAACATTTAATTGAGTTAACTACTGATCAAACAACGGGCCCTTAGGCCCTGTTGTTTAATCAGTGGTTAAACTAACTAATTGTTATAATTCGAAAAAGGAATTGAAAATTTGACACATTTCCTTGAGATTCCTTCAAAATTTCGCTTCCTTTTGCAAATTGTAACAATTAGTTAGGTTAACCACTGATTAAACAACAGGCCCTTAGAGAGACAAATTAGATGTATTTTTGATACGCTGTCTGACTCTGTCTGTAAAAAAATACGATTAATTCCTCTGTTTCTACCTTTCTATTCTACTTGGTAAAACCATATTGCATTTGACTTGTTATCGTATTGTTTTTAACTCGGCTGCTATTACTGTCACGGTACACAGACTATGGAACGCCAGGTGCACAGTTCTAAACATAAAAATTCGCTTCCTCTACATTCATCCACCTTCTTCATGCACGTACGTCGGTTTCGGGTGCTTTTAATTTGGCCCTACTTGAGTTCACGAGTCTGATTAAGGTGTGTGCTTCTAGGGCGTCCCTTGACGACATAATCTCCACTCTCTATCACTCGCGCCATACCTCTTTCCTAACTCTCCTTGCATCCATCAAACACCTCAACAAAAATTATTATCGGATAAAACTGAACACGGGTCTACGGTACGGACGCAGGGGGCAACCTAGCAACACCCCTTATTTTTGAATGGGGTTGAAATCTTATATTTGTCGAAACTAGATCGTCAGACAACAATGCCCGGTGCAGCGCCCCTTAGACTCGATCTCGTTTACAGGGTTCCGTAGTCAAACATGGAACCCTACATTGAGCATGTCATATTGCTAACGACTGTTTTTTTTAGTTATAAACAGGTAAGTACACACGTATTGTTGAATAAAGGTTTTGAGAGCAGCATAGAGAACAAAACAAAGAAAAAAAATCTGCTTACAGGGTATACTTACGTCATAAAATATTTGTTAGGTTAGGAACAAACAGGTTTGTGCTTTACAATCCCAAATAAGTAGATGAAATAAAGTGCACATCTATTAATTCTCAAAAATTTATTTAACGTTTGCTCTAAAAGCCGTCTATTAAGTGTAGGTAAGTATTATAGATCCCGCTACTTACATAGGTATTTGCTACAATCGAGTTCGAGGAGCAAAATCTTCAAAGCAAGATATTTTTCTATGTAATAGCTGTAGTTTTAACTTATTCATCAAATGAGTAGCAGTCACTGCCCAAAATAATCAAGTTAAATTTAAAAAAAAAAGTCTGAATACAACGATCTTTCTGATGCTGACGCTCTTTCAGGGATCCTATTCAAAGCAGACGTGAGGGATTACCGTGTCTGGTTGACGGAGGGTTATTGGTATAATTTACCGATTTATTTACCTACCACCCGACAATTTTGATACATTTTCTAAACAATTAGGCAGGTACCTTGTCGCTTTAGGCCACATAGGATGAGGAAATTTCATACGGTCCTAAATTGATTGCAAAACAAGTGAATAACCCTTATCTTCTGTAAAATAAAGTAAGTAAAAGTAAGTAGGGTAAACCAGGGTATGATTGCCCACTGGCAGTGATTGCCCGCTTTAAAAAAAACACTATCGAATGTTAGCATTGGATCGTTCTAGTTGGGTTAGAATTCGCTAGATGGTGCTGTAATTTAATGTTTAGTAGATTTAAAATTGACATCTGGCAACACTCTAGAAAAAAAAACAGGAATGGCGGATTTTGTCTAGATGGGTGAAAGTGTTACTCAACCAGGTAAGCATTTTAACAGTTTTCTTAAGAACTTACTTTCTTAAAGTATTTTTGTGTGTTGATTATTTGATATTCAGCTTATATTGCATGAATGTGATGAAAGTAAATGTAGCCTAACATCGTTTTCAATGCAAATCTGTGTTCAATTTTAAATCTTAACGGTTATTTTAGCCGTGGGCAATCACTGAACCAAAATTTGAAAATTTTTAGTAATTGCCCACCCTTTTTTTAGTAATTGCCATGTGGTAATTAATGTCTATAGTTATTGCCCGGGCAACAAAAAGAAAAAGAAAATTTGTTAAAAGTGAAAGAAGAGAAGAAGTTAATAAGAGACAAGAAAAAGACTAAAAATTCAGACAAAAAGACTGCAAAAATTAAAAATAAATCGAAATTAAAAGTAAATGAACATTCTATGTTGAAGACTAATGGTGAGACCGTAAAGATAAACGAACATTCTAACAGAATTCCAGAAAATGAAGATTCTATGATAAACGCCAATGGTGAGACCGTAAATATTAAGGAAACAGATACAATTAAAGGAAATTATGACCAAACTGAACATTTTAAGCAACAACTCGAACCCATGCCAAAGAGATTTAAAAACGTACGGGTGAACGTAAAAACTAAGGAGAAGAAAGAAATTGAGCAATTACCAGCTTCTAAAAAGATTACTGTTTTAAGTGACGTTATAATAAAGCCTGTTAATAATAGTCTTTGCGGAGTTTGTCATACTAATGTGAAAAAAAGTCAACTGACACGCAGTGCTTGTTCAAAAATATTTCATGCGCGTTGCATTCCTCGAAACCATAAGGAACATAATACCCGACAACACCGATTTGAATTTATTTTTATGCCATCATTGCTTTATGGTAGATGATTCTGAGTCTGGTGATTCTGACTCATCATCATCATCAACGAAAGAATTATTTGATGCTGTTATGAAAGCTAAACGCAACCCTTTTTAACTTATTTTAAACTATCTTGTTACCTAGATTTGAGTTTAATGTTTTGTTTTTAACGTTTATTTTATGTTTAAAGTCGATTCCGACGACTGACGTCAGACAAAGACTTTGATTGATATGATTTTAAGGCATCGGGCAATTATACTATGCTGTGATATGGCAATTACTGTAGGCTATGGGCAATCTCTGTACTTTTTAGATGATTTAAATTTCGTTGCATTATTTCCTATGTTACGTAAGTTTTAATTAAAAACTGTTTGTATTCTATAGAAGAGTCTATTAGGCCATAAGAAAATAGTAATAAAAAGTTGGTACCTATCATATTTTCTTTTTTATTGCATGTCAATGCGTTTGAAATCCTTAAGTGGGCAATAACTATATGGTTTACCCTAAGTAGTAAGTGTAAGTGTCCATTATTGGTGCCTTGTCCCGTTACTGCTACCATCACCGTATGTAATGTCGTATCAGATTGTCAAATGTGTTAATGCGATAAAGCACAAAAGCAAATATAATTGTTTATAAGCGTCTGTAACTAATAGAGGCAAAAGTGGGTTTTAATCTAGTTTAATTAAATTAATGCACAAATTCAATAAGCTAGCCAACGTCTAGTTAAGGGCACTTTAAAAAAAAAAGAGCTTAATGATAGTATGTTTATAATGTATTTAACAATGAAATGGAATCTGTTCCAGAACTAAGTATTATCCTATTTTTTTTACTAAGGTGTCATCATAAAATATTAAGTATCGTCACACCGACGCGTAAAATGCGATGACGTTGCGTAAATAAAAGTATGAGTCATAGTAATTAGATGGCGTCAATTTTCCTTTGGGGGCAGTGGTCCAACGGTCCAACTGCTTTGTCAAACTGACCGATAATTTCCATTTGAATGATCGCGGAGCTCCTATTTCTAGGTAGTTTGTCCCTCCGGGCCAGGTGAAGAACTAACATAACCTAAATCTACCTCATATTTATGATACTAATTTTGGTCAGTTGGACAGAGCAGTTGGACCACTGCCCTGAAACTTCAATTTTGAGGGACTATAATAAGCACACCGTTAAGCTCCGGTGTGGAACGGAAAGAGGCCTTCATTGAATATTTACCTTATTTAATAAGTATATAATTTAAGAGCCTATAATGTCCCACTGCTGAGCAAAGGTCTCCCTCCCTATCTTGGGCAGTCTCCCACCATTCTTGATTGAAGGCATCAAGCTCACCTCGGCAACGTCGCCTTGGTCTACCGCGACACCGAATTCTATAATTTCAAATTTGCATGCTCGTAAAGTAGCTACTTTTTATGGCTGTAATCTTAGACAAAAAGCCAAAATTCCGCATTAGTGTACCTATAAGTATGTAGAACTAAATCAAAAGTAAGTAAGTACTTAGGTAATTGAAGTCTCGCCGTCTATCGGTTCGTTATTAACCGTCCTTAAAAAAGTAAAAGGCTCTCAAGTCGTCTGTATTTTTCGTGCGTATAGGTACTTATACAGGGTGTCCCAAAACTCAACGATAATCCGCCAAGGGCTGATAGAGCAGCTAAAAAGCTATCGATTTAACACCTATGTATGTTCAGCGATTTTCGCTAGTTTCGGAGATATTGATCATTTTAATCTGAAATTTTGTAATTTTCCCTTATGCCCATGTCACGAAAAATCATTAATTTCGTTATGTATTTCATAAGTTTTTCAGTGGTATCTTACATAATTATAATCATTACGAATTGGCGAAGTTTTTAAACCTATTTGCCCGTTTATTTTATCAGTATTTTTTAAGTAATCACATAAAGTTTGTTTCTCCATACTAGGTGTCCCAGTGGTTGCTTTTCACTTTGTATGAACAAAACAACTTTAGGTGATTACTTAAAAAAATACTGATAAAATAAACGGGCAAATAGGTTTAAAAACTTCGCCAATTCGTAATGATTATAATTATGTAAGATACCACTGAAAAACTTATGAAATACATAACGAAATTAATGATTTTTCGTGACATGGGCATAAGGGAAAATTACAAAATTTCTGATTAAAATGATCAATATCTCCGAAACTAGCGAAAATCGCTGAACATACATAGGTGTTAAATCGATAGCTTTTTAGCTGCTCTATCAGCCCTTGGCGGATTATCGTTGAGTTTTGGGACACCCTGTATATAATATAAGTTATAAATAGATTAGGTACTCAGTCCGATCCATGAAAAGTCAACGGAACCCGTGAATAATTTGTATTCGGTTCATTGTTTTAACACTTCATTAAATACGGCTCAATACACACTAAGTATTTTCTATCAGACTTCATTCGGAATTCAATTTAAAAGATACGTTAGGTACATTTCACGCATTGCCGCCAGCGGAGCGCTGGCTGTAGCGAGCCGCAATGCAGTATGTATTTGGCAAGTAAGTAGCAGCTACTTACCTTCTTACGTACAATTAGGGTTGCTAGATCAAAATAGATCCATTTCCGAGAAAATCCTAATATTTGCGAGGAAATTAAAACAAGCGTGCACGGAATATATTTTTTTCAAATGTAAGTAGGATGTGTTTTAGTTCTTAACACTTATGCGGAATGTTGGCTTTTCGTCTTTAGGTACTTACAGCCATGAAAAGTAGCTACATTACGAGCATGCAAATGAATTGCATTGAAATTTGAAATGGCACACACTTTTAATGAAATAATGTGCAAATAGTGAATAGTGAGATCAATTCGAAACGAAACTGATAAATTAATGTGTCAAATACTGGTCTGAAATTAAGACATGTAAATGTTGAGATAAGGTTATTATGTAATTGATATTATCTAGGATATAGTTAACGAGATATAATCTGCACCGATTCGACGTAGCGCTTCTAAGAAATTAGTCGGTGCGGATTTTATATCGTCTTATGAGTATTATTTGCAAACTGTCTTCTATATTTAAACGACAATATTAAAAGCGCCGGTGAGTGTATCAAAAGAAACGAGATAAAAACCAGCATATTTACATCTTTGATTTAAAACAATCATGACCAGTTACTCAGACTCCTTTTTGTTCTGTGAAAAGAAATGCAAGACGGTTGGCAAACACCCTAAACTTTTAATTTTTAATTTTACTAAATGTATTATCGTACCTATTTTTGTTTATGTCAAATAAGAAAATAGTATTTTTTCGTAGTTTTTGTATTGCAGTGAATTTTGATTATGTTTTAAATCCTCGAATTGATAATGAATAATAAAAACAAAAATATTCTACTAAAATTTTATAAAGGTACCCATATCTTGTATAATAATTTAAAGAAACATTTTTTTATCAACCCTTTTTTTATTCGCACCGACATTAGTTTTTTTTTCCGTTTCGCCTACTGGTTGACTGGCAGAGAATGCCACTTGGCATTAAGTCCGCCATTTACTTCATTGAATTTTATGAAAAGGACTTTTAAATAAAAGTAGAACTACGGTTAAGAAGAAGAAATCGTCCTTAGTCAATTTTTAGAACTTACTGAAAAACGCCTGTGTAATGTCACTTTTAATGTTGCTAGCAACAAATACTGTACGGTAAATTTAAAAAAAACATCCGTGATTTGTATGTAACGAATGCAGTAATACAAAACAATTTAAATTCTATAAAACGATTGAAATTTGTTATTTTCTGGCATATTACAATAGTCTGACAAGTGCTAAACGTCGTACCTCTAATTCATAGAGGTGATTTAATATGGATGGCAACACAAGCTTATTCTCTGTCAAAATGGCACGTCAGCAACAGGACGTTGACGAATTATTCGATGTTAAAAATGCATTTTACGTTGGAAATTACCAACAAGCCATCAACGAGGCACAGAATGTTTCTGTAAGTAGTAGTTAAACTATTTTATAAAATCTTCAGACCCTATTTACGCCTGATCTAGGTAGTCAAAAGTGGCTTGAGGTATACCCATGTTTTCCTTAATTCCACTGCAAATACACTTAAATTTGACCTTATTAGTGATCTTTATTACTTCAAAACATAGTATAGTTAGTCATGAATACTTACTTTGCCACTTTAATTAGATTACTTTGGTTATATTCATTGTTTTTCTTTACTACAAAATTGTGACATCTTTTCATTCTTCCAGCCTTCTTCCCCCCTGGTGTCTCTGCAGCGGGACACTTATCTATACCGCTCCTACATTGCACAAGGAAACTACAGGATTGTCCTGCAAGAGCTGAAGTCTGCGGATCCTATGCTGCAGCCATTGAAAACCCTGGTGGATTACTTGTCTCCGGGGGCTAACAAGTTGGCCGTTGTAGCTGATATTGATGCAAGAGTAAGTTAATATGACATCTTTTATTTTTATTTGGTTTCCTTACTTCTAGTAGTCTGATGCAATTTCATTTTATGTTATGGTAATGGTATCACTATTCTCAACAAAACAATTATGAAAGAATAATTGGTGTATTGGTTACTGTAATAAACTGCAATACAAATCAACGCATGATGTAGGCATTGGAGTGACATTTTCTTGTTAAGTTATTCCAGTAAATTTGAATGCATGGATGAGACAATACAACTTTGTGCCACAATAATCCCACCATTCATTTGACAACCATTGAGGGACCACACCTTGCAAACCATAATTTGAATGAGCACCCTTTTACTAATATTAGACTGATTAGAGCTCAGTAATGTAAGTACTGCTTATTGTCAATTTAAAGTGTTACTGGTTGCTTTTCAGAAAAATTGTATCTAGTTATGGATTAAAATTAAGAAATGTTTACTTTTCCATGTTAACTTTTCCGTTGCGGAAAAGTTAACATGGAAAAGTAAATGGTGGTATCTCAGACAAAACTCCTGTAGCAAGTGCAACCATATTACTAACGGGTGAGGATTGAATCTGCTTCATTTATTGAATTTGAGATACTGCTAATTGGTATTGAGGATAGTATATAAATGTACGACTAATTTTCGTAACAGAAAAGTTAATGTTTCAAAATTTTAGTCCTTAATTAGGTACAATCCTAAGAAACGCCCTACAGTTATTGAAAGTGTAAAATTAGTGTCTTGTTATCTCTTTTTACAAAGTTAGGTGTTAATTACAATTTTAAGATCCATACTGATATTATGAATGTGCATTAACTTTGTCGGTTTGTTATGCTTTCACAGCTAAGGCGCTAAAGTAGCAAAAGAATCCATTGCATTAACACATTATGGCTCAAAACTCGCAAGTCCACCTTGTAAATCCAGAAATAAAATATTTGCCACCTTTAACAAATCTAAATATACACATTTGCAATTTCAGGTGCAAAAGGGGACAGAGCTGGTGAACGAGGTGTTCCTGATTGTAGCAGCCACTGTTTACTACCATGAGGAGAACTATGAGGCAGCTCTCAAGTTAGTATTGTGAAGTTGACACAATTTTGATTATTTATTATTTTGATGGGCACATTTAGTACTTTCTGCGGGCCAGATGATTTAAATCAACGCTAAGGGTTGATTTTTGGCAGACAGGCCAGTTTGTGTGCCATGACACTGTGTTTATATTGTTTGTTCTGAGATTTGCTGTCTTATAGTTCAATATCCCAACCAATTAAAGTGATATTTGGTACAGAGATAGTTTATAGCCCAGATGCAGATTTGGGTTCTTTCTTTATATTGTAGTAAAACAAACTGTTTAACAAGGGATTGCTATAAACAACTTCTGCCTGGTTTACTGCAATGATAAACAAGTTCAACAACCATGCAGTTGCAGGACAAACCTATCCTTAACTTTGTTCCAGGATCCTGCACGGAGCGGAGTCTCTAGAACTGCGTGCCTTTACTCTTCAGTGCTTGCTTGCTATGCAGCGGCCGGACCTGGCTCGCAAGCAGCTGGCTCTTCTGCAGGAGGTAGAGGATGATGGGACCCTGACACAACTTGCGCAGGCCTGGCTCAACCTATCCCAGGTATGGCAACTGCTTTAAGTCTGGAGAATAAGCTGGTAAGTGTGTTCTTGTAAATTTTATAATTCACAGCCTAAACTACTAATGGAAGAACCTTAAAATTTGGAATACAAATGAGCTTTTGGAGTATGTATAAGTTAAGAGGATTTTGAAAAGAAGCTTTAGACTGCGCCGAGCAAATGGCTAGCGTCCAGTGGCGCCCTCATTACTATTATTGTTTTATAATTAACTAAAGAATTTCCTTGCAATCAGACGATATGTTTTTGTAGCGCAAGTAAAAAAACAATTTATGGGATAGGTAACAAACTTTAATAACAATTACCCTTTGTGTAGTCAGCTTAACGGGAAAAGGTTTTTTCTGTTAAGTTGACTCGAAGGTGAATTGTTATTAAACTATGTAAGTAAGTATAAGTTGTGTTTTCATTTTTAGTACAAAAACATACCATCCAATTTCAAGAAAATACTTTAGTTTATTAGAAAACACAATAATAGTAATAAGGGGGCCACTGTACATCCGGCGTAGGCTCGGCGCAATCTTAAGACCATGCATCAAATAGACAACAGAACTTTCCAACTTAAAATGTGTTCCAAGTACTTGGATATGATGATGCTAATATCTAAAAAAACAGAAATGGAGGAAACCATTATTTGCCAATAGAATGATCAGTAGCTCTACCGTGAAGGTATTAATGCCTATACAGCTATCGTCTCATATATACCTTATTATCGGTGGCAAAGAAGCCTGTACATATTATGAATTTATGTACAGTCGAGATCACCAACAAATACCCACACAAAATTGCAAAAACATGTACACATAGACCTCATAGCGATGGTAATAAGTTCTGTGAACATATTTTCGACACTTTGTACTGTGTACATATTGGTGACCTTGACTGTACAGAGGGAGTAAACAAACTAACAATAACCAAAAATTTGTGATCTTCCAGGGAGGACCAGGAGTACAGGACGCGCACTACAGTATCATGGAGTTGTCCGAGCGACTCGGCGCGCTCGGCGCGGGCCCGGCCGCCGTCGGCGCCGCCGCCGCTGCTTCTAGAGGTAAGCTGCTAACTTGGTACAAGTTTATTTACCTTGATTGATTACTCGTATGTCGCTTTAGTGGTTTAGTGGTTGGTATTATGTAGAATATGGGATGAAGATGTTGGTGATGCTTACTATTGTACTGGGGCTCTATTCCCGGTGATAAAAACTATATCGTATTTATAGAAGAATAGAATAGAATATAAAGGGTATAGCCGGGTAAGCATGGCGAAACTGCCCTTAGCGAAAAACATAATTTCCTTTTACTGGGTTATTAACCTTTACATATGTAGTGCTTTCACCAAAATTTAAGCCTCAAATCCTTCAGGTTTAAAAAAAAACCGCATAAAAAGAAATAACATTTTTATTTTATTTTAGCCAAAGTACTAATCCGATTTCTTTGTAATTTGGATATGTTGTATACAGTATGTAAACTTACTAAAACCATTTATTTGAACCCGAGCATGTCTAGGCGATAGATAAGGTTGGGGTATATAAATTATTGAAATCTTAACACTTTTTCAAATTTAAATAAAGAATGCACTGAACGCAAGTTCAATAATCTGTTACGATGAAAACATTACATACGGGTCTTATAATGGGCACTGAACAACGAAGTAAACATTACACATGGGATGATACTTTTAGGGTTAACCGACTTTGAAAAAGGTGAGATGTTATAATTTTTATGCAATGATAAAATTAAAAATATTCGACACACACTAGCAAAAAATGTGGTAAAACACTTAACTCAACTAGCCTAGCAACTGGTTGAAAGAGATGGTTTTAGTAAGTTTACATACTGTATAAAATTAAGGTCACTATCTAAAAAAAAAAAATGATTTATCTCTTGAAAAAAACAAAAAAAAAACGAGTTAATAATTTTTAAAAAAATAAAAAAAATACGCGCGAGATTGCGACAATTTCCAAATTTTCATATTTTATGTAGAATTTAATGATGTTTAACATATATTTTTTTCAAAAGCTAAAATCGGGATTAACAGTTTGAAAAATCGAATTTGTGACATCCCATAACACTTTATCTTCATACAAGCAAAACCAAGTTGACAATAAATGAATGAAGTATATTTTGAACGCTATCTTAACGAATTTGAATTTAAAATGTGACGTTTTGCACTATAAATTGCTTTTGTGGCTATATTATATATGGCTACGGAGTACGCATTTTTTCAGATCCCATACATATATCGACGGTTCTGTGACTCAACCTCGTATATTGAATTTTGTCCAGTATAAACTGACACATGCACTCGTGTACTTAGTGAGTGTCAGTTAATACTGGATATATTCTATATACGAGGTTGAGTCACAGAACCGTCGATATTTGTATTATTACGCAGTTGTAACAGCGATTCAAATTGTAGCAATAACACAGACGGCGTAATTTTAGTTCGTTTACCAAAATAATATTTGTCGTATAAAATCAGAGCACTTAAAAATGAAGGAACAGACATCTCGCAATCTTTAACGCTCAGTATAAAATTCGTGCCATTGTACCATTCCCGCCTTTTTGTTTTTTTTTTAATTGTCTGAATGCCGTAAGCCCTAGCCGCATACAGCCACGGATTTTAAGGTTCGCATGAGTAGGTATGCACTCAGTAAAATAAGTCGCGTTCCAAATTCAAAATGCGTTGGAAATATAATTTCATAGTGTAATACGTAGAAGTTATTTTGTTTGAAAATAATGTATGGGATGTTACAAATTCAAGTTTTTAAAACTGTTCATCCCGATTTTAGTTATTAAAAAAATTATATGTTAAACATAATTAAATTCTACATAAAATATGTAAATTAGGTAACTGTCGCAATTTCGCACGTATTTTTTTAATTTTTTTGAAAATTGTTAACTCGTTTTTTTTCTATTTTTTTCAAGAGATAATTAAATATATATTTTTTTTAAAAGCTACCTTAATTGTATATACAACATATCCAAATGACAAAGAAATCGGATTAGTACTTTGGCTAAAATAAAATAAAAATGTTATTTCTTTTTATGCGATTTTTTTTTAAACCTGAAGGATTTGAGGCTTAAATTTTGGTGAAAGCACTACATATGTAAAGCAATTTATAGTGCAAAACGTCACATTTTAAATTCAAATTCGTTAAGATAGCGTTCAAAATATACTTCATTCATTTATTGTCAACTTGGTTTTGCTTGTATGAAGATAAAGTGTCACAAATTCGATTTTTCAAACTGTTAATCCCGATTTTAGCTTTTGAAAAAAATATATGTTAAACATCATTAAATTCTACATAAAATATGAAAATTTGGAAATTGTCGCAATCTCGCGCGTATTTTTTTTATTTTTTTAAAAATTATTAACTCGTTTTTTTTTTGTTTTTTTCAAGAGATAAATCATTTTTTTTTTAGAGAGTGACCTTAATTGTATATACAACATATCCAAATTACAAAGAAATCGGATTAGTACTTTGGCTAAAATAAAATAAAAATGTTATTTCTTTTTATGCGGTTTTTTTTTAAACCTGAAGGATTTGAGGCTTAAATTTTGGTGAAAGCACTACATATGTAAAGGTTAATAACCCAGTAAAAGGAAATTATTTTTTTCGCTAAGGGCAGTTTCGCCATGCTTACCCGGCTATACCCTTTATTAGACACCAAAAAAATATAAAGTAAACAACACACTTTGAAACAATGCACGAGTTGTGGTGCCAAAAAGGTTCCAACTCAGCATAATGCTGTGGTCAGGGGACCACAGCGCTGGTTTTCGGTTGGCACCTTTAGTTAAACCATCATCATTACAATAAATTAAAAAATTAAAAATTACGATAAGTAAGTATTTGACCTGTTACGGTATTGTTTTCACGTCAGTCGCCATTACTGTCAAGTAAATAAGAGCTATCAAATCGACAATACGATGACAGATCAAAGACGTCATGGTTTTTAACTCCTGGGACACCGGCCCTGTACATTCGTGTAAACTAATGTTATAAAGGGGAAAGATTTGTATTTTTGTTTGAGTGTGTATGTTTGTAATGAATAAACTCAAAAACTACTGCGCCAGTTCCAAAAATTCTTTCACCATTGGAAAGCTGCATTCACTCTGAGTGGCATAGGCTATGTTTTATTTTTCTGCGTAGACGGAGTCGCGCGCAACAGCTAGTACTAAATAAGACAATTAAAGTCCGTTAATTTTTAAATGTCTTATTTAGTACAACTTTTTGTAACCTTACACTGCTCCTTTTTTGGTTACCTATATCTACCTAAATCTTTGGTGTCTAATAGGAAAATTATGTAAGGTCAACCGGGGTAAAAGCCACTATGGGGTTATTGCGTTTATTCGAATTATTTTTTAAACAACGTGAGTTACAACTGCTCCCGCCATGTAGTGATAGACACTTGAACTACTTGGAGGAAAACGCGTACCATAGAGGGCGTTTTAACAGATCGTATTCGAGTCGTTGATCATTTTGAAATTTAGGGTCAATCCAGACCAACGCGGAGCGTGAGGTAAGTGTTCAAAATCCATTTACATCCTGTTTTTTCTTTAGGTTTCGGTGTTATTTTGTATTAAAACATGACCAGTTTTAGTTAACTCACACGTACGAAGTCCAATTTGTATTTAAAATGCTCAATGTTTAAAGTTAATTCCATATAAAGTGTTTGGAGGTTATTTTTCAAATTTGGCTAAAAGCGTCAGTACCTTTGGGGTAATTGCGTCAGTGTAACGCTTTTGCCCCAATGTCAGTGGTGAACAACCTTTTCCTTGATACGTAATTTTAATTTTAACTTTATTGAATTATAGTTTAAAATTCTGAGTCGTGTCCGCTCTCTTTTAATATCAGAATAAGTACTTGCATACATAAAATCGAAAAACTCTATTTGATTTTACCCGCAATCGGTCACAAGGTGAAAATAACATCTCTTTCATAAATTTTCTATCTCACTCTTTTCAATCTAAGAAAAATGTTTACGACATCTGGTATTTAGGTTTGGATAAATGCGTCTACAAATTGTAGACGCATTTTCCCCAATTATATTATTTTCTGTCTCAGCTTGTTAATAGCTGTTTTTGGGCCCTTCTAACTATAAAACCTTCTAGAAAACTGTATTGCAGAAACGTGTCATGAAGTTTTGAAGGCCTAATTGCAATCTTTTAACAATTATTTTTAAAAGATGCATTTTCCCAACCAGGGGAAAAAGCGTCTAAAATCTCGTTTTTTAAAAAAATGCCTATATATCTTTTAGTTATAGTGCAGCGAAAAATTTAACACACGAATTAAATTCCCAAAGAGTTGTAAAAATAACAGAACGAATGAGTATTTCAATATAGTAAATACATATATCGTAATTTAGGTCTTAAAAAAATGTAAAAAAACAGTGACGCCTTTACCCCGGTTGACCTTAAGTAATTTTTTTTGTCTCTGGCTGCTTGAGTTACCAAACAAGCATTTTGAGGTTATAAAAGTCTACTAAATAAGACAAGTAAGATCGGATGTAGTTTGTCTTTGATTTTTTGAATGTGAATAGTTTCTTACGATATAATTGTTACACGTAACAGTAAATCAACCGGTAGTCCCTACTGCGGAAGAATTAGGGTAGTGGTTTATAAATGAGTCATACCAGGCAGTCATAAACGTGAATGTTGCGCAGGCATGTGGGAGGAGGCGGAGCAGATGCTGAGCGAGGCGCAGGCGCGCGCGCCGACGCAGCCCGACCTGCTGCTGGGGCTGGCCGTCGCCGCGCGGCACACGCCCAAGCCGCCCGAGGTAACTTACTACTACTCGTCACTTCTGAACTCCTGGTCATATGGAGAGGTTACAGAATAGACATGAAGTAAGATCGCCTCAAATAACCTCGCAGCGGACCAATGCTTATGTTCAAACTCAATAAATACCATCCATACCGTGATTAATATCTTAATGCCGGCTCCACACGCTTGGTTTTTGCCACAAACACGGTGTATTTCCATCTCACTCTAACGTATAGTTGCGTCCTGCAGTGTTTGCGGCATACACCAAGCATGTGGGGCTGTCATGTCATTAGATGGCCCTAGGGGCGCATTATTAAACTGATTTTGATTGTACGTCTCAAGATACGCACGTCCGGTCCATGCCCATTCTACCAAATGTGAGTAGGGGACACTACATAATCCCAAATTGATCGAAATTCAGAATTTTCATAATTCCGAATGCTTTTATAGAAGACACGATTAGACATTTAATCTTAAATAGTTCCAGTATAACATAGCTTCTGGAAAAATGAATATTCAGAAAAGTAGGTTGTAAAACAGAAGACCAGCGCTGACTTAAATGCCACCATTTAACACTTGAGTTCGGACCATTTCGTGACTACATTCTTGTTGTGCGTATTTCTCTGTTGTTTTTTTTTGTTTATCATTTGTATACTCGTAAATGTCTTTCTTTCTTAACTAAAGAATAAACTGTTAATTACAGAGTTCTGCGATCCTGGTTATTTAGTTATGTACCTACTACCTATTGAACTAAAAGTCCGAGCGCTAAGGTTATACTCAAACTCATCAAGTCATCACACTTTTTTTAAATATTCGTAATATATTAATCTAATTTGAACCATTTCAGGTTTGAATTGCCTTTACTTTTATTCATAAACAGTCAATAATAAGCATATTTCAATCACACTTAAGCTATTGCGCGTATAATGAATAAAGGAGTTGATCCTATCCTACGCATTAGTGTTCTTATTGATAAGAAACAACGTGAGCTTCCACATTACCAGGATATCATGAACTTTTTTTTTTTTTTTGCGGGTGGTAGGACCTTGTGCAGGGTCCGTCCGGATCGCTACCACCGTCTTATCCATTAACCTACCGCCAAACAGCAGTGTTCGCATTGTTGTGTTCCGGTTTGGGAATAAGACAGCCGGTGAAATGACTAGCATAGAGGCATTCCATCTTAGTCCTCAGGGTTGGCAACGCATTTGCAGTCTTAGGATTGCATTGCAGTCTTGTGAATGTGAATGTCTATGGGTCACAGTTTCCACTTACCATCAGGCGGCCTGTGTGCTCGTTTGTCTTCTCTATGTAATAAAAAAAAAAAAACTTGCAGGTGGCCACCCGCTACATCGCGCAACTCCTGGACAGCCACCCGGAGCACCCGTTCACGAAGGACTATACCGCGAGGGGCAACGAGTTCAAGCGCCTCGCCGCGCAGTACCAGCCGTCCGTGGCTAGCTAAACAGCCTGTGGTTGTATGACTTGGAAAATAGAGGGCGCTGTTTGGTGTGAAATTGGCAACATGATCCAAACTGCTTATTTAACTCTTTTTGCCATGTTTTGAATGGAGATCGTATTATACTTATAAATAGAGTCTATATTATTGTACCAATTTCGGGATTTTATTTCAAATTGACGGTAGGATCCTTTTATTGTTGTTAAGACGTCATTATTCATCAACAAGTCGATGAAAACAGCTTATATAAATAACTTTCAAAAAGTCTGATACGAGAGTATAAATCTTAGGGCCGCATCTGCAAGAAAAGTTCTTAATTTTTCCTTTGTGTGACGATAATAAACCGCATGATTGTATGACTAATTTTCATTACAAGTACACAGTGAAAGAGAGTACGTTTTCTAACTTCTGTACAATATTTTCACCCAATGGTCATGAGGGTCATCCGTCTCAAGATACTTTTAACTCGCTCGAGTCGATCTCGCACACGAAGGTTTCCTTATCTTCATAGTCTTGTATGGGACTCTTATTTTTTTAAATTTAATTTTTATTATGTTATAGCGACAATATAAATTCACACTATCTACTTATAGGATCAATAATTACTTTTTAATATTTTGCATTGTTTCGTAACACAGTACATACTTAGCAAGTATCCAAATAATATAAGGATATTATAGATCCTTGAACATCTTTGATGTGTGTATTTACGGTTCATAAGATACAGCCCGCTGACAGAGAGAAGAGCGGACAGATAGACAGCAGAGGCTTAGTTATAAGGTCCCGTTTTTACCCTTTGAGTACGGAACCCTAAAAGTAGTTCGGGATCACATATCACAATTGACTAATGAAAAAAATGCGTCGCTCAAAAGAAGGATCAATAAAACAACAGTTCCACTAATCGTATGTAATCCTAGTAAAAGCTGTAGTCATAATCGTTGTCCAAGTCTTCTTCTTCTTCCCCCGGGTGCGTGGTGTTGGCCAGCAGGTGGAACTCCAGCAGTTTCTCGTCCATCTCCGAGAACTTCATCGAGAGGTCCGCGGGCTCCGTCTCCCTCACCAGGGTCCAGTCCGTGGTGGGCTCGGCGTCGTGGGTTATTTCACCGTTCAGACCTAGGAGTAGATAATCTTTACATAGTATAAAAAAGTCGCTTGTTAATAGCTTTCGGCTGGCTATCGCTATCGCGATTGCACTCGCAACTGACAGTATATTTGTCACTCGTGTCTCATAGGAAAACGAAGATTGCCGATCGGTATTAAGAAAATGGTATGCACGCTTAAATCTTTCAGACTACGCAACGGATGTTAATGCAGTTTTCTTCAATAGATAGTGATTCAAGAGGGCGGTTTTTATTTATAATAGATTCTGGATTATACAGGATGGAAAGATAAGTCGGGCCCTGGAGGGAAACTACCTTAAATCCTTAAGTTGGCTCATTTTACTTAAGGGAGACATTCCTTAATTTAAAAAAAGAAATAAAACTGCATTCAAAGATTTTGTAAAGTTTTATTGTATCCCCCGGGAATCAAACCGGCTAAGAATAAAAAAATAAACACTCGCTATGATTATGTTAACTTTCAGTTTTTATTTGGTTCTAAGACTAAGTGTATGTATCTTAGAGACATTTAATCCCGAACAATAAACCTATCAATTAGAAGAATAAAATAGCGAGTTTTCAATTTATAGCTTTTTATCTGGTTAGATTCCCGGGAGAGAGAAGAAAATTTTTGAAAATCTGTAAGTGCAGTTTTTTTTTCCTTTTTTTAAAATACAGGAATGTCTCCTTTAAGTAAAGTGAGCCATCTTATAGATTTAAGGTAGTTTTCTCCGAGGGCCCGACTAATCTTTCCACCCTGTATATGGGTGTTACAGAAAATTCAAATCGAAGCGAAGCGAGGGCAGGTCGTTAGTAAATAATAAAAAAATATCAAGAGCTCCCTCAGACGAACCAGTCGGACTTACAGGTAGAAAGGGACGCAGCTCTTTGTTAGAATGAGAAAGCTACATTTCTCTAATGCGTTGTTTTTCTTTTATTTTTAGTAAATAAAACTGTAATTAACATAATGAAATTGACATGATGAAATTTTAGCAAAACAAAGCCTAAATATACAACGAACCAACCTTAATTTAGGTCTTATGCCATCAATGTTATCATAGTAGTATACATAATATATTATTATGTTAACCGCCAATACTAGCTTTTTTTTTTGGAAAATGTGTAGTTTTGAACGGTGGTCTTACCGTGTGGAGAAATCTCAACCGGTCCTTGGGTGGCTATTATAATCGGCGGCGGAGTGTACGCTTCTAACTGCTGTTCGTTTCTGTTCTCCTGGTCCAATTTCTCTTGCTTGCGCTGACGACGCCAGGCTTTTTGGAGGTTGAAGCGGTCGGGGCTGAATAAAGGATGAAAATTCTAAAGTGAACCAAACTTGACATCAAAGTGAAAAGTACGGTCGCAAGCGTTAATTTGGGACCCATTTCAAGAAAAATATGCTTGAAGTCGTCAATGTCATTAGAGATGTCAAGTCATCGGTAACTTTTAGGAAACTCAGCCTTATTGTTTGTAGAATGTCAGATTGACTTTGGACCTAAGGTGGGTACCAAATTAAATCTTGTGACTGTATTACCAAGTCAAAAACAAAATAAAGTGACTAATTTTTATAGGTAAGTCCATAATTTTTGAAAGTATGTTATAGTTCTGAAACTAGGATCCATGTACCAGGAGAAGATAAGAACTAGGGTATAAAGGCACACGCCGGATGTATAGTCAAGTGTAAAAATAAATATCCGCACAAGGGTGCGAAATATGTACACATAAACTTATTGTCATAGTACATAATTTTGAGACTTTGTTGTGTATATTTTGTGCCCTTGACTGTACAGTAGTGCCCTTATCTATTATTGAGTTTTCTAATAAACTAAAGTATTTTTTTGAAACCTAAGAGTGGTTATTTGTCGAACAAATGAATGTGATTGTTTTTGTTTTACGCTTTCATAGCGGAGATACTCGTATACTCCAAAAACCAAAATTAATTTAAAATGGTTCTGTGGTTGAATGAATTAATACATTTTGAACTATGAATACTTACTTAGGGTTTAAACTGTGTATGGTATAAGAATTAGGACAAAACCGCTCCATGAAACGCTCTAGAACCACGGTATGACACGAAAAGTCACATAGTTTAATAACCTTCGTGATTATTTTATTAGATTATTTTTTCGGGAAAAAGTGGCATGTTTTAAACCTAATAAATCGGTAATAGAAATAAGGTGTTCCAGTCTTAAGTTTTGTTGCAATGTAACTGTATTAGTAAACAAAATAAAATAAAATCGCCGAGTACTGTAAGTTCCGTTCCAACTCCTGGCTCCCTGGTACTTACTGCTCCCCTTCCTTGTACACTTTAGCCTCCAGGTTGTGGATGTCGTGCCTGATGTCAGCCAGTAGCAGCAGCACTAAGTCGAGGGACCCCTTGGGTCCTCGAGCGCCCCTGGGTCCCCGGGTACCCGCGTCACCTTTGGGACCTTCCATGCCTGGCGCGCCGGGTGGACCCTGAAATATGTTTAAAAATTCACATGATATGTATAAATTTATACATGTTATGTTATGCTGGACTTATTTAAGATTAACTGAACTTAAAGAACAAGTTAATTGTTATACGTTGGTTAGGTAAAGTTTGATTAAAAACGAAAAATAAAACCTACCAAAACATTTCATTTGGATTAATCCGCAATTAAACTTTTCAAAATTACTTAGGTACTTACTTTAGTGTAACCGGATTGGGTGTCACGAAGTGTAAAAAAGGTAAATGACTAAAAATATTTCCTCGTAGATATAGGTACTTTTGAAAACGTTCGATTTCATTCCATATAGATCAAGTTAAAAAACAAAAAAAAAATCATTTATTCGTGACATGCATAATTGCATAACAAAGAACAGAACAGATTAACAAACACCAATGCAGTGTTTCCTAATAAATAAATTAACAAATTCACTGCAACCATCAAATTAACAAATTTGAGCTTACTTACAGGAGTTATTTCTGGGTTCTGGCCCTGTGGGCATGATATAAAAACGAACCTAACCTAACCTACCTGATATTTATGATACAAATTCTGGTTAATCTAGGGTGTGAATGTAATTTTTTAATTTGTGTCACAAAACTTAACTTGTCATTACTATCGCTTTTCTGTTGCTTAATGTATTATGTGAAAGTAGATCTATGAGGTATAAAAGTAAACTTTGTTTAATAATGTATCTACGAGAAAAGTGTACCTAAGAGGAATGAACAAAAAAAAAAAGGCACATACTCTGGGGCCTCTCTCACAACGGCAGAAGCCTCCCTCTAGAGGCGCGGTCGCGTCCAGCACCCGATACGGGAAGGTTCCTTCGGCAAACCGGTCGCCATCTGTAAACATGTTACGCTGAGAAGTGTATAGAGGGCGGTAACATAAACTAAATGTATAACAAAGGTGTTAAGTTTTTCCTAACTCTCACTAGATGGCGCTAGAAGTCTCGAATATTTCTAGTACACTTTGGATTATTTAAAGGCGCGGCGCTCCGATATTATCGCGTGGCGTCACCTTTCTGCAGCGGCGGCGCGCGCTACCATATAGGTATATGTAGCTAACTTCGCAGCGCAGGCAGGTGTTCCAAACCTTGTAAGTTTAATTGTTTGTAATGTTTTATTACCATAAACTTAAATTAAATGAACTTGATATTAAATAAATAATACTTATTAGTACTTATATTACACAATCTTTACACAAATAACAGGCTAGGTTAAAATACCAGTATCTTAATGGAAAAGGTAGACTTTAACAGTACTTCGGGTGATGGCGGAAAAATACAAGATTTCATTGCACAAGCGCACCTATAATGGACTTTACATTGTGTAAATACCATATTCCGTCTTGGCATGTTATCTTATTGTGAACGTTACGAAAGTACTTATTTATTTGAAAGTAATGTCAGCCGAGTTAAAAGCTAATATCATAACAGGTCAAAGGCAATATGGTTTTACCCAGTAGAATAGAGGGCCAGTAGATACTTTTTATAATTGTAGCGGCAGAACTAAACGCCAAACAAAAATCCAAGACATTAGGTTGAAGCGAATTTATTCTAATGTGCTCATAATATTTCGTGGAGTACAATTTGTTGCTTAAGATAATAAAATTTATACAGAAAATTAGAGAATTTTACTATTACTAGGTTAGTAAAAGTAAAATTCTATCTTAGTCCTAATCCTAACGTATTTGGAGTCTTAAAAGGTTTTTCTATAATATACCTACTCAAAATACAGTTGTTTTGTGCATCTTTGCAATCTGAATCATCTGACTTTGGCGTCTTTGAATTTTAATACGGATCGTAAACATCGTTCGCAATAGAAGAGAACTGGTACTGTATTTGTATGTTGGTAGGTACCTACTGTCATGACGTCATGAGTCATAAAAAAATTAACTATTTTTCTTCTCGTTTACTTTTATTTTCTCAGCAGAGTGCAGCGGTTACTTAATGGACAACTTTTTTTTTCATCTCACTTGTCTGATCTTTTTTGACGAGGTCTGATTTTTCCCGGCGCGTTTTATTGAATTTAATGGCTTTTCAATGTTCTCGTCATCACGGCACGCATCATTTACTCCTTCGGGGGCATTTGACGTTGAAGGAATATCATCTTCGTTTAACGATTCCTCAGTAATCTTTAACCGCTTCCGCTTCTTTTCAGGCTGTTCACTTTTTTGTAGTTGGCATTCTAACTTATGAGGAAGTACACTTTTTTTAAGTTTCAGTGGGCCTCCAACTAGTTTAAATTTAACATAGTTTTCCATGTCATTCTCAATCTGCAACAGGGAGAAAATCGCTTTTATAGGTAACTAGTTTTTAATTAAGAGAAAGTAAAAGGTTACTTTTTAGTGCCTTTGAAAACATAGCTCTACGTAAAGTAACACAAAAACTATTTTTATATCTACTCGATACATAAATATCGCTTTTAGTTCAGTCCAATAAGCAATTCCATCATAATAAACGAAATATTTATTCCAAATTTGAATTCGTTAGTAGATTATACCAAATGTTTTGTTCCTCTGACATAACCTCAAAATGTACAAAACCGCAATAAACAAAACAACAAAACTTACGTCAAAGTGATCTTCACAACAAGAAACAACACTTTTATCTCCGAACGGATCTTCTCTCCTTATAGCGTCTAGCCATTTCTTTCGTATTTCGACATTATTCGGTACATTAAAAAACAGTTTTCCAGGAGCGTTGGTGGTGGTGCTTACACACTTTGGCACTATGCATGACCTTCGCGCCCTCCGCTCCATTTTCAAAAATGTATTTCTTGTTACTCCAGCGCCTTGACTGTACGGGTGTATGGTAAGAGACCGCGAAACAAACTGCGCTGCGCGAAGGCCGGAAGGCGAAAGAGCGCGTACGAGCTGCGAGCAGTGTTGTCACATCTAATTTCGGTAAATTGGTAGAACAGGCTTCAAAAATTAGTAGAAATTGGTAGATTTTGAAATGAAAATTAGGTAGATGTACCACCCCCTTTTTAATGATTAAAAATGCGTAGAAAATGTTCAAAATTAACACCAAACTTAAAATGTCAGCTGTCACTCACAGACAGCTTCTAATTTTCTTTTATGTTACCTTAAACACAGATTATACACTTAACGTAACGCGTTCCGTTTTAATTGCTGAAATTACAAGACAGGCTAAATTTGATAGCAAGTAACATTTCGTTACCCTACACGCATGGAAAATATTTACGACCATAACATTTTGAAAAATATCAAAATTAGGTAGCTTTGGGGCGGTGGGTGGTAGATAGGTAGACAGGAGGCAAATTAGGTAGATCTACCAAAAAGTTGGTAGATGTGACAACACTGGCTGCGAGTATCGTTGAATGAATAACGTCACGTCCCTCCCACCCCGCGCCTCTCAACCCCCGCGTCCAGAGCTAACGGACGCGGGAGGGGAGGTGACGTTTAGTTAACGCCACAGAGCACACAAATATTGCGTGGCTATCGCCATATTTTTTGCACGAAAATTCTGGTACTCTGGTATTTCCTGTGCAGATTACTGTGAGCTAAAAGTCAAAAGTTCGTTAGAATTTACAAACAAAAAGCCGGTTTGTGACAGTGAGGCCGAGGTTTACCTTACATTATTTACCACAGTAACATTAAAACGAATGCTACCAATCAATCGGGTTTTTAGTAAGGATCAAATGTAATGTACTCGTACTAAACTATGTATGACATCACAATTTTGCGCGCGCATTGACGAAGAAAGATGACGTCATAACATAATCCGTGAGCGCCGGCCGGGCCTCGCAACGCGCCGCCGCATAGTGTATTATCCAGCCGGAATTAGAAAGGGATTCGAGGTGACAGTTTTACCATATACTTACGTCAAAGTGCATATGAATTGACAGCTATTCCAATCCCAAACTAATCGCGGTTTCATAATACGAATCTCTCTAAAATAGGTAGTATAAAACAAAGTCGCTTCCTGCCGTCGACGTCCATCAGTATGTACGCTTAGATCTTTAAAACTGCACAACTGATTTTAAAGCGGTTCATTAATAAAAAGAGTGACTTATGAGGAAAATTTTGGATTGTAAAATAAGTTACAGAAAACTCATATAAGCCGAAGCGAAACGAGGGCGGGTCGTTAATTTTAAAATTAAATGCCTAGGTTTCTTGCCAACTGGGTACTTATTCAATTAGCGATCATAGCGAGGAATTTTAAAGTAGAAAACGAAGCCCTTAGCAAGGGATTTAAGCCCTACTGCCCAAAACGAGAATAGTTTTGATACCGATGTAAAAAAAAAAGGTGCCGTCTAACTGTTTGGCATAGGGGAGACCGAGGACAAAAGTAACACGGAATAAACGTAGTAACAAACGAGTTTGTAATGAAGTAGCGATTGAGCCTTTGCTAATATGACTCTTATTATCTTATTTAACCTTCTAACCTTAGTAGTTTAGGCAACACTTATAAGTCTAAGTTTTTACTGTTATTTTAGGTTTAAAGCTTACTTATTGAAGCGAGTACGGTAATTGTAACTCAGGGTAAGGGTAAAGGCCATAATATATGATAAGAGTTTATGCCAATCGACAATTATGCTAGGTATAACTAGGTATCGATGCTCTTGCTATGAGAACAACTGAGTGTGTAAGAAGAGGGTAAGCACAAAGGATCTTAAATTCTAGGAAGGGCCCAGAAAAGATTAGATAAAATAAGAATAAAATAACTGACTCGGCAATCATAACGACCGAGAAGCTTACCGTCTCCTTTCAACATGGGGTTTTCCATCAACTTCTTCAAGGCGCTCTGAGTGGTGTGCAGCTCCGCGGCGAGTAGTTTCACTTTCCGCGACAGCCACGAGACGGTGTCGCAGGGGGCGTAGCACCGAGACGACGCGCGGATGAGAGGGAGTGGCTCCTGCAAGATATGGAGCCCTGGTCATTACACTATTAATTTCATAGTCATGGACTCTGTTCTATACTGGGACACAACAGTGCGAACACTGCTGGGCCTCTGTTCTAATAGGTATAGCCATATTAACTTTGATATGTCATCTTATTGTCAACGTTACGCTCTTATGTACAGTCACCACCCGCGAATGTTACGCCACTTGCCACTCTTCTTAATTTAACCGTGTAATGCATTTTGGGTTGACAGCCGACTTGACATATTACCCGAGTGTAGTACACGGCTAAATTAAGAAGAGTGGCAAGTGGCGTAACATTCGCGGGTGGTGACTGTACTTGACAGTAATTACGGCCGAGTTAAAACCAATACGTTAATATGTCAAAGGCAATAAATATGGTTTTACCCAGTAAGTACAATTGGCAGAGTGCAAAGCGGGTGGAGGGGGTAGCCTAAACGATCACAGCCAGCGCTCGCTACGGCTAAAATTGTCATTTTTGTCGCTGACTTGAGCTGTCAAATCCATATTGCAGTAAACATTTTCTAATCGTTTTTGAGATAAAAATATGGTCCTGGTAAGATGTGTTGTTGTGAATTGTAATAACACCGAGAAGAATAGCGACTGTAAATTTTACCAATTTCCAAGACCATGGTGGAAACGAGACCAAAGAAATAAGTGGATATTTGCCGTAAGAAAGTCACGAGTAGGCTCATTTCTCACTGTAAACAACAATTTTAATATTATTGGCAACAATGTTACTGACTACCATTGTCCAAAATTGTGTAATATAGTAAAATACCACAAGATTTCTTTAATATTTTTACAATATTTACTTACTTCTTGTTTGACAGCGGTGACAATATTGTCCATAATGGCCGCCTGTCACGTGGCGCTGTCGTCGCGCTCGGTCCTAATAGAGGTCCTCCTCAACGGAAAGTAATACCTACCATACCTATACTTCAGTTTTTTTAGAATTAGAAACCACGACAACATTATATTGCGGCTCGTGAACTTGTAATCTCTTTACAATTTGCCTACTGAAGTAACAATTGATGACACGCAAATAAAGTGACATTAAAACAATTTTGTTTTGCGACTATTGTAGGTAACAGTACTATTGCTAGGTAATAAATAGTTGAACAGACGCAATATAATGTTAATGTGGTTTCTAATTCTAAAAAAACTGAAGTATAACTAATACTTATAATAAGTACACGGGTAATAGGTACACGGTTTTTTTAACCTTCGGCGCTTCTAATCCAGTCCAGCATCCAGCATTCATTACATTCCAAATTTTCGGTGCCAGGACCCATGTCACTCGTCAATCGAGACTAAATCAAGAGAAAGGGATGGAGCTAACGTCACTTTGAACTTCGATTTTCAAAGTATTCAAGTGCTGCTGGATGTTAATCAAAACAGCTTCCACCCTAGCTTTGCTCCCCTGGTACTTTACCGGCCGTGGCATGGGGCGGGCGCAGGTCTTTCCGTCCGCGGCCAGGGAAAGAGGCGCCGGGCACTCGCAGTGGAACCCGCCTGGGTCGTTCACGCAGAGATGCTCGCAGCCGCCGTTGTTGCTCGCACACTCGTCCACATCTTAAAGCAAACCACATGTATGTATGATGTATGTATGTAAACTTTCACAAGACTGCATCGCCAAGATTACAAGTTAGACATGTTAACGTGATGGCGGCGTAGCTAAAACAATACGATAATATGTCAAATGCTATATAGTTTTATCAAGTGGAATAGAGCGCCGATTAGCTGTACTACTAGCCTATCAACTAATCTGCCTAACTGAACTGTCAGGTTGATTTATACCATTGCAAGGAAAACGTGGAGGCACTCAAAACCTATTAAAACAACGTAAGTTTAAATCGTTAAAAGAGCCAAAGAAAATATACTTTTTTGGCACATTAGGTGTGCCATCATTTTCTATGGCGTTAAGGCGTGGCAGTCGTGTCATGAAATAATTCGCTGCTTAAATGCTAAAGCGCCTCAAAACAAAAACAGACATAGTTTGATTTAAAACTTAAAGTATATAGCATTCCGAATTTAAATGCAACACAAACACATTTTGATTTGAGGCCCTTTATTATTTAAGCAACGAATTGTTCACCGCCACAGCAAGAAAAGCGCGCGTAGCGAGACTAGAGCAGCGGTAAAGGGGCGGAGGGAGGGGAGATTTGAATGACAAAGGATCGTGCGCTGCGCGCGCGCGGCAACGTGGTTTTTTATAAAGTCGACGGTCTCAGGTAGACAACCAAGACAAACCACCAAACATTTCGCCGCCCGAAATTTTTGCAAACGACAATCACATTGGAGCCTGCTCGAAATTAGACCATGCTTTGTGGCTACCCTTATTACCATGACTTTCTCCTATCGCATTTGTATTGCTTTCGACTCTGCCGCCATAAGTTACTATCTAGTTAATAAGAGCTAACATAACGCTGCGTGTAGGGAATGCAATCTCGTCAATTTTTAGCGAGATTGATCTCGGCCGGAAAATGGGCGAGATCTCGCGAGTTTATCGAGATTGCAATCGAGCATAAAAACGTCTTACTCGAACGTAACGTAATAATGGCGTGTGATGTGAACTGAACAAATCTTTCATTTGATTGGTATATTTTGTTAATTAATCTCTAATTTCTAATAGATCTCTGTGTAGGTATAGTTTTCTTAATGTGATAGTAATCCCAGATCTCAGTTTAATAGTCAACTCAACTTAGTGAGTATAATTTTAGTTTTTGACTTCTTGTTGTTTTGTTATAAAAGAACTGTTAATATTAAAAGACTTTTGTTTGATATTAGAAGAGAAGACTGGTTGTTTATTTAATTTCTTATTTGATTAGGTACAAAGTTAACTGCTTAAAAGTTTATTAAAAACATTAAACAATGTTAAATACATAAAAGTTAATTTAAACAAAACGTAAAAATAAATGTTTATTTCATAATACCTATGATTCTTATAATTTTTTTCCCAATTTATTCAAATATTGTAATTATTTGCAAGAATCAACACACAAAACTGCCAATCTCGCGAGATCTCGAAATTGTCGAGATCTCGCGGTATTGTTATTCAGAAACTCGCGAGATCTCGCCTGAGCCCCAATCTCGCGAGATTGCATTCCCTAGCTGCGTGTATAGACTATCGAATAGAGGCCCAGTAAGCACTTACCAACACAATACGGCTGCGTCCTTCTGCTATACTGCTCAGCATGGAACCGGTAACCAGGGTGGCAGTCGCACCACACCCGCTCCCCCCGCACCTCGCACGCTTGCTCGCAGAGCCCTAGGCTGCATGGCTCCACCGACTTGGGGATGCAACTGAAAAAAGAAATGCCCTCAATTGGTACCAGGAGATAAGAACCAGGAGAAGAATGGCCAAAAGGGTTGTACTCTAAAAAGCTCCTGATGACCTAGTGGATTCGATAGGATTTAATTACCAATTTGGAGGAAAAAAACCTGTGTTTTCATGTCCATTGGCCGTGGCGTGGACATGACACAGATGGCATTACTGGTGTAAAAATACTTAGAATTAGGTGTTTTTTATGGCACTTATGAAAAGTTTACAGTTATTGCGATTTTCATGGAGAAGGCAAACGATCACAAACAAAGCAGCATGGGCTACCTGACCTTTCTCAACCCTGAGGATTAAGATAGAATGCCTTTATGCTAGTAATATTACCCACTGTCCCCGTACCGGAACACAACAGCGTATACTTTGCTGCTTGACGGTATTGTAGGTTGAAGAATAATAATAGTGTAAGCGATCTGGACAGGCCCTGCCCAAGGTGCCAACCACCACTTAATTAATATTAAAAAAATTTAAATAAGGAAACCTTTAAATTGTTTTTCACCTAGTACTAGTAACCCCATCTTCCGTCACAAAATCACATATTTCACGTCAACTTGACATGAACTTACATTACAGCACTCATGCGCCAAATCGAAAGACGACGTACCATTTTCGCTCTTGCCATTATGTAAATAAGACATAAAAAGGTACATCTTTCAGTTTCCCTAACTGTACCTACTGTCTTAAAGGTGATTGGATCTTTTCGTCTTTCCTCAACGGCGTGATTCGAATTAGCTTACCTAATTCCAAAGCGCTAGGACCCAAAGGGAGCAGACAAAGGCAGGCCGGCTGGGGTTTGCATCGCAATGCACTGCACCACGGAGTGCATATAAATTAGTTGTGTCATCAGAAGTAATTGCGTTTTGTTTACCACCCACAGTAAGCGTTTTACCATATTCCCAGCGTACTTATACAAAAAAATACAATAAATACTCGTAAGTGGGATAGACATAAGACTACAATTTCGAAATCCTAAAACTTCAAATGCATTGCGAACTCCGGGTGTCTTACATGGGAACACAACAATGCGAACACTGCTGCGTGGCGGTGGGCTAATGTATAAGATGGTGGTAGCAACATTCAAAATACAAAATATGTATTCAGTAAATTGCCAACATGAGGGCTTTTTTACACGTCGGTGATATGGAGTGAATCTACTTAGATAAAAAATGTACTAAAAATTATGATCGAAAGCTTATTCCCAGCAACGTGGTAAAGATGAAAAAGACATTTCTGTCCCGCTGTTGAGTAAAAGCATCCGTCAATAAACTTTTAATTACTGATTAGATTCAATTGTGATTTTCAAATATTCTGAAATGGTTTTCAATTATACTGGGCACGAAATACGATCTGACATCGACATTTTCGACATGGCACTGCAAATGGCAAACTAAATAGCAGTGCGTGGGACACATTGTTCGTTAAATCGATAGCCGAAGGGGCGGAAAGGTTCTAGAGTTGTGATCACGTGCCGGAAGCCGCAATATTGGGAAGTTCTTGGTGAAGGTCTATGAGTTATGACCAGCCAGTTGACGTGTTTCGACCTTTCGACTGCCATGGTGATAATGATGACTAAATTCAAATTTTAAATGTGACCCCTTTGCAACAACATTATTTCATGCCTAATATGAGTTGGGCATGGCAGTAGCTGCATGCTATGGTGCAGTTTGGATCCGCTTCTCTTACTACAAGAAAACTTGGTCATTACCCACCCATACGATAAGTAAGCGATTTTCGAATATCGACAAAACGCTTAGGATTAACGTAAAGCTGATGACAGATGGCGATCTGTCATTAGCTCAAACAAAACAGGAACGTTAGCAGCGTTTGCATTTTGGCTAGACCTACAGATCACATACAGGTTGGGAATGTGAAGCTCCTTCAAACACATGATATCCTGGTATAAGAGGCCCTACTTTGAAAATCGAAATTCGAAATTACGTTAGCTTCATCCCCTTCTCTAGACCTAATCTCGAATGACTACTTAGTGACAGGGATGGAGCTAACTTAACTTTGAACTTCGATTATCAAAGTAAGCCCTAAGTTTACCGGCCAGCGATGTGCGTATGCGTGTCACAACAGTGCAGCCGGATGCACTCGATGTCGGCGCCGTCGATGTGGCAGGTATCCCGGGAGCGCAGCAGCCGATCCGTGGGGCAGGCCGAGCCGCTGGCGTCACTGGAATAAACAGTTTATTTACAGCGAGAAGGCAAACGAGCGTCTAAAGCTATCTGAGACACATAGAGATTTGCATTCTTCTAGACTGCAATGCTTAGACTGCAAATTCGTTGCCAAGAAGACCAAGAAGGAATGCTATGCTAGAAATTTTACAGATTGTCTTATCCCCAACACAATAAACTGAGTTGGTCAATATTCTTTCATTCAATTAGGGAGAACTGTCGGTAATTAAAACTAAGAGATCGTAGGTTGTTCTTTGTTCGTTTATAGTTTGTTGGTCAGTACCTACGTTTAGTTTAAATCTTGGAAGTCAATATTGAATCAGTTTTTTGTGCTGATTGTCGATGGAGATGAAGGTGTATCTTCGCTGTAATAAACGTGAATCCACTGACTTTAGACTTGTTATATTGTTCTTGCTATTTCTGTGCAAAAAAAGGAAACTTGCAAAAAGTTAATAGTTAGTTAGTTAGTTAGTTAGTTATTTTGAGCTGAAAATCACCAGAAAAAAATTAAACACGGAACGCGTTGTAACAACCAATCTTAGATTATGAAAAAGTTTTAGCGTTATCAATGGTACCTAATAAAACATAGTTATCATAATTTGTTACGCTTGCCGAACAAGCGATGACCAGGATATCATAAATATGAGATGTCATGCGTAAAACAGTTTCGCTTCAACAAAGGGCTATCTTATCTCCGCGTGATGTCACCGATTAACGCCGCCGCCATATCTAGCTTTTACTACAATGAACAATGACCCAAAATGGTTAACTACACTGCGACTGCATGTGTAGTTTAAGTTTAATTAGTCAATTACTTGTGAAAATAATACTTCTTGTTCGCTGGTGTATAATGGCAATATAAAGGCATTTCTCTGCTCGCTAATATAACTACGAAAACTTGTGTCTAATCGCCGTAATCAGATATACAGGGTGTCTCATTCAAATCGGTCAGTATGGGAAAGTCTGAAACTATAAGACATACGAAGATTTGTTCTTAGGAACCATGTCACCGATTTTGATAAAAAGAAAAACTGCATTCATACATTTGAAAAAAAAAACTGTACCCAGCTAGGGAATCGAACCTGGTAGTTTTGAAAAAATAAACTTACACTATTTCTATTCAGATATCGATTGTGTAGGTCTTAAGCAGTAAATGTTTCTAAGAAACATGATGTTTAAAATGAATAAAATGCATTGTTTTCACATACTTACTTTAATTTATCATAGTAGGTGTTCGAAGTGACCACGTTTTTTTTCAATACAATATTCAACACGTTTAGGTAAAAACAATTTTACATGCCTGAACTTGTTGAATATTGTAACGGTGGTCACTTCGAACATCTATTAAAATAAATTAAAATTATGTGAAAACAATGCATTTTCTGGATTTTAGACATCATGATTGTTTCTTAGAAACATTTACTGCTTAATTTACCTACACAATCGATATCTGAATAGAAATAGTGTACGTTTATTTTTTCAAAACAACCAGGTTCGATTCCCTAGATGGGTACAGCTTTTTTTCAAATGTATGAATGCAGTTTTTCTTTTTATCAAAATCGGTGACATGGTTCCTAAGAACAAATCTTCGTATGTCTTATAGTTTCAGACTTTCCCATACTGACCGATTTGAATGAGACACCCTGTATTTTAGAGACATATAGAGATCCCCGTGTGGTAGCCGGATTAGAATAGTGCCACTCCGTATCTTTCCGTGGATGTCGTAAAAGCCGACTAAGGTAATAAAGGCGTGTAGTACTGTTAGGCGATGGGCTTGCAACCTGTCTCTAATACACTGGTAAACATCTTCGCCTAAGTGAGCAAAATGTGGTTACAGAATTATCAAAAAGTTTTTATAGTTGTTGGAAATTCTGTAGCTCTGCCTACCCCACTCTGGGAATAAAGGCGTGAGTTTATGTATGTATGTGTATGTACATATAGAGACTCTTTACTTTTATAAACTTGTTGTATGAAAGTTCTGTGAAAAACTAAAGGTTCAATCGTCATTAACTGACTCAGAGTACAGCCGTAGAGTGGCGTAGAGGGCCTTAAGAATCTAGAATTCGGGACATTGCTGTTGGTCTAGAAATTCTAGCATTTGAGACGCAAAGTTCGCGGTGTTAAAATGAAATGTCAGCTGGTTGTTGCAAAGTTTTGGATCATATGGGGTAAATGAATGACAGGTCAAACAATTCGACTGATCTATGTTTTTGGTGACTTACATGTATTTATAATAATTCTAATTTTAATGTTTGAGTATAACCATAGTTTTAATAGTAATATACAAACAAGCTAGTATCAATCGCGCTTAGTCCAGTTGAATTTCCAAACTTTACTTTTGGCTAATTTAAAATCTTCGTTTCAGGTCTTATTTTTTAGGGTCTTAAGAGAGCTTTATTTCGATCCATGGTAATTGAATTTTATAGTCTAGTTAAACATTTCTCAACTACTACCTATCTGGATGATGGGATGATGGTGCTTACTCTATTAGTATAAATGTTAAATTTGCTCTGTCTGAACAAATATGATGCTGCATAGCGAATGTTATCGGTTGGAGTTGCTTTTGAAATGTAAATTTATTATCAAAACCGGACAAAATAAAAGTACATATCAACCAACTAATTGCATTGATGCGTGTATTCTCCGTATGTTTCGAAGAAAGAGCTTTAAAGGGACTTTTGCTTGAACTATTTATATCAGGAGCGCATGTGATCGCGTAGGTATGTTGCGACAGGGCTCATGGTGCATTGTACTTATTGGCTTCCAGTCGTTGAACCCTTGCACTTCGTTCGAATTTTAGCCACAGTCGTGGTTTGGATAAATATTTGGTGACTTAATTTAAAATAATCGTGTGGCCAAGGCATTACATACTCATGTTTGGTGTATAGTCTATCACAGATCTTATCGATTGACATATTATTATAAGCGCAAGATATTTCAGAAAAGTTCGTAGGTAACAAGGTACAATCGGAGATATATGCAAGTAAATATATTAACCGTCAGCGTCAGCGATAACAAAATCAGGATTCAGATACTGTTGACAGAAGATTTTAAACTTTACCTACCAGATAACATCCACCTTACCAGATTAATGAAGAAATGCTTTCTTTTTATCTTTCAGAATGCACAATTTAACAAGCGATTCGAACTTTCAAACTTTTTTTAAGCTTTAGGGGAAACTGTAGCCACCAACAAAACAATATTATATTTACGCCACTAGGATCACAGAAAGCACTCACACGTCAATAGCATCGTCTTGGTACCCGTCTTCAGCGTAATATCCTTCCTGGTAACAATGTACCAGGCAAGGATGACAGAGGAAGAGCACGACGGCGCAAGCCGCGGAGCTGAACGGCGCGCGCATCGCGACTGTTGCGTGCGGATGCGCTCGTGCACTGATGTTCAAACTTTGCCGAGTGTATGCGTGGAGTCAGTAGGCGTACCGGTAAGTGGTCAAAATGCGCTTCTATTGAGTCATGCGTGCCTAGTCATAATTATTAAAATAAATGAATACGAATTGACTCCTGTCACAGATCCAATTATCTAGTTTAATGTAAGTTGTATTTATTAAATGCCCCTCATTTCGTAGACCTTTGTAAAAGTGTTTCTTTCAAAATGGTAACAATGAAAATTTTACAGATTATGATATACAAAAGTTACACGCGCGTGAGTATCCACAATAAATATGAAACAAATAAGATTTTTTGTACATCAGCAGCAGCATCATCATCATCATCATCATCATCATCATCATCATCAGCAGGTAATCGAGACCTTACTTACGAGTTTAAGATCGGTAGGTCTACTCGAAGAAAAGCCTGAGGTCATGTCCTTTATCATCAGATCAGTCTTTCTTTAGACGCTAATGTATTATTAAGACTGCGCAGAGCAAACGTCGAGCGTCCAGTGGTGGCATTACTATTATTGTGTTTACTAATTAACTAAAGAAATACCTTGCTATCAGACGATACGTTTTTGTAGCGCAAATCAAAACATAATTTATGGGATACGTAACAAACTTTAATAACTATTACCCTTTGAGTAGTCAGCTTAACGGGAAAAAGTGGCCACTTTTTTCCGTTAAGTTGATAACTCGAAGGTGAATTGTTATTAAACTATGTGATTTGCCCTATAAGTTGTGGTTTCATTTGTAGTACAAAAACACACCGACCAATTTCAAGCAAATACTTTAGTTTATTAGAAAACACAATAATAGTAATGAGGGCGTCACTTTACATCCGGTGTACGCTCGGCGCAGTCTTAATTTATAAAGCAAGACGATAATGAACTTGTCCCAAACACAGTCGTATGACTACGTATAGAATTTCGGTTTAACAACTTTGGTTACTGCTAGAGAAAGATCACGCAAGATCTATGTACTTTATTATAATTATTTCTTTTGAAATGGCAGCCGTTACTGTAATGTTCAAGCCACGCGTGCGCGCGCAATAAACCCTAGTATGAACCGTTCATTCATCGAACAGTAACTCATTCACTCATTCTGTTACTGCACTCAACATTCTGTGCGCGCACGCACTCGATTGATTTGCTAATAGAATGAGGCTTAAATAAAATCATAAAGATAGACATACACTAGTGAGGCGCTTCTTTGTTCTGCGATTACAACACAAAGCTGTATTTTTGGGAGAGCCAAATCAAATATTCTACTTTGAGGTTTTTTTATGTTAAGGTGAATGAACTCACAGGTGGGATCTGATGACCACGCAGAATTTGAAACACTCCTTTTTTGGGCAGTCGTGTAAAAAAAGGTCTACCGCTGCAATGTTAACTTAGGTAATGGTGTGTGTGTCCCTATGTCCAGGTGTGTTATTCTCTCAAAAACAAAGGACGGTCGGACGAACCAGCGGCGAGTTTAATTAGTCCCGTCAGAGCGAACAAAACACATTTTAGCGCGTGCATTTTCAATTAAGCAGCCTTATCCGTTCGATCCATCGGCGGAAACCATGCTGCTAAATTGAAAATTCACGCGCTCAAATATGTTTTGTTCGCACTGATGGGACTACTTAAACTCGCCGCTTGGACATTCACTCGTTCGTCCGTCTACCCGTCGTTGTTGAGAGGATCACTACCCTGGCTATTCAAATTGGACTGTTCAACCATTACGGCTATACTTTTGTAACCTTCCGTGGTTTCACCTGATGGTTCAAACGGAAAACCAGCGCTGACTTCAATGCCAGCATTACGCTGAATTGGGACCATTACATGACTATATACTTACTGACGACGCGCTGGCCTAGTGGGTAGTGGCCCTGCCTACGAAGCTAGCGGTCCTGGGTTCGAATCCCGGTAAGGGCAGATATTTGTGTGATGAGCGCGAATATTTGTTCCTGAGTCATGGATGTTTTCTAATGTATTTAAGTATATATTTCTCTATATAAGTATTTATATCGTTGTCTAGTACCCATAGTACAAGCCTAGAGCTTAGTTTGGGACTAGGTCAATTGGTGTGAGATTGTCCCCTAATATTTATATTTATTATATTGTTCTTGTGCGTATTTCTCTGCTCTTTGTTGGGAATAAATGTAGTTTTTTTTTCGGGCACAGTTTGGGCGGCGCTGCTGCCGGTGCCTAGGCCAGGAATAGCGCACAGTCTGCAGTACAGGGCGTTTCAGGGACGCGCGCGGCGTGGCCACACGATGGTATTTGGTCGGATATTCTGAAAACCGAACCGGTTCAAATAGCTTAGGATTTCAAACACCAAAAACTACATAAATAACTTCTGAACGTATGAATATATGTATGTCCTTAATGTAATAAATAAATAAATAAGCAATAAATAACATGAAAATTAAGGGAGGGACCAATCTCACAAAAAAATATCACCCAAATTATCCACTAGGCTTGTACTTGGGAACTAGATAACGATTAACGTACTTATATAGAGAAATACATAAGTACTTATATACATAGAAAACCTTCAAGACCAAGAATACTCGCGGTGATCAGACAAATATTTGCGCATACCGGGAAGCGAACTCGAGACGGCTAGCTTCGTAGGCAGGGTCACTACCAACTAGGTTAACGCGTAGTCGGGAAATGCGAAACAATTTAACACTTTTCAATTTTGATACAAACGTGCCGCTTACTTTTTTAGGGTTCCGTAGTCAAACTAGGAACCCTTATAGTTTCGCCATGTCCGTCCGTCCGTCCGTCCGCAGTCTAGCTCAGAGACTCATAGTACTAGAAAGCTGTAATTTGGCATGAATATACATATTATTGATTTGAGTTGAGTATCGTTTGGAAAACTTAAAATTCTATTTACTGGACCTTGTTTTTTTTTCAATTTCTATTACTTAATTACTTTATAAAAGATTAAACTTTTATTGTAATTTAAAGTCGGTTTGAAGCAGTTTAGATACCTAACTACCTACATAGGTATACTGATCTCACACTTAAAAGCTTGGCTCTTGTTTGAGGTATTATATACGAATTTATAAGAAAAAGAATCATTACTAAGTAGACTTAATTAGTTCCTGAGATACAGGCGATTATCGGGTTTATACCTACTAAAAATCACCTAAGACAGCGCCAAATAACTTTAAATAGAAAATTGTTTCATACATGTTGATTTTTGAGATAGTTTTTTGTGTTTGTCGTTACGGCTTCGGAACCCTACACTGAGCATGGTCCGACATGCTCTTGCCCGGTTTTTAAACTTTTAGCTTAGCTGCACTACACATTCGCGCGCGATCTGTAATCGTGGGAGACCATACGACCAGCGACTGGCATTCTTTTATTTTACTCTAACGCAAAAAGAACTGTAAGTACTGCGTATTTGCCTGCACTCCTCCTCTTACGGAAAAAAGACACATGTACTATATGAACTGTATTGCACTTCCAACCTTATTATAACCGTCGAGAGTTTAATACGCTTCTATCAATTAATTGCACTTGCGCCTTTTGTCCGTAGGAGGGCAGTGTACGTTTCACTAGCGACATCTAGCGACGAAATCCAGCCTTCCCCTGAAAAGAACTAACCCGCACCAGATGTTTCTGTCTACTTTTAGAGCCAGTGTTTTGTCGCTGGAGTAATCGCCAGCCACTCGGTTTGTCTTTCTGACAAGTAATTTGTTTTTGGTTTTGCGTTGTCACTCTCCCTTGACTTGGGGTATTTTCTTCTATGATGTTTCCAAGGAACTTCGTTACGAAGCAGGTGTATGATACATCTACAGTCATCATTTATGTTTCTATTTTCTATTACATACTAGCAGTTGAAAATATTGCATGCAAATACTTTAAAAATAACGATTGTTCTTTTCAAAGAAAACCTTTGAGCGTTCGCAATTTTGTTCACTTTGATATTATTGCCGTTAATTCTCGTAAAACACCACATTTTAAAAGCTTCTATCTCTGTCTCTTTGTATTCGTGTTCAAGTAAAATTATTGTACAATAAGACTTAAGTGAGATAATTGGTCACCCCAGATAAATTGTTTATTGACGTTAGATCGCTCACGGCCGCATCGATGATCCACTGACACACTCGAAACACGCGTCTAAAAACACTCTAAAAATAACTCCTCTGATTCATACAGTCTTGGTATTTTTAGGCGGTCAATTTAAGAATAAAAAACAAATACATTAAAAGATAAAAAAAGATAAAAGATATTTATTCAGTAAGTAGGCCGCACGGGCACTTTTACACGTCAAGAATCTACCAGCGCTTCCCAAGAGGAGACACTGCTGAGAAGAAACGCCGCAAGAAACTCAGCAGTCAGTCATTTTTTAAACATATTACAATGGTACTACTTAATCTAGCATTATATAAAGCAATAAATATTAAATTAATATTAAATTAATTAAATAAGTAATGATAATAAGTAGTTAGGTACCTATATTACAAAAATATACATTTATTAAACGTTTCTCATAGGCCTCTTCTATTCTACTGGGCAAAACCTGTAACAGGGTGGAAAAAAAAATGGGCTACCTTATTTTGTTAGAGAAGTAATGTTATAAAGTGTATTTTTTTGTCAAATGTCGGTATTGTGTTATAAAGTATGCCAATATAAATTCGTTTTAAAGTTTATTATTCGAACTTTACGATATGAGAGTAGATAAAAGATCAATATTTGTTTATTATCTATCAGATAGACACGATAGACACATCGTTAGACTCGTAATAAACAATTCGAAAGAAATCGAAACAACTGTAGCGAGACAGAGAACGATATGGAACGGTTCTTGAACAATGAACTAGATGGCGCCACCTGACCCTCATTGTAAGTATAAAAATAATCTGTCATAGTAGTAATTGGCTTTTAAATAACAACAAAAAAATACAATAGGTATTTAATTTAATTAAATTAAGTATATGATGTATTAAAAAAATATTATGTCAGCTTAATAACCGTCTTAAAACCTAGTAATAAACGTAACAATGGTATGATTCAATTCTATAACATAGGTATTTAAAATATGGTCTAAAAATATCGGCGTTGTCATCTGATCTACAAATCTTTAGCTGCAGACACAAAATATTTTTGCCAGTTAAATAATTGTCACAGGAACTACAATATTTTAGCTACTCTATGTAGCAAAAGTGTTTGGCTGCAGTAAATGCGTACCTAAACATGTATGTAGCAAAGTATTTTATAGTAACTTTGTTAATAAAACATAGCTAAGTGCCACCGCTGTTAATCAGCTTTTAGATGAAAAGAACAATTTTGTTTATTATCAGACAGACAAATTGATAGACGCGTATGATATCGGAATAATACAAGTGACAGTGGGATAAGGAACGAGTTTGGTTTACAAAAAATGAACTAGATGACGCCACCTGTCCCTCATTTTTGGTATGGAAATAGTTAGTTATTAATATTAAAAAGTCTAAGAACCAATTAATTTATAGGTAATTATTAGATATGGGACCATGTCAGTCTAATAGCTGTCTTATACATACATACATAAACTCACACCTTCATTCCCAGAGTGGGGTAGGCAGAAGTACAGAAACTGTCTTATTACCTAGTAAAGAATAAAACAGTGGTATGATTCTATTCTATAATATAATTGAAATATGATCTGAAACTTTCAATACTTCAGTAAGACGCAAATGAGAATCGGCGATTCGTTTTTTCAAGTTCCGCTAATTCATACTAGATGTCGCTAGTTGTTAGTAAATAAGTGGCTCGATTATCAGTCTTTGAATATAATTAAACATCAAGAGGCCAGTCACCAGCAATGATATACTATCCAACATCGGACTAAAAAATTCAATATTTTTGAGCGCAATGTTGCATAACATATTATTGCTGGTGACTGAAGATGTAACTTGTACCATGTCATTTTAACGCCTTTGAGTGAGAGATTAGTGCAGCAGTGCAATCAAACATGACGTTATATAAAAGTGGCAAAATCACTAAAATGTGCTGTCATTTCTAAGGGCGACCGACCCACTTAGGTCGATGTTTAAGTTACAATGAATATTTAGATGAAGGACCTCTATTATTCACATGGGCCTCTATTCTACGAGGCAAAATAATATTGTTTCTGACATGTTATCGTATTGTATTGTTTTTAACCAGACCGCCATTACTGTCAAATAACAAGAGCTATCGTAACGTACAAAATGGTTTGAAAATAAAGCCCTTGAAACTTTTATTACTTTAGACGCATGTGATTAGAGATTTGTATCATTCCGCTACTTCATACTAGATGTCGCTAGTAGTTAGTAAATAAGTTAAACTCAACGTTGAATAGAATATAAAAATAAAAGATGTTAGGTATATCTACTTAGGTTGATGTTTGCGTTACAATTTAATCTTCTATGTTATCGAACAAGACTGACATACAACATTATTTTTAGTCACGGTAAAAAAAGTTTTCACTTTTCGACTCTATTTCGACGCTGTTAAAGTCCAAAAGAGACGAACCTTTTCTTACCGTGCCTCTACAAGTGCCATTATAGTTTTTTACTTGGGAGATACTTTAGAAAACTAGGTAAGTACCTTTAAAACTATGAAACGAAAAACAATCACTAGGAACTAACAACCGGACCCGGTAAATGAAGGTTAAGCCGTTCCTTATGATGATTTACGACGACGAACACAACGAAACGAACGAACGAGTAATTTGTCTGTCTTTAAAACGGTAAGGCTTCATTGGTTCTTGTGATTGTGACTAAAATGTGGGATAAAGCTTTAAATATAGAATTTATAATTAATTCCTTGACCAGTTTCGGCTATGTCAAAGTGTCATAACCAGTTTCTTACGTTTTGATTGATTACGTCACTTTGACATAGTCCAAAGTGCTCTAGGAATTAATTTCCTTGACTGTATAGGCTACGGAACCCTTCACAGATTGTGACCCGACATGCTCTTTCCCTAGTTTTTACTGTCTGGCTTATCGGTACGCTACAAAGCTTTTTCAGTCCTGAAAACGCGACAAGAACGCAGTACACGCCAGAGCGGCCGAAAAGAGACAACGCTCGGAAAATCCGTTTTCCTCTAGGCGCGCGTTCTTTAGTGTTGCTTAGGACATCACCGGGTAAACTTAAAAACATCTAGGTTCAAATACTTTACAAAAAACAGGACAAAACTGGAATTATGCTAAAACAAATACTAATTTTAGTGATATCAATTGTGAAAGTATTCTCGTGGTACAATAACCCCTGGGAGCATGACTCTTTTGTACCAGGGGATCATGGGTACCACGGAGTGCATAACGGGCTGGAGTACGCGAAACATTTCATGAATGAATGGACGGTGGAAGTGGAAGGGGATGAAGAGATCGCGCAACTGATCGCTTTGGAGCTTGGATACGTTTATGGAGGACCGGTGAGTTTATGATGTCTTGGTACGGGTAACCAGGATTTGGGGTTAGCGGAGGTCAGATGGTGAATAAACTGAATTTATTGGGAGTTTTTTAAATTTAAACCATTGCACAATGTAATTCTAATTATAAGTAAAAAGCTTCTTGGTGAATGTGGTGTCACTTAAATAACTCTCGAGCGAGACTGAAAAAAAAACATTGTTTACTGAAATATATTTACAGAAAAATATTTTTTCACTTTTTAATGTTAATGTTTTTTTTTCTATTAAGTATCTAATCTTTTCTAAAGTTTCGGCGCGTAAAGGCTTTGAAATTGTTTCTGGAATTGGTCTACGGTTTGTTCAACTCTATGTAGGTAATTTAATTAAGTATTTAGTATATGAAGTGATAATTAATAGTAAGTTTTCACACATCATAAATTCCAGCGATTTGAAACACTGCCCTTTTTAAAGTCGGTTTAAAAAGAATAAATAGTACAAGGAATGAAGTGATACTTTTTCCCTAGGAACTTGAGAACAAATTCCTTAGCCCACCAATTATGTAGCATTTTAGAATGTTGTGTATGTATAGATATTTTTACTACGTCTCGTACTCGCTTTATATAGTCTCTTGTTGAACAATCGACTATAGTTTGTCTAACGGGTTAGTTTAATTGTTTCCAATAGTTTAAAGTGCCTGCAGGTTAGTTTGTGTTCAATTAACTAACGTTAGACCGTCCCTAGAGTGTTGCTAGAACTAAAATAACCGTTACAAGGTTGATGTTCCCATCCATTCATCCATACTTCCATAAAATTCATACTAACTAACCCCCTTCGTCAACGCACTATAAACCTATTTTAGTTAAATTATGCGATAAGGACGAAGCCTATTTTAAGCATATTTTAACTAGTGTGCGTTTATGAATAAAAGGGTTATACTAACATTACTGTGAACACCTTAAAATTCCGAATTACTTTTTTCCGAATAATTCATTTGACCGTTTTTTTCATTTTTCCGAAAGCTATGTTACGCTGGAGCAATTGTAGGTTAAATGCATAATTTAATTGTCATACGTAGGTTAGGTTAGGTTTGATTTATAAGCGATAACAAAAAGTTAAGTCTTCTATAAAAAAATTGCGTTTACAATTATGGAAATTCGGAATTTCGATCAATTCGGAATTGCGAGTATTCGGAATTATGTAGACTAACTTTACTACATATTAATATTATAAAGGACGATGGGCAAAAATGTCCCCACCCACCAACAGAGATGAAACATGTGCCAGTTTATAGATCTTGGTAACATGATGTATATTTAATTATTTACTATGGCGACAATTGCCACATGTATGGGGTTTTCTTGGAAATCCATAATAATATTGTATGGAATGTGTTTGAAAATGAACACATTCTTGGCTTGCTTGGTTCACGAAAAGTTTTTTTTTCATAGCTTCTAAAGTAGGTATATTTTAGTAACAAAATCGATGGGAAGTTTTGAATAAAAAAAACCTCTCAAGAGCAAACGCAAGAATGTGTTTATTTTAAACAATTTTCATATCTTAAATTATAAGGTGATTTATAAAAAATCAAT
Organism: Acleris laterana; assembly: GCA_963966035.1. Taxonomy (NCBI): domain Eukaryota; kingdom Metazoa; phylum Arthropoda; class Insecta; order Lepidoptera; family Tortricidae; genus Acleris; species Acleris laterana. Next base: position 14,709,055 of record OZ014455.1, read on the forward strand.
CCTTTACCATCTAATTCATCTTTTGGACGTTTTTTTAGAAGCCAGGGCGGGTCACTAGTTCCATTATAAATTAAAACATTGAAAACCGCTCTCTTGACGAAAGTTTAATTCAAGATTTAAACCAGTAATCCTCCATCGACGAGAGGCTTTGCGCGGTAATTGGCTAGGAAATTGTTTGTCCCCTGTTAAAACAACGAAATTATATCGGAAAGGTTGTCAATTTTGAGGAGGAAGCCTTATCAACATTTTCCCCCGGTAGTATATAGAGATTGAATCTCAAATGTTTGTCATCGAGGTAAAAAAAATAGTTTTAGTCCTTTATCAAACATTAACCACTCGCCCTCGCTTTGCTTCGGTTTATGTGAATTTCTGTTACACCCGTACTAGGATTTATTAAACACTAGCTTTTTCCCGCGACTCTGTCTCGGGAACTGTTCAATTTACCGGGATAAAAACTATCCTATGTCCTATTCCAGGACCTAACTTATATGTGTGCCAAGTTTCATACCGATCCGTTCAGTGGTCGAAGCGTGAGTATGAGTAACAAACATCCAAACTTTGTCATTTTTAAGTAATATTAGGATAAAAAAAACTTTGCGTGAAAAAATATTTAACTGATGTTGAAAACCGCATATAAATCGGTAAATAAAAAACTGTGGTAGGTGACAGTGATAACAGCTGTTAATTTTGGAAGATGGTCCAAATTAGAATCTCATTACCCTACAATATTCGATAACGTAATGAAATTACGTTACAGCTGTCATCGCTGTCACCTACCACAGGTAATGCTGATAATTTGCCTTTCGGCTTCTGAACCCATCTTAGAGTACCTTTAACGTCATGTGTGTAGATAAAGTATAGTACGCAACTCTGCGTAATTGGCATTACGCAACCGTCACGTAAACTACTATTTTAAGATTATCGCGAACATACAGATTACAGACAGACAGACACGGCGTGGGACTTTGTTTTATAATATAGCGATAATAGTGATATGGAATTCCCTTCTACGAGCCTAACGTCCCTGCTGAGGGGATACATGGATCTCATCCATCATCATCAAGTGGCAAGATGATGGGCCAATAAGTGATCAATTGCAATTGATGTACTAAGACCCCACGAGGCACCAGGAGTTAACTGCACAGTCTGTTTGTGTCATCGTAGTTCCCAAACGACTGGACCTTTTTTTTTTTTTTAGCCTTGTGTAGTGTCCTACTGCTGGGCAAAGGCCTCTTCCCCTGATTTCCATACCCCTCTCTCTGTGGCGATCTCCGGCCAATCCTTCAGAAAAGCGTCCATGTCACAGTTTATATGCGTTTTTTTTTAAAAAGAGTTTATTTAGTTTGATTCTTAGCTCGGTTTTATGAAAATCGGTATCACTGGCGACCTTTAGCCTACCTTCAATGTGCATGTATGACAAAAGCTGCGGTCGCGAAGGGCTCCTATAACTCATACTCGTCCTGCAACCGCTTACTTCTTGGTCGCTAAAGTAATGTACTATTTCATCCCGCTCTTAGAATAGAATAGAATAGAAAAGAATATAAATTTATTTGACACCAAAAAATATAAAATAAACAACACACTTTGAAACAATGCACGAGTTGTGGTGCCAAAAAGGTTCCAACTCAGCATAATGCTGTGGGGACCACAGCGCTGGTTTTCGGTTGGCACCTTTAGTTGAACCATCGATACAATAAATAAAAAAAAAATTACGATAAGTACATATTAAAACAAATTATTTAACAATAAAAGACGAAAGCTCCTGAATCACGAAAATCAGCAGAATAAAAACTAGAAAATACATTAACTAAATCTATATAAGTACAACAATACTTACTACCTAAAAAGACACTAGGCACAAAAAAAATAAAAACAAATATAATTAATACCATATGAATGGCCTTACATAACAAAAGTGAAAAAATAACAATATTTCAAAATGTCTAAACAAAAATGACAGCAAAACAAATAAATATACTACTTACAATTTAAAACTAATCTTGGTTTTGTAAAAGGATTCTTTTTAATGCTAATTTAAATGTTGGAATGGTCTTCGGCTATGGTACTAACTTTCCAAACCAGATTTCGACAATATTTTTCAAACATGAAAAACACAGAAAGCCATTTGTGTGTATTTTCGGAATGAATCTATATTTGTACATGAAATCAAAGCGATGACGCCGGTGATATCTCGAGTGGCCATCGCCGATAGCGAGTTATTGCGGCTTATCACGCGTAACTGATAAGGCCGAACTTATTGGACACTTAATTAATTTTATGAACTCCTGGTACTGGGCAATATTGTGCGTGTATAAAATTATAAATTAACGCTATAATTAATGAGAAAAAAGGGTTGACGTAACTAAATATGACGTGCCCGTAACCAGGTATACATGGTAATAAGATGATAGGTTGAATTCAAGACCTAATTAATTTATAGGCGTTTTCACTAAAAAGTGTACCCAATTAAGGACTGAAATTAAGGAACTTTAACTTTGTCAGTTTATTGACGAAAATTAGCTATCTAGGTATATTGACGACCGCATTGTATGGCTAATTTTCGTCACAAAACTGACAAAGTTAAAGTTCCTTAATTTCAGTCCTTAATTGGGTACACTTTTTAGTGAAAACGCCGTTATTTTATTTGAAATTTACAGATTACTCCATTAGAAACTTAACCTAAGTACTTACCACTTAACGTGTCGCACACTGTATCTCGCACAAAGGTACTGTCGTACAATAGTTGTATCGCACAGATTTATTCATTTCATAGTTTTTTTACAACCTTACAATGTAAAATTCAGTTAAAAAATCAATAAAGCTTAATGTATTAGCTAGGGGAAAATAAAATCAAAAACTAAACAGACTTTCAGATACAAATACCACTAGCTGTCGCACAAAATGTACTGTCGACCAACAAAACTGTCGCACAAAGTACTGTCATTTAATAGTATGGTCGCACAACTCGCACAGTGAATTTCGCACACTATCTCTTCGCACACCTGCACTGTCGTTCATTAGAAATGTCCACCCTCGTAGTCGCACCCCAGTTATAATCCCAGAAAAGTGTCAAATAAATATTCTGGGTATTTCCTTCAACTCTTTTACTACGAAAATAACATAGTAAAATGACACACAAATATGCAATAAATCTGCAAAAAATCGATTAGACATTCTTACAAGGCTGACGCATTTCAGTGACGGTGACAAACGACTGAAAATTAGTCGGAATCATTTGTTTCACTTTGCCTCGCACACGTCACATTTGCATACGCCTTTGTGACGATGTCGGAAAACGCTTTTGAACGTTGAATCATTGCAATTGAATCTGCTACTTGTTCATGTCTTCCTTGTTCCTTTAATAGATTTTTGGTATTTTTATCATTCTCTTATCTGTGACCAAACTCAATTCGATGAATATAATAATAATTAATTATCGCGTTTATTTTAGTGGGTATTGAAATTAAGACACCAAATAACTTGAAATATAGAATTAGTTTTTTGAGATTGTTGTTTGTACATTTATTACTATACTAGCGACTCGCCCACGCTTCGCTTCGGTTTATGTAAGTTTTCTGTAACACCCGCACATAAAACAGAGTTTAATACATAAAAACCTTCCTCTTGAATCAGTCTATCTGTTAAAAAAACCGCATCAAAATCCGTTGCGTAGTTTTAAAGATCTAAGCATACAGGACATACAGACAGACAGCGGGATGCGACTTTGTTTTATAATATGTAGCTTTTGCCCGCGACTTCGTCCGCGTAGATTTAAATTGTCTGTATTCCCTCGGGAACTTGAGCTGATAGCCTGTGATAACCCAGGGTACCTAATTAATCTCTATTCCAAATTCTATCAAAATCCGTCCAGCCGTTGCAGCGTGAAAGAGTATCAAAGTTACACACACAATCACATTTATAATGTAATAAATAATAGGAGGATAGTACGGCCCTCATTAGAAAAAAGGGCGTATGTCTCATACAATCGCGAATGTATTAGTGACCTTTTTTCGTAAGCCATGGATTTCAATTTGCTTTGACTATCAAATTGCGCATACGTCCTATTTATTTAGAAGGGCAGAGTAGGTCTCACTCCCACAAGTCCCACAACCAAGACAAATCTAATGATATCTTATTCTTCAAATCGGTCAAACCGCTTAGGCTAGCATACCCACATACATACTTACGCACGAAATTCTACCCGCCTTCTGGGTCAGTCGGGTAAAACATTGATCTAAGTAAACAGTTTAAAGTACCTATACACTTCTAATCGCCTGGTGCACGCCAACTATCTAGCGTTAAATAAAGAAGTTAATTGATGTGAAGACTAAACTAGTTGAGCGTTAACGCGACGTGACGGGAGCGTGGGCGGTGCGGCGTGTCGGCTTGGATTAGCGGAGATGTTCACTGGAAAATCTTAATCTTAAACTGGTAGGTGATAAACCAACGTATTATACGGCGAGTTTAAGTGCGTAAAAAAGACACTTTAGGGCGAGCATTCTAAATTGGACAGTTTAAAAACTCGACCGCTCGACACCAAGCCATGTGACACAAGAGAAACACATTACTGGGATTCTCACAGTACAGTACATCGCAAAGTACAGTAGTGATCCTGATTTTGTACCAGGAGCGCATAAGGATTGTGCATATCTTGCCTTCACTTTAAGGAGCAGATAACCCTTCAGCGCTGTTAGGAATAAAATTTGCAACATGATCCAATTTTTAGCCAACATCTGATGCTTAATGTAATGAGATGGTTGCCACTTGAGAATATTGTAGGTCCACCTGTTAAGGCCTCTAACTCAAACCTTATAATTTTCCCAAGCTTTACGCGGTCACGGGACAAGTTCTGTGACCTTAGTGAAAAAGGGATTCAAGACCGTTGTGTTGTGAAAAATGGTTTGAATGTTTGTACTTTATCGTATGTATAAAAAAAGACATAATAATAAAAGTATAGTCCAAAATATAGCAGGCGAACAGTTATGCCAAGTTAAGTACTCTGTGCATGATTAATTACATACTTCTATCCATTTTCACTAGGGCCACAGAGTTATGCTTGTATTACGCTTACAATTTAGGTGATACCTACTACTAGCTCTTCACGCTGCTGATATTCTGTCCCCGGTGTACTTTCCGTAACCAGTCATTTGTTTTCTCTACGAGATAACATGGAACTAAAACTAGCTTAGTAGTTCCGGTGAATATGAACTAGGTGGCGCTAGTTGGTCACTTTATCGGATGTTACATCCACTTTTAAAAGAGGACAGCCAGCTTTTAATAATATTTGTTCGCGTAAAATTCGTTTCTTTAGATGGCACAAATAAACTTTGACGATATTTATACACGTAAAGTATGGCATTTAAAAAAATATATTAGTAATTTATGAACGACACAACGCTTGCGATTTTATTATTACCAATCATGACAATCAATCATGAGGGTAAATTAATGAACCAGTAGCGAAACTGTTTGGTTTTGATGATGGAGCTGCCCTTCCTTACTCCACATAGTGTGTACTCGGACGATATATTTGTTTATTTAGTTTCATAATATTTTTAAATTGTATGTATATTCAAATTGTAATAAAGTTACTAATTTATAGACAAATAAAGATGAATAAACATGGTTTGGTAGCGCCATCTAGCGCCGAATAGATTAAAGTTGTAAATTGATAGTGGGAGAAGTCAATTTTAGCACCGTCAAACTAAATTGTCAGGCAGATAAATGAAAAAAAATATGACTTTCGCAGAAGACGACCTTGTGGAGTATCTCGGTAGACAATGTCAACTAAAAAAACTATGAAATTACTAACAATTTACTACCGTAAACGAGTTCTACGCCGATGAAGTCGCGGGCAAAAGCTTGCAAGTAATACTTTAAAGAATGACTGACAGTGGTCTCCTCTGGGAAGCAGCGCAGGTAGATTGTCGACATGTTAAAAGTACCCGTGCCTGCTTACCTAAAAAAACATCCTGTATCCTCACGAACCATTTCTAAACCACACGCTGTATGTTATCTAAGAAAAAAACCTAGAAAGTTTACGTTAAAAATATCAGACGCTTAATGTGCTCATTAAGTAACAAACTACAAAATTAAATAGCACCGTATTTCAGCAGTAAGGCAACCCAATAAAATGTTTCAGGGTGGCGTTAGCATTCATTTTAGCGTCGCTATTACCAGGAGCGCATAGCAACGCTGAAGTAATGTTTCAGCGGTTTCAGCGTACTCTGCAGCTGTTTCTGAAAACAAGGGGCGGAATCACGCGTGTGAAAGAGATATCGTAATTATCGGAGCTACGCGTGTTAAAAATACTACGTTTCGTGAAGGGAGCCGTAGTTGAAGCGCTTGGTTAGAATGTTGTGATAATGTATGTATGACGAATCAACTTTTATTATCTACATTGTTAAACGTTGTTTGGATAAGTTTGTAACTAAATCTTGATGCCAAAAGATTATAATAAAAACGTAAAAAAACAAATTACTAAGTAAAGTACCATTCAATCCTAGTAGGTACATACCCCTCGCTCTCTCATTTAATACCGCAAAAGAAAAGGAGTACCTTAAAAGTTGATTCACCCTTCCTTCCATTCCATCGTCATCCAGTTTTGAGCTGGGGTGCTATTCTCTTAGCGCTACTTTCGATAAGATTGAACGTATAAGGGTGCCTAATTGAGAACGCACGCACTAAAATGTTATGCGCTCTGACGGGACTACTTAAATTTGCCGATCTGGCGCATTCACTAGGGACGTCGTCAACCAAATAAGGCAATAATAGCAAGATTCGGATCAGTGTTTTTCAATTTTAAATATTTAATTTATAAGCCTTAAGGAAAAATACTGTAAGTCTGTAACCGTCCCGAATTGGCTCCTATGTGTGTATAACATAACAGCGTATGTTATACTATACAGGAGCTGATTTATGTCCCAGCGGACCAATCATAATAACACTATATTATAATAGGTCCGCACTCCGCCAAGACATAAGTCAGCTCCTGAATCAAATGAAATTATGAACCCCGCTTGCGCAGAGCTTTAAAAAAATAGAGTTAGACTCATTTGAGTGTTCCCCTCCACGGAAATCTTTAGTAAAAGGCGAAAGATTTATTCGTTTTGAAGGGAAACCAGAGTAACGAATGAATGTTACGGAACGTATATGTACATTCTGGGGAGAACAAACGCTTGCGCGATGTAACAGACACTTGGCGCCATCTATCGAGGATTGTAAGAACTGTTACAAGTATAATGGTCCAAGTCGACACCAAGAGATGTATTCACTTTTGGACCTTATTACAATGCAATAAGATGAAAAAGCCGACCGTACCAGAAGCAGCCAGGGTCTCTATGCTACTCGGTAAAACCATAATGCTGCCATCATAAGCCAATAAGCAGTATGTCACATTCAATAGCCAACTTAGATTAAATCCTTTCTAGTTAGTAATAAGGCTGCATTTGCTACAAGAGTTTTGCCGCGATTCTAGGCGGTAAATTCATAATCGTCTTTGCCCTGTGATCGTATTGTCAACGTTACTAATGTTACTATAGCTCTTATCTAACTGACAGTAGTGATGGGGCTTGAAGTATCAAGAGAACTTTCACTTAAATTTCATGCAATATTCTAAAAGTAAGTTAATCTTTCACTTCACGTTTCAGAAAATTCAATTAAAAAAAAAACTATTATAATATTATATTATAATGCTTTCCATCTAATTATGTAACTTTCAAAAGCTGTTTTCTCGCAGTTAAGAAAAGTTTTGCAATGTTTCGACCATCACTGATTGACCATAATAGTGGTTGATTTGAAAGATATAAAAACATTACACTAAGATTGACTGACTGAAATCAGTCCCGTCCAAAGTTGACATCCCACACGATAGTTACCTTGACATGACAGTTATTGGCGGCCGAGACAAAAACAATACATTAACAGGCCAAAGACAATATCCTCCCTTTACTTTCTCAACCTCGTATCTAATCGAATAGTAGATAGTAAAAGTACTCATGTTCCCTAAGGAATAAAGACTACTTTTCTATTAACTATTCGACGTATCTGATCGAATAGTTAATAGAAAAGTAGTCGGTTAGGCAAGTAAAGGGACGATATGGTTCTAAAGAATAAAGAGGCCTAGTGCGCCAGTTGTAAAGTCGGTTCCTATTCATTCGGTCACTCATATAAACAAATAAATTTACCATTATTACTCCATATTGACGTACTTTTGAAGGTTACGCATGGTCATATTATTTATATATACACTTAATCATTGTCTTCATGTTTATTTCGAGGTAGTAATGTCCATTTAATCATGTATTTTTTGATGAAAAGCACTTTCCGTGTATTTTTTCGAAATATGTTTGACATGGAAATGTAGTCATGGTTGATAGATGTGATATACAGCATTTGATTGATAAGAGAGGTATTTGTCTCTGTCACACCCAGCATAGTAACACAGTCTATAAACCAATACAGTCGTTCGACGAAGCCGTCTAGACAAAGCAATCGTGCGGGGTGTGAGGGGCGAGGGGCGGGTAGGGCGAGCCCGAGCTGCATACGTCGCCATTGTTAGTAGCTCGGGACATGTCTTTCAGGGCTACCGCGTGTCGTGTGTTGTATTTTGATGTGTTGTTTTTTGGGGTGCTGATTACGTAAATGACATTATTTTTTGAATCCAAGATGGCGGACGTATTTTTTTAAATATAATGATATGGGTGTCATTTTCGAGGTTCCTCGTGGTGCTGATTACGAAAATGACATCCATATTGAAATCCAAGATGGTGAACATAATTTCTTTATACAAAATTGTATGGGTGTTTGAATCTAAAATCATCAAGTTATTTATTACTAATATAGTATGGAAAACCATGGAATAGAGGAAACACATATTTATTAGTGCTGTATTTATATTTCAGATGCAAATTGTGAGTGCAAGCTTGTAGCAGACCTGATTTAGTTAAACGAACTTTCGAGAGTCTGAAGAATATTATACATACCTACATACATACATTAAACCTAAAAACATTACCCTCTTTTTTTGGGCAGTTGTGTAGTTTGTGACAACCCTAGGTAATTACTGTGGCCTTGTGCGGTGTCGGCATTTACGCAAACATCAAAGGCGTCGGCCCACTGTTAGTTACTCTTTACACTGTGATAGTAATACGATGATGAGGAATTATATATTCAACCTTTTTAATAAACTAATTAGAGGTAACACTATTCTCATCACTATTTCTTCCTGTATCTAAAGACAATTACAGCCAGGTGTATTATCCAGCCGCGATTAGAAAGGGATTCGAGGTGACAGTTTTACCATATACCTACGTCAAAGTACATATTAATTGACAGCTATTCCAATCCCATATTAATCGCGGTTTCCTAATACATGTTATTGTCATTAGCATTCTGAATAGGAGCAGACTTAATGCATAGCATTTTATATAGAGAGTCAGTAGATTATAAACCCCGCTTACGCAGGGCTTTAAAAAATTTGAGTTAGACTCATTTGAGTGTTCCCCTCCACGGAAATCTTTAGTAAAAGGCGAAAGATTTATTCGTTTTGAAGGGAAACCAGAGTAACGAATGATTGTTACGGAACGTATATGTACATTCTGGGGAGAACAAACGCTTGCGCGATGTAACAGACGCTTGGCGCCATCTATCGAGGTATATGAGAACTGTTACAAGTACTGTACCCCAACGAAAATGTTAAGCGCTTTAGTTCTCTATCATAATATCATAATAAGCTTCAAACTGAACATCAATTAACCAGTATGAAAATAACAATGGCATTTACAATGACAAGGTTCTTAGTATGCTCAACCTTTTTACTTGGTGACTATATATGTACATGTACATGTGTACCTGTGTGTATTTATAGCATATAATCTTTAAAAAATAAATATTATAAAATAAAATAAAAGTGATTGTTCAAGCCACAGTGTGCCCGTAGTCTAATGTACCTATCGTAAGTGCTAAGTGACGATTTTTCCTGAAAAAGGGTTCTTTCCTTAAAATAAAATACTTTTTCGTTACAAAACTTAAATGAATTACATAAAATAATCAATCTTATAATATAAGACAATAACTGAAAAAAACTTTTTGTATTTATTTTAGACCATTATACCCTGTGACCCTGACCTAAAAATTAATAATGCGTTTAAGCATTTTGTCGTCTGTGTTCATTTCGTCTGCGTCCGCACGGGTTTTAATGTTGTTTTTTTTGTTTCTACTTCTAGAGGTCGCTTTTACCAAAGTTTCATGAAAATCAGTTAAGCCAATCGTTAGGTTAGGTTAGTTAGGTGGTCAAACGGTTTATTTTTTTATTCATAAACTTATAAATGTTAAAAATTATAATAATTCCTTAGCTTGTTTTAATGGTTATTATTATTACTATAAGGTTAAGCAGGTACGTATCTTAATTTTACCTTCATCGATAAATATTGAAAAAGTCGAAATAAAATTTAAAACATTTATTATCTACGTTAACCTTCCCTTTGCATTGTATTCACCCTAACTTACACCACACATCTGCATCTATGTCCCTTCTCTCTCTATCCTGCACTTCCTGCACACCCTATTTTAGAACCACTCGCACACCCCAACCCGTCCTAAGCGACCTACCCCAATACCATACGCATACATTCACAAACACATGTCCGTTGCGAGCCAGCTCCTCGTACTACCTCGTACATTCTGCTCGCCTGGTACGTATGTGACTGCAAAAACTCACATGACTATCGTGACACGTGTCACACACATGTGTGTCGGTCAAACGTGCACACGGTACAAATATACTTCTAGCGTACTGAAGAATACCGAAGATTAGCACTTTGGCAGTGGCGCATACGTACATATATAATCACGGTTAAATGTATGTACCATTTTTACATTACACGGTATTAAAACAGACACACCTATGTTTCAAGTACGAGTATTTATTTAATTGCTGTCTTGTGTCTTTGACCATTGTTTTTAAATGGCCAAAACTAAAATTTTCGATTGTCCTCCTATCGCATACCCGTTGCCGCGTGTCGTAGACTGTGTGATTCATGTGAATAGATAATGTACGTCACACGTCATGTGCTACTGTTTATCGCTGGTTGGATATGATACCCTAGTACACGGTATCATTTGGGACAGCACAATGACGGCATCCATTTTGACGACTTTAATCGTCGCGCGTCGCTCCCATGTGTTGACTGTGGAATTTATACCAAACGCTTTTTTAAATATTTTGAAACATTTAACACACCTTTTTAGACAATATCTCACGTGAAAATTGTATTTATTATTTTCTTTAGGTAAGAGATTCATTTAAAATGCATTAGGTACAAATATTTAGGATGAAATTCGACATAGTATCACTTACTCAAACATTACGTTTGCTATTATTATCAGGTTAGAAGGCCTTCGACTAAAATTGTTTGAAATTAAACGAGAAACGAGAATTTATCATTCCGTAGCGATATAATCAAAGCATGTTCGATACACACTTAGCTACTTTCTATTTGAATTTTACAAAATATTCACTTTACCTAGTCCTGACCAATCGCAAACAATGCTCCTACAGTTTTTTCGTCGGCAAATTTACACACAGCTTTGCGTTATTTTTATAATATTAGGAGTTAAATATTTATCCTTTATTAATATGATAATTATGTCTTACTCAGCAAATAGTGCAACATCATATTATATTACTACCAAGAGTATGAATTCCTAATACAAGACGACATTTATAACCAGAAAAGGATGTGAAAACCGTTCTATCTTCTAACAAAAAGCGGTCGATCAAATGCCGCCCAGATTTGATTTCACAGAGTCGTAGGGCGCCGCCTACATTCCATTGTCTTAGACGTGAACTACCAGGGTATCAGGACGATGCAGCAGGTCTCACAAAGGGGCGCGGCACGTGCAATATTTGGCAAGGGGTGACTACGTCACGCCGATCAATATTACACAAAAAAACACTCCGTGTTGCACAAGTGCAGAATGGGGTGTTGTCAGCATGTTGATAACTTCATAACAGTCTGACCCCTTTCACTGATTTGAGACTAAGTTGTGTGAAAGAGATGGAGATTTTTACGAATGACAGTGTTAAATCAACTCTTACATTATATATGAAAGTACCCTTAGTAGCAACTTTTAGTTCATGAAAATGTCCAAAGCGATTTCGTGTACCGAAATCTGTTACTATAGAATTTAACAGGGACTTATTTGATATCAGTAACTTAAAAATAACAATAAAGTTTGAAAATAAGCAATAATTGAATATTTTATCACTGGAAGATGCAACTAAATTTCTTTCTTACACTGCAAAAGCCCTTACTCTATATTATACACGAACCGTCGTGCAAACCTTACGCTCGCACTATCATCACAGTATATCATTCTGTATATGGAATCTATAATGGTACCTTGACTACAGAAACCTCAAAAGGGTAAAAATACGTATCATATTAATTGAACATAAATATTCCTTACGATTTACGATGTGTTGGCGATTAAACTTTTATAATATAACCTACGATACAAACCAATTACAAACACGTGACTTAGTTTTGCCAGATAAAAGATAAACAACATAATAACTAATAACAATAAATTATAAATTAAACGACTATGCGACTTTTTATAATGACTGGTGGTACCTTTCAATTTATAAAATGTTCACTAGGATAACATAAAATGAAAATATTCCAGGTGATCGGGTTCCCTAACACATACACGTTCCTGAAATACGAACACAGCAAGCAGCGCAGGACTTACAGCGAGCACACACGCACACTTATAAAGGACAGGAGGGTGAGTTGAATAGTGTATCCTGTGCGTCTCTGCTACCCTAGTATTTGAAAGCAGGGATACACGTGGTCTTATTGACAAAAACCGATGTTTTTCCCCTTTTATCCGTGTAGTCTGCACAATAGTGTTGTGTTTTTGGAATTTTTTCCTTTGACCTTGGACGAAGGGGAAAATAAATAAATGCAGGAAGTTTTTTTTGTTTTTATCCCTTACTGAAACGGATTTATAAAGCAAGTTTCTCGCGCTTCTGCAGTGCTATCTGGATTCTCACGAAGAGAATCTATTATTTTTAGATAAGATGGGCGGAACAGCTGTTTGAAAAATCGCGCGTAAAGCGCTACCCTATTCCCGATCCCGATGCATCTCTCGAGCGGGTAAAGAGGATAGACGCATCCAACGAGACTCAGGCGGGAGCGAGAGCGAAGAGGGAAGTCGACCGGCCTTTGTTCAATGACGAGCTTTGGGCTGAAGAGTGGTATTTGGTACGTAAATGAGATAGGTAATAGACAGATAGATAGATAGATTGATAGATATTTGGTGAACATTGTTAAGACTTTTTGTAGTTTTTGTGTCTATCTTAAGGAATTATAAGTACACTGTACTTTTAGGGCCACTTGCACGCAGAATTTAACCCTGGGTTAAGGCACTAACGCGGACTTGCGTGGACCAGAGTTAGCCCTTAACCCAGAGTTAAGCGTCTACTTTTGTACGTGGTTTGCCGCCTAACCTCGGGTTAAGACGCTAACTCTGGTCCACGCAAGTGGGCCTAACTCGAGTTAAAATGACAGTTCTCGTATGAATCTGACGTCTACTAACTCGAGTTAGGCCCACTTGCGTGGATCAGAGTTAGCGTCTTAACCCGAGGTTAGGCGGCAAACCACGTACAAAAGTAGACGCTTAACTCTGGGTTAAGGGTTAACTCTGGTCCGCGCAAGTCCGCGTTAGTACCTTAACCCAGGGTTAAATTCTGCGTGCAAGTGGCCCTAAACGTACAGTGCTGAAAGGGCAATAAATTTGGTTTTCGTAATTCTTAAATCTACGTTGTAACCTTAGAAAAAACAATCCTATTTCCGAGTGTTCTCTTTTTACGGCATGCACAAGGTATAGGAAGTCACTTGATGGTAAGTGGGGCTCTGAGGCCCACATTAACAATTTTGAAATCTTAAGATCGCAATCCCAAGACTGCAAATCACGACAGCCACACGCTGCCGACCTTGATATACCAAACCGTGCTGTTTCACACAAATTGACCTAGTACTTTGAAATCCGTAATTCGAACTTCGCCTATTGCTATCCCTTTTGCTCTCAACGCGTAACTACTTCGCAAGAAAGTGACGGAACGGTCGAATTGCGGATTTCAAATTAGAGCCTCTAGTCCCTATGCTTCTATGCCCTATTGGGTACTAGATAAGATAATCTGACCAATTTGGATTAATCACAATAATCACCTTTTAAAAGACTTGCCTTACCATTATTTTTCTGGCAGATTTCTTATTTTCTATAAGCGTCGCTCTTTCCAACGGTCGATGAGTGAGTGAAGTCATACGAGCTTGATCACTCGACAAGTACAGTGGGAAAGTTCAGAATGCACGCCCTTAAATGCTGTTTTCACAGTTTGACGGGACATCTTCAACTCGTTGGTTAATAATTGGTCTGTCGAGTTCATTAGCTAGTGGTGTAATACATATATTATATTTACCAACAGCCATGACATGAGAAACTTCAGCAATTCTAATCGCACTGTAAAGGTGCGACCCCACCGCTGCTTAAAATACGGAGACGGTACGGTACGAAATCGCAGTGACGCATGACGCATCGTCTCCGTACCCTTTTTACCGCATGCCCTCCACATCGCTGCTTTAATACGGATGCTGTATTTTAATACGGAGACGGTATGGAATCGCAGTCGCGTGTTGTAAGACGTCACGACTTTACCTTGACATTTGATGGCACGTTACTGTGATTCCGTACCGTCAGCGTATTTTGAGTAGCGGTGTGTGTGGAGGGCATGCGATAAAAACGTTACGGATACGATGCGTCCCTGCGTACCGAACCGTCTCCGTATTATAAGCAGCGGTGAGCTCGCACCTTAACTCCTGGGTAGTGATTCTGTAAACAACGCCGGTCGTGCGGACTGTCGAGTGATATCCAAGCGGCGAGATTAAGTAGTCCCGTCAGTGCGAACAAAACACATTGTAGCGCGTGCATTTTCAAGCAGCACGATGGGTCGAACGTATAAGGCTGCTTAATTGAAAATGCACGCGCTACAATGTGTTTTGTTCGCACTGACGGGACTACTTAATCTCGCCGCTTGGTTTCACTCGACAGTCCGCACGACCGGCGTTGTTTACAGAATCACTACCCTGCTCGGTTTTCCTTTTGCTTTTCTTCCATCAAACTACTCCTTTGTCTACTTTTTACGTTGACTAGTAAGTTAGACCTATTATGGTTAAAGATAAAGAATGACTGACTTTTCACTTTCTTGCTGCGCGTCTTCTCAGCAGTGGTCTCTCCTTGGGAAGCGCTGGTAGATTTTGAACTTTTTGACCGGTAAATGCACCACACGAACATAAAGTTACTGAATATTGAGAGAGCTGAGCCGTAAAACAATGTTAAACTTTACTTGTTGTGTGAAGGAATACTAACATTATTAATGCACTAGAGAAACTTTAGATTGTGTTGTGTCAGGATTGACTTTTTACCTGCCTAGTACGGTCACGAGCGTTAAGGACTCATTTCAAGAAAAATATGCTTGAAGTCGTCAATGTCATTAGAGATGTCAAGTCATTTGTAACTTTTAGGAAACTCAACCTTATTGTTGTAGAATGTTACATTGACTCTGGACAAGCTCTGGACCTAAGGTGGGTACCAAATTTAATCTCTTGACTGTACTGTAATTTCTCAATAAACCTCTTCATCTTTTATCTATGCTCTTACAGCAGGACACACGGAAGGTCCGCTCGCTGCCCCGCCTGGACCTCAATGTGCTGCCTGTATACGCCATGGGCCTGAACGGGCGCGGCGTCAGGGTCACCGTGCTTGATGACGGCATCGAGCACAACCACACCGACCTACGCGCCAACTACGTGAGTACTACGCAAGTTATGCTATCCTGATCACGGACGGATCCAAAATTTGGTTTAAGGGATCTCAGGTACCTAAATCATGACAAAGATTACTTTTTATAGCACAGATCAAAAAGGATGTTACCCCCTTAACTCCACTCTGACCCTGACCCTCGCAATTGATAAAAAAAAGTGTGGCGTACCCATGGGCATGCTCGCTGGTTTCGTAGTCGAAGTAAATTATCAAAAGTAAGCCTTACCGTTATGCTGTTGAAAATCTTCGAGCTGTCGTAAGAGTTTTTGCGAATCGAACCTGCGCGTAGTGTGAGTGCGATTTTTAGTTATAAGGAGCAAATTATACAACTAGCGTTAAGCTCGTTGGGGAGATCAGAGAGTCGGTAACGAGGATTCTTTCTAAGAGCATTGGCTCAGTTATGTTGCAGCGTCGTCGCACGCATTGCATTGCAGGTATCATGAGACAAACCGGCTGCGTGCTGCGTGCAACGCCAACGTCGCTGATGACGTTGTATCTAATCTACAGGCGTTTGCTTTAAGACGGCGAACCCGACAAGTCGGATCACGTGGTGATTTTAAACATGAATAATTAATGAAAAGAAAAACTTATTGAAATTGTGCGAGAATATAAACACATAATTATATTAGGCGTGGTTGCGCCGGCGCTGCGCCTGCTGCCGTCAGAACCTCCTAAAATGCTGGAGATGACCTACTTTGTATTTATTATTTGGCATTGGTCCCTCGCAAATACAACAAAATACTCACCGGACAACACGTTTAATAAACTAACTGAGCAAATTACATTAGGTATCGAACATTATCAGGGCAGCATAGACTTGTAGTTAGCCACCACGAGAATGAAGTATATTGAAAAGATCCCAAGCATTAAGATAGCGCCGGTAAGGCCGGCGGCGAAGCCAAAGCAACGCAGTGCGGCAGACCAGGCGGCCAGGAGCCCACCGAAGCCTGCTGCTAGCGACGTGAGCACGATCATACACCATGCCCAGAGTTCGCATAGTGCTTCGCTTTGGGCGGCCACCGCACCCGCTAGCAATCCATGCGCTCCCATTAACCACACGCCGAAAATGCCCGCTGAGTAGCGCAGCACCGTAGCTGGAGGGTCAGGCGCTCCCAGCTGGCGGAATACGTCGGCATGCGCGTAGAAGGCTAGCAGCGCCCCTGCGCCCAAAAGCCCTACCAGGGCGACCAGCGCCGAGGCTAGCCGGAGGGGAACACAGCCGAAACACAGTGACGTCTCTGGACACCGATCCAACGCCGCCAATCCCATGCTTGCGGCTTCCACTGACTACCGCATGACACGTAAACGAACGAACATAAACGCGTGTACTATAATTTTTATTTTGGCAAATAAGTCATTTATTTCGTATAATATTTATTTAGGACTGGTGCAACAATTTTAATTTTGTGAGACTTTGAGATAAACATCACATAACCTCAAACTGATTTACGAAGACTGACGTTGGAATGACGTGTGTTCACAGACTATTAGTTCAAGTACAATTCTTTGTTAAATGGCTACTGTCCAGCGGGACAATTCTGCCAGTGTCAAAGTCAGAAGTTACAAGTTATCGGTGAAAATGCTTTTCCAGAAATATATGCTGATTCATAAGTTGGGCACACAGACTACTAGGAAATACATAATCGTGTATACTCGTACCATTTAAGTGCCATTTTATCATTTCCCATTGGCCATTGCGATGGTCTACAGACTGTGATTTTATTGTTCTGATGCGAGCACTGAATGCTCCAAAAAGGTTCCGAGATTTTCACAAAACGTCTAAAACGAGCATATACTCTTTTCTCAAAGGACAACAACGCAGATACAGATGTAGTGAATAATCCTTTCCCATCGTTTTTGTCGTATATATACATATAATGTTCGTATTTATCTAGCCTTCTCAGTAGCTTCAGTACCCATCAACTGAGAAAGCAAGATAAATACGAAGATATCCGACCAAAAACGATGGGAAAGAAGGATTATTCACTACATCTCGTACCTTCAGTACTATGGGTCCTAGGCAACGATAAACATTCTAATAATTTGAAAACCATAATGAAATACATAGACAATAGACAATTTAACAATACCCAAGACATAAAATTCGCGCTTATCAGTCTTATTATAAGAATCACACAATTTTGCCCTGACCCGGAATCGAATGAATAATAGCTTCAATAATACATATCGATGTACATAATCATGTTGATCTGTGCCTGTAAGTCTGTAATGTAACCCGTACAAAGAACAGTGAAACGCTATGTGGGAAAACTACTGAGAAGCTATGTTGCTCTGGTACTACGGAGGTGTTGCGAGTGCCGGCAACCCGCCGTGCGGGTTCGTCGGGCGCGCGCCAAGGCGGCGCGCCGCCGCCAATGCCGATAGAAAAGACATGCGCGACGTGCGCGCGTTTTACACTTAATTTAGAGCTAGTTTAGTAGAGCTACGTAAAATCTATGTCGCCTTAGTACCTCTGAGGTAATGGCAGTGCTGAGAGAGTGTTCACCGGGGAATTTGATGTTTACATCAAAAACCCTAGTTTGTGACAGCGAGCGGGCTGACCACGTGGCGCATGGCGCGAAGTGAAACAGCCGCAGCTTCCGCTGCAAGCACACATCCCGCGTGCTTTGCTACCCTAGTAATTGTGAGGTGAATAGTGAGACGAAGTAAAGACAACATTGCCCGGCGCCGCGCCGCTGTGGGGATTTTTATTAAAGCTCAACGCAAGACAGAGAGGACAGACGCAAAACAGAGGTGTTGTTGTATAATATATGTGTATCTGTGTCTGTATACCTGTCTAATCTGTGCCTGTAATAATTGCGTCCTGCTGTGGCATCGTACCTATCTACAGATGTAGTGCAAAATGATTTTCCTTCGGGAAAACTCGGATCTCAATCGGAATACGATGGCACCCGAACTGTCAATCAATGATTGTATTAAATGAGTGACGTTTTCATGTCCATTAAAATGGAACTTTATTGTTTAGTGTCAAATGACAAATGCTGTCATTTGTCACTTTGTTATTTGACACTAAACAATAAAGTTCCATTTTAATGGACATGAAAACGTCACTCATTTAATACAATCATTGATTGACAGTTCGGGTGCCATCGTATTCCGATTGAGATCCGAGTTTTCCCGAAGGAAAATCATTTTGCACTACATCTGTAACTTACCTATTCTTTGTCGTAACTCCCTAAGAATGGAACGGTTATTTAGCTGTTCTATAGCTAGTCCAAATACGAGTTTACATACGTCTTGTTTAGTTGATTATCTTAAACAACTCGCTCTACATCACGACAGACGATTTTTAAAACCGCGAGTTTAAGTTGTCACGCGTTAGAGATACAAACAACATGGACGTTCTCAGTCTCAGTAGCTTTACCGTTCGACGGAGAGCTGTTTTTGAGACAATAATATGAATCTCAGTATAGGTATTGTGGTTTGAGGAACTTATAAATCCACAGAATCCGACCCAAACAAAAAAAAAACGCCATTTTGATTGAAATTTTGTGTGAAAACATGTGTGAGAACATTGATTTCTTTCATTTACTTGCAAATTGCATTTAAAAATATTGTTAACGTGACAATGGTAGGTGTAGATAGAAGACTCTTCTTAAGTTGTGCCTTTTAAAAATTCATCACTCGATTAGAATTTAGGAAACTACTTAATTATTTTTGCACCTGTAGCAAAAGTCGTTCTAAATTTAACTTTCCTCGCAAGCCGAATAACCGCGCGAAGCCCGAGTCGCGCGTTGTACACTTACCGATTTCACCGCCATATGACTCCTGCTACCCTAGTACGTTCGCGGCCGATGCGACGCGCCGTCGCGTCACCGAGCGATGCGCGCGATATTGCGGTGCCGCTTTCTCGATACATTAGAAACAATTTAAAATACCTAATGGTTAGGTTATATTTTTTACTTCAATGTCATACAAAAAGTAATTCATGGAAATTGGCTTGTACGCGCCCTAAGTCATATTTATTTGTCTCTATAAGTTGTTTTTGTTTTTGCAGATATTTTAAGCAACTTATTTTCGTGGTTTTCTGTCATCGCTTTATATCGTATCTTATATACAAGTTCTTTAATTCTTGACTTATCTGTGTCGTAGGATCCCGAAATCAGCTGGGATTATAATGACAACGACCCAGATCCCACGCCAAGACCTGAAAAGCTGGCTGAAAATTCACACGGAACACGTTGCGCTGGAGAAGTAAGTCACAATAATATATTATTCATTAAAATACCCTATCATTTATTTAAATAAACATTAACCTTAAAACGTAATTCTTTTACCAGATAGCGATGACTGCAAACAATGTAAAATGCGGCGTGGGCGTGGCGTGGGGCGCGAAAGTGGGAGGAGTCCGGATGCTAGACGGGCAAATCACGGACCGCATTGAAGGAGAAGGAATGGGTATGATGTTATCGTCTCGCTTTTATGATATCCTGGTAAATTCGGTTCACGTTCAACTCAAAATGTCGTTCACGATCATGACGGGGATCGACGCGGTGACACACATAATGTCTTTAAAATAAGCATTTTCTCAATGTCCATTGAACTGTTAGATTACAAAAGTTAATTTAAATTATTAAATTATATATTTGTTGTAAATACTGAAGTTAATTTGTATTTAAATATGATATGTACGTTTAATAATCACGTATTTAAAAAGTTCACGTGGCCAATAACATAACATCGGCCCCGCCACGCAATCTCGCTCGTCCTATCATACTCGTTTAGCTTGGTTCTTTGTTGGTTATGATACCCTAGTGATAATAATGAAATATGACGTAACTGCACCAGTGACAAAAATCATACGATGTCGTCACAATACTCACAATTCCTGTTTGAAATGTTTGAACGAAAGTCAGTGAGTCTGTTTTATTAAATTCTCTTTTTCGAGTACAACCTGAAACTTGTTATTTTGTTTTTGTATAACGTTGTTAGGTTATGCGTGGGACAAAGTGGACATCTACAGCGCTTCATGGGGCCCTAAAGACGACGGTCGCACTGTGGAGGGTCCGGGGCGACTGGCTATGCAAGCACTCAAGCGCGGCGTCACTCAGGTTAGCAAACTAGATGGCGCTGTCTGGTTAAAAATTGGTCATCGAAAGTATAAGTGACAGTGATAATTAAATAATAATTTCCACTTAGCATAGTTCGTTTGTTTAATTTTCACTGTCAAACGGCATGAAAGATTTCCATAAAAAAAATAAGAATGCAGTACAGAGAGGTTACTTTTAATCCCGATTATTTCCGATAATCTACAAAGCTTTCACAAATATTTTTTTTTCTTTTAATGGCTTCAAATATGGCGTTGGCTATCACTCGAAACAGAAAATACGAAACTACTCAGGGCAATCCTTAGTTAAACAGTTAATTATTATTAAGCAAGGAGTGCAGGGGAAAGGAGGAAACAATTGAATATAATTAAACAAAGTTGGTATTGTTAAATTTTGATTGATTACTCACGCCATCTCTCGGCGTGTTAGCCAGTGACTTGCAAATTTAATTTCTTACGGCTGCGAATGAATATAACTAAACTAGCAGATAAGAAAAGTATGGATTATTTTATTTCTTGATTGTACTGTAAAAATGTAAATTATTATAAATGTAAATTGTTATCCTCAGTATTCCTCAGTAACCCAAGTTGACAGCTACTTCTTAAGAGATGGCATTAGCTGTCACTTGAAACAGAACCAAGCAATAGAAAATAAATACTAATACTTGTAACAGGATTCGTTAAAAATACGATTATTATTAACCCACAGGTAAAGTTAGTTTTAAAATAATAATAAAATACTTTTTTTCAGGGTCGTGGAGGAAAAGGCATTATTTATGTTTGGGCCAACGGGAATGGTGGCGGCCACAACGACAACTGCAACTGCGATGGGTACGCTACTTTCAATCGATAGTTAAATCCCAAAAAGTTATACTGTTGTAAAGATATTATTAATCTCTTACGGTCCCTCGTTAAAATATTATCATCCATTGCAATTGATCTCCCTTTTTTATAACCGACTCTATTAATCGAAATAGGTTCATATTTCGTTAGCAAATTTCGCCGTATGGTGGGCCTTAGGAGGAAAAATATGATCCATTCTACGTGTCTGCCAATGATGTGTTAGAGAGAGATAGAGTTCAAACGTTCATTTATCTCCCCTCGCGCTAACTAATTTCGGTTACAATAACGCCGCTCTCGTATGCGTTCCTAGTACATCTTCGTTTTGTTTTACCAGCTACTCCTCCAGCATCTTTACGGTGTCAATTGGAAGCGCGTCTGAGCATGGCCTCTTCCCGTGGTATGGCGAGGTGTGTCCATCTACGCTCGCCGTAGCATACTCATCAGGAGCTCATATGGATCAAAAGATAGTAAATATTGTGTACCTCCTCTGATTTGTATATTTTTTAAGAAAATTCAAATTAAGTATTAATTCTTTATTAATTTCAATCTCGAGGCGACAACGGACACAAGTGATTCGTGCACACTGAGCCATACAGGAACATCGGCCGCGGCGCCCCTGGCGGCGGGAATCATTGCTCTAGCTTTGGAGGCAAAGTACGTAACGATAAGCTTTGATACTTTATGTGGTCCTAGTAATTCCAACGGTACGGTCCGTTTCTCTTCCTCGTCTACACGTCACCCCTCAAATTGATGTTTCGGATTATGTTTTTTGTCTTTTATAATTCTAACATCTCGTACTTTTAGATCACAGAACGTAATGGATTTAGAAATAGTAAAGCATACTCGATTGCTGTGGTTTATTACCTAAACCGCGGAACATTAATTTCATGTCAAATTATATAAAAAAGCTTGGTTTTTTTTACTTGTTTTCAGCACGAATCTGACCTGGCGAGACGTTCAACATTTAATTGTTTGGACTTCAGAATTCATTCCCTTAGCTGATAACCCTGGATGGCAAACCAATAAGTAAGTTAGACATATAAATTGTTTCCTTTAATAGCGTAATTCATTATTAATTATTAATATAATTGAACTGTTTATTCTCAGTATTGGGCTCCGTTACGACATTCGATTTGGCTTTGGACTACTTAACGCTGCAGCCTTAGTAACGAGAGCTCTAAATTGGGTAACGGTTCCTGAAAAAAGCATCTGCAGCATTAAATCTTCTCAGTGAGTATGCATTCCTGGTACATTAACCGAAAATGTGACGAACGGACGTACGTCGAACGGGATATTATTTCTACGGACGGTTTACGGCTACGCCTACGCTACCAATGAACGGAACGCAGTGCTGACGTTCTGCGCAAGCGTAATAATAAATAACAGGCGCTTTCTGATGTCTTGGTAAAATTTTAGTTGAGTTTCGACCGATTCGACCCGAACGGCAGTGAGTGAAGGGACATTAACCGCCTGTTTCACAATCGACAAGTAAAGGATATTTGACGGATAAGTTTAGCCCTTTCTTTGTCGTACACTTGAAAATAGACAAGGAGAGAGACAACTTTATGTGACAGATAAATTTACTTGTCGATTGTGAAACAGGCCCTAAATATTTCGAAGGATATATTCCTCACCTCACGTTAAAAATTTCACTTTTTTAAATTTATTAAACAATTGTGTTGTTTTGTTTAGTATTGAAATGTATGACTAATTTAAATTCGGAAAATATAATCTGATAAATACTGCAAAAGTGCAAAGTCTGCAAATTATACTAATGTAATCGAGTGATGTTCATTTAAGTTTTTTAGTAGGCGGGGCAAATTAATTGAGTGAATCATCCATCATAATAATTATATTTTGTTCTCTCTTAATTTCAGAAACGGAAACAACCAAGAGATATCTTCAGAACAAGTCGTGACTTTGGAATTTTCAACGAACGATTGCGCAGTAAACTACGTCGAGCACGTGGAACTCACTGTAAACATTCGATACAGGAAGCGCGGGGCGCTCGAAGTGTACCTGGTGTCGCCGCGCGGTGAGTACTACGCGTGTCATGTGTTCCTGGTATTCGTTAGCGAGAACTGCGCCACCGACGCGGCTAGCACAAGTGCCCGCGACTGGCGCGACAAAAGGCGCAAGTAGTAGTGGCGGCCATGGCTCGCCATGATGGCTAGTAAGTAGTAATATCGCGGGTCTCGCGTTCTCTCGCGCCGCGCGCTAATATTTATTTGTATGCATTGGTTTTTGTTCCCATGGTGGTATCACTCGACAGTCCGCACGACCGGCGTTGTTTACAGAATCACTACCCTGAGCCTGAACGGAAGGCCCGATTTCGACAAACGAGGTGTCGTTATATTCGTCTTATTAGTGTCGCGACTGTGACTAGGTAGGTTGTAATGGGTAATTAACATACATTACGTACATAGATGATCGCCTTTACTATTTGAAAACATATAATATGCTACGGAGTCCATCCGTAGCACGAAGCCCTACATAGATTTAGTTTCCATACATTATTTTACGCTACGAAACTACGAAAGTCAGTCTATACACTTTTTTTTTGTAAGTAACTCTAATAATGACTACAGGGACTCGAGTCCAGCTGCTGACCGCCCGCCCTGAAGACTCGTCTTCCGCTGGCTTCTCCGACTGGGCCCTGATGTCCGTGGCTACATGGGGGGAGGACCCTCAAGGAGTCTGGACGGCTGTGATCCTGGATAGTGTAAGCTTTCCATTATCTTATGGCATCCTAGTCAAAGAGTCACACTACGAAGCTGCTACGTTACAATGCGTCTAGCCAAGTAGTATTCTAGAGGTACTAAAGTCGCAAAGGAAGGTGATTGTGTAAAAAAACGTCTCAGTCACGCTTTGAAAACGCTTTTTGATTTGGGAACGCGCTAGAATGCTTCCGCTCTCAGTGTGTTTGTGGTTTTACGCAAGTGGCTCCTTGCCTGAGGTTCTGTTAGCACTCTCACCGCTCTCACTCATAGCCACTCTATACACAACTGGGCCTTTATTCTACTGGGTCAAACGATATTGCTTTTGACGTGTTGTGGTATTGTTTTTAACTCGCCCGCACTTACTATCAAGTACTTAAATAAGAGTTATCGTAACCACTATATGGAAAATACGTCAAAAACATTAAGTTTCAGCCCTAGGCAAGATGCTTAACGCTATCGAAAACGATTATCGAAAATTGACAAAGTTTATGGAACTGACGTAAGCGCTTGACACGACCATCTGGCAGCTTACGTCAAACCTATACATTTTCGATAACGATAACGAACGATCTCGCCACGCATTTTGTCTAGGGCCACTGGATTGATTGCATTTTGAATGTTTTTTTTTCAGAAAAATGAACAAAATAGTGGAACAGTTGGTCCTGTAACTTTAACTATACATGGAACAAGAGATACGCCAGCACATATGAAGCATTTCCCTAAAGATACAAAGTTAGATGCCGATTCCAATACTTTTTCTAACGATATCATTTCGGAAGTGGTACCAGAGAACCAGAGTTTGGCAGGAGATCTCGATGAAGTCGACCCGAACTTATTGGCTGCGGTGGAGAAGGAATTGTTCAGGATCCACCATAGGAAAGTAAAAGTGGCTCCAGGTTACGGCCTATAGAAAGTATAGAAGCGATTAATGTTTCTCGGCGAAAATACACGATATCGATGACATCCAAAACAAAAAAAAAAGAACAAATATAAAATGTGTAACACTGTAACATAACATAATACTTGCTCATCTAGTCTGTTGCTCTAATAAATAAGCAATATTGAATCATTCATTAAGCTTGTTTACTTGAAATTTGCCTCTACCTATGACTATACTCGTATCTATAGCGTATTAACGAATGTTCGGAATAGCATGCATGTATTCGTGTTTCCTATGAAATCACAAAGAAAAAAATACTGTGGTCGGTCGGTCGAACGAAAGGATGCCTAATTGAGAATGCACGCTCTAAAATGTGTTTTCTACGCTCTGACGAGAGTGCTTAAGCTCGCCGGTTTATCGTTATCGCTGCGCCGCGCGTTCATTTGTTCACTTGTTCCACCGACCAACCTCGTTTTCGACCAAGAAGTAAATTTAGATGAAGAGGGGGTAAAAAAACAGTACTACCAATGTTTAAAAAAAACGTTTATTAAAAAATTTAAGACTTAAAAAAAGTTGGTAAAGGTAGGTTACGTACTACTAGTTTTACATATGAGTCGCAAAAACGTGTAAAAATCGTCTCGAGATTTAATTTTTACCCCCTTACTTGTAAACGTGGAATATAACCGTAGGGTATCTATATCATGCTTTGTCCTTATTTGTCATTGTGACATTTGAATTTGACAGATAAAGACAAAGCATGGTTTAGCTACTTCACGATTAAACGACGTTTTTAAATAAGAAAGGCGGTAACTGTTTAAATTGGCACCATCATCAGTCTTATCGTTTTCTTCTTCCTAAATTATATCGAGATATTTATTGAACCCGATACCCCAAATCTCTTAAATCTTGTGCCATAAAGTCGTCTTTATATTTCTCGATTTTTGTAAGCCACTCTTCACACGTGACCACGTACTTGCAATGCCCTCCGTATTCTGGTGGTAAATACTTAGGGCGTATGTGTTTGTGTAGAGACTCTAAACTCGAGCCGTGGAAATGAATCCGTTCCCAACCCGCTCGAGGGATAAATTGCTTGAACATCGGCAGTATAGAGTTGAACAACCAGTTGGAGTTGATAATGTGCAAGCCTTGAAGCAAAAGCGGGAACGCTACCTGTAAAGTTATGAACGCCTGGTAACATTGGTGTTGCAGCTTAACCCTTTAGTGTCGACGGTGACGCCATTTTCTAGAACTCCAATAATATTTCCTTGGCAGGCACACTTCCAGCTCGTTTGTATGCAAAACAAACAGTGAAAAAAAACCACTATGATGTGATGTCTCTATGTGTGTTAAAACTATTTGTTCTGTGCCATGCGGAGGGGTGTGTCAGTTAATTCATTCACAAACAACATAAATAGTATCGTTTCGCTTTCTAGTCAACCATAAGAAAGAGACAAACATATTTTAGAGAGCACTATGAGCGTAATGGTAGGGTGGGAACCACATGGGAACCGAATAGTGACGACGGGGCAAAGCAAAACGTATTCTCTGATGTATGATTGCCTGGTAGCTCGGGTTTAACTGTTAGTCTCTGTGGGAATACCGGTATTCGCGTAACTAAAACTAACTTTTTACTTACCCCCAGTAAACTGACGAATTGATTGGCAATTGTCATATTTAAATATCTAACATGTCTTAGGCTCAAGCCCTGAAGGTCCATGACAATAGTGACTCCAAGGATCTGGAGCCGGGGCTGCATGACGCATATCTCATCCAACAGCAATGCGCACCGAATTAGGTCCTCTGCCGGTGTAGTCTCCATATTCCACTTACCTTGAAATAAATAAGGAGATACGGGCTATCAATAAATAAGAATTATTATAATTATTTCCGCAAGCCGTTTATAATAAGAAACACTTATAGGTCGCTGTGGTACATAATTTACATCGACTTTTGGAACTAAAATTCCATAAAAGTTAAATTACAAACATTTCGGTGCCGGTGGCGAAAGTTGGAACTAATAGCTTCCACATGCAAAATCATGACAGGTTAATCGACAGTGGCGCCCTTTCAATCAGAAAAGTTAATTTTGTTTTGTTACCGAGCCTCATAATGGTAATCCTGCCATTGTCAGGGTTGTCAGGAAAGGTGCATGAATACACCTCCTTCACGCGCTGAAGGCCGAATGCATCGCAGTTGTATAAATTCATATTCTTAGAACGAAAATCCTCGTATCTCACCATCTGAAGAGAAAATATAATCAAACAATAATAAAATAAACCAACTACATTTAAAACTACACTGTACAACAAGAAAAGTAATAAATTAAGTATCACTAACTTTCCAAAACCATAGCTAGTATTTGTATGGCACAGAGTTACTCTACTCGGACCAACCATTTCACAGGCAGATAAACAGATCATTCCACTTGCTGTCCACGTTTTAATTGGTTGCAACAATTCGTGACCGACCAAAGTGAAAACTGAAGATACTTTAAAACAAAGTAGGCTGTTCCTACGCAATGGTTGGGTTAACACATTCTGCAAATATGTCTTACTTTTTTCTTTGCAAGAAATGTCACAATCATAAATTACGAAATAATAATCAAATTTCTTAGGTAGGTGCATCTTATTTTCACTTCGTTTTGTGTCACCAAACATAAAAAATATTGACTATAAAAATAATCACATTTCTGGAAACAATTTGTTCCTAAATTGGGTTCTTAACATATAGCTTAAATGCAGTATTATTTTTCTTACCAATCGATGTGCCAAAGCGGGAATAAATCGTCGACATCTCAAGAATCTCAATAGGTACGCGTCGTCTATACGGCGCGGCTGGCACTCCCCCTTTTCTGTAACCATGAAAACTTATAGAGCAAATACAACTCCCCTCAATTATGGGCTCTTGGTACGTTGCACTAGTCACTACACTATTTCTACTGACTAGCCGTCTCGGTTCCCACCGTCTAGTAAGCGTCTCAACTCCTTTATAGCTGTGTCCCTGGTATCGGGATTCTCGCCACAGTTCCGCGTTGCGTAGTATTCAAAGTCGGCATCCTCATATCTGCTGACATCCGCTTGAAACGCTATGTCGATGAATGGCATTGTTTAGCTGAAAGCCAAAACACTGAAACGTAATTTATTCGAAAACAATAAATATTGCGTTTAATAATCGACAAATTCACTCAGCATACCAAGTATGACTAAGGGACGAAAGTAATTTCATTATTTTTTGTTATCAGTGATATTTCTACATTTGACATAATTTCCAAAAAAGATTAGTATAGAGCCACCAATCGAAGTAAATGTAGTATGATTAAAAAAGCATTAGGAATGATGAGTGCCAGCTCGCGGTATTGCTCCGTTCAATAATTTCACTTGGAAACTATTTGTATTACTTATTTGTTATTGTTTGTTTTCACTACATTAATAAAACAAAGTAACTTCACGCTATCTGTCTGTCCCTATGTACGCTTAGAACTTTAAAACTACGCAACGGATTTTGACGCAGTTTTTTTTTAATGGATAGAGTGATTCAAGAAGAAGGTTTTTATGAATAACTAGCGACCCGCCCTCGCTTCGCTTCGGTTTATGTGAGTTTTCTGTAACACCCGTACATGAAACAGGATTTATTATACATATAAACCTTCCTCTTGAAACACTCTATCTATTAATAAAAACCGCATCAAAATCCGTTGCGTAGTTTTAAAGATAAAAGCATACATAGGGACAGACAGCGGAAAACGACTTTGTTTTATACTATGTAGTGATAAACCGAAGCGAAGCGAGGGCGGGTCGCTAGTGTTTTATGAATTACAATATTCTCCTTGATGCTGTGTTAAAATTGTCGTGACTATGGTTAAGATAGATCTGGGGGGTTATTATGACATAGCTATGCAGTTCATTTTACGGTGAGTGTAAAGGACGGAGCTATAGCAGTTACATAAGTCTGTCCTTTACTTTCAGCTTAATATGAATGGCACAGATAGGTCATAATAACCCCACAGGGGGGTTATTATGACATGGTTATGCAATTCTGTTTACGCTGAGAGAAAAGGACAGAGCTATATAATTGCCATAGCTCTGTCCCTTACACTCACCGTAAAATGAACTGCATAGTTATGTCATAATAACCCCCTAGTTTGGCCTGTTTTCGCGTTGGGTCATCATAGTCAACGTCGAAATAACAATTAATTAACAATATAAGTTAAGGTTTTTGTTTGTTATTTTTATTTCTGAAATTATGAACTCATAAACAGAGTTTTGTAACAATTTAAAATTACGAGGTAAATAATGCATCACTTACTACTATTTTTACTTTACTTATACTATCTGTTGTCGACTGCACTTGTATTAAATTATAGTTTTTTATTTTGTTACCCGAGACGGGATTTTGCGAAACCTATATGCTATTCAATCTAAAAAAAAAGTTTTGCACTTCAATGGCTTCAATATTAACGCGATGTACTCGTAAGACTAGGTACTCGTACCAATGATGTTCTTTCGCACAAAACAAAGGGAATGAGTAATTTAATATGACTAACCAAACCACTGACATTACAGACAAAGCAGCATATTTTTTGTCGATATTTATTGTATGTAAACGAGTGTTTTTGATTTCTACAAATACAAAAGATGTTACATATTGTAGGGGAGGAATTAGGTTTTTTCCTAATTCTGTAGGTCAAGTGAAGCATGCAAATTAAAACAAAGCAATACAAACCTTCACAAAACAATGAATAAAAACCAATAACACAAACAAACATAAACACGTCACATAATTTAAACATAATATTTATTTAATTAGACCAGGAGCGCATAGCTCGCAACAGCTGGCCGGACAGTTGTCAACTGGCGAGCACGGATAAGGGTTATCAGTATTCCTCGCACATGATGACCCTTGCCGATGGCCGACTTGGACCGATTCATTGTTTGTGTAATATGGGTGTAACGTTTGATAAACCGTTTTGACTTGATGGTTCTTTTTTAAAGTTGGGTTCCTTGCCAGCTTTGTCAGCTTCTGTGATAGAGATATTCTTTTAGGAACAACAGCAAAGTAACAGACAATCAGCTGTTTTAGGGCGGTTGAAGTTGTTAGTTGCTTGCAGAAGTTTATTATTAACATTAAATTAAATTATAATTTACATTTAATTTATCCAAAGTCTAAAAGGGCGACTTTATAATTTGAGTCAAAATATATTTTTAGGATTTAAATGTTTTATTTTATTTATTACGAAGAATGCGTCGACTAATTAAATGGTATAAAATGCCACACCAAGTAGAAAAGATATTAAGCGAGTGTGTCATCGAAAAAAGAAAACGCAATTTCGACTGTTACGAAAAACATGACGATGGCCACACAACACAATATTCGAAACAACTTACGCGGTGTCTTACGCAGTATTCAGTTTCTAAATATCGTAATAGATGGCGCTAGCTGTCCTAGCAATTGTTGCTTGCTTATTGCGACAACAATTAAGTTAAATTAACAAATAGGGATTGCACGCGATAAAATAGCTGTAATTTATGTCTAATACCGTCGACCAATCAGGAACAGCAATATGATGTGATGTCACTATCGCTATCTAGCTAAGAAGTATTTTAGCACAAGTGCCATCCTTTTAGTGAATTTAACTTTATCATCTCTTTACTAAATGAAACTTAGTGAAAACCCTTGCCATACTATTAAAATATAATATTTAATACCATAATAATTGTGTGTTTATAATGAGAGAATCAAAACCAAACCTAGTTTTCAGTATTTGTTCAGAGATGGCGCTACATGTACCCGTAGGTTGAGATTGTTATAGCATTTTCGTGTTAATTCATGGCGGCATTGCCAGCATTTCTAAAGGTATACAGGGTGGATAGATAAGTCAGACCCTGGAGGGAAACTACCTTAAATCCTAAAGTAGCCTCATTTTACTTAAAAGAGACATTCCTTTATTTTTAAAAAGAAACAAAACTGCATTCACAGATTTTCTTATTTTTTTTGTCTCAACCGGGAATCGAACTAGCTAAAAATGTATAAAACGAAAAGTACCTATTTTATTCTTCTAATCGATAGGATTATTGTTCGGGATTAAATGTCTCTAAGAAACACTTAGTCTTAGAAATAAAAAAACGTGAAATTTAAAATTAATCATAGCGAGTTTTTACTTTTGAGACAAGATTATTTAAGGAAATCTTTGAATGCAGTTTTGTTTCTTTTTTCAAATAATGGAATGTCTCTAAGTAAAATGAGCCAACTTAAGGATTTAAGGTAGTTTCCCTTCAGGGCCCGACTTATCTTTCCACCCTGTATATGAATATATGTTTTATGAGTATTCCTGATGGACAGAAATATCCAAAATCTAACAATTGACTGTCTGAAAGGACTCGTTATTATTTTAACTACAACTACTTAGTATAAAATAAAAATGATAGCGATTCACTGAAAACCAGCATTGTGCCGTATATTATCACGTCATGGTAAATTGAACCCTTATTGGTCTTACAGTTTTTTTGACGAACCTAATGGAAAATTACTTCATAAACGACTTCATTTCAACTACATTTTATACGCTGAGAATAAATGCATGCAAATGCAACAAATACCTGTAACGCCTCAGCTATTGACACGTTTTCTTGCTCAACTACGCTTGATATTTTATTTATATTCATAGTTTTATAATGCTAGGTTAAGAAAATATTATCATTAAAGGATGACTGACCGTCGACATTCTTGCGGTGTTTATTCTCAACGCAGCAGTTGTCTCCTTTTAAGAAGCGTGTTGGTAGAATTTTGACGTTTCGAAGTGCATGTGCTGCCTGGAGGCGTGGAGAAGTGGGGAAGGGGCTAGGCGGGTCTGGGTCTTACTACATACATACCTACTATTATATACTATATATTTCGTAGCAGCTGTTACAACCGTTAGCCTAACCAGTATTCGATATATTTTTAATAACAAACTTTTGGCCGATTTCCATATATATTTTATACATTTTTAATAGATTAATAATAATAATATATTTTTTATACATTTTGACATTTACTTCTTTAATATTTTTTTTTTCATGGGAGTTTTTCACGATAAAATAGTGAAGGCATTATTAATTCGATTTTGTCTTTTCAGATTATCAGTATGGATGATTGCATTTTCTGAGAAGATTTACTGTAGTAACATATATTTTTTTTTTCACCATCGGAAAGTAGAGATTTCAACGAACAGAAAACATACCAACTTTTTGAAAAAAGCTGATATTTTGACGGGTGAATTTTCGATTGAAAATTAGGGTGTTTTTTCGATATTAATTCAAAATAAGGTGAAAAAATAAATATTTTTAATCAAATAAATTACAGCGTATTTGGGACATAAAAAGGTAAGTTTTCACCAAATTTCGTTAAAAAAAAAAAAAAATTTTGTCAAAGAAACCAAAAACTTGGTTTTTTGGATTTTTCACATAAATTTTGAGGTTATGTGAAAAAAGTGTAAATACAAAAGTTTTAGATCTTTTTATTACCTACAACTTTGCCATTTGACTTTTTTCGATAGGACTTTTAGTTTTGCCGGAAATCGAGAAAAACCGTTTTTTACCCTTGAAAACTCACCCCCATCCCCTTCCCGACCTCAGATCGCCCGTAAATTATTTTTCCTTTTATTTTTATAATATTCCCCTCCTTTTCTAATGGGTTTCATCCTACTATTATTTTTTTTGGTTTTAAAAATTATCGACTCTGGTCTAGAACGACATCGCGTTTCTTCTTATAAACAGTTCACTAGTCATCCTCGCGATACAAGAGGCAGGATCTATTGTGGCAAGAAACCCGTCTTACTGATATAACAGTCGATTATCGCGGCTTCCTTGTTAAAGATCGAAGCTGTAGTTAATACATCTGGAACGTCAATAGACGGAACTTTTACATCTATTATTGTGACATGAGGCTTGTTGATTCTAGAGGGACGTCCAAAAAAAATATGGCTTTAATATACAGAGCAAGCCAAGTCATTGTAATTCCGAGTGAAGTACGAAACGCCCCCGTCGATGCAAACGCCGCAAATAGTTATCAAATCAAATCAAATAGTTTATTTACCAAAACAGGTTTCAGGATAAGTACATCGAATATCTGTCAGACTCCAAACTAGGCTGTGCCTGTATCTTGGACGTCTAAAACAAAGATCTATATCTATCTAACTGAGTCACATACATTCTCGAATGTTCTTTTACAACTTAAACTTTAAAATAAAACAAACAAACAATGTCTTAAAAGTAAACAAGGCACAAACCAAACAAAAAAATAAAACAAAATTCTCAAAAGTGAACATAGGAAAAATTTAATTCAATCTGGTAAGAGTGAAACAGTATATATAAAATAAGCAAAGAATCTACAAAACTAAACATTAGTATTTAAGTTATGATCGTACATTTATAAACAGACCGTTTCTGGGTATCGTTCTACGTAATAGTATATTTTTTAATTTACATGCTGAGCCAGTTGGAAATTATAACGAAGCTCCAAAGTTGTTGAATTCTACAGAAGAATATTTGCAAAGGTATCACGATCATCGTCACCGAACCTGGATGATTTTGGGGGATTTTAATAGAACCCCAGCAGGACTTTGGGAGAAATTGGATGACTTTAAAAGGAATGTAACCGGTGAAAACCGGTTTTTTACCATAAACACAAGTACGTTTACTCATTATCCCCGTGCCGTGCACGAAATCATGCTCCAGCAGAACTAGATTATGCTGTAGTGTGTGGTCCTGTCAGCTACAAGAGTTCTTTCGATAACATGAGAGCAAATTTGGTGACACGGCCGTCGAATCCGTCGGATCATGTTACAGTAAAATTCAATTAATATGCATTTAAGCAAGTGTTTTAGGTACGATTTCACCAGTTCCATTTACGATGGTAGATTCTTTGAACCAGTGCTATCTACTATGGGAATTCTAGGTTCAAGGTTTTTTAGTTTTTGCTTCATTAGTTATTTAATCGGTTGGTTGGTTGTATTAAAAGGATGTTTAAAATAATAAAAGAACACCGTCTTACACAACATATTTAATAAATTGTACTAACATTATTTTATAAAAATATAAAATCTACAAAGTGAGCAAAGTAGTAACAATAAATAATATCGAAGACATTCTGAAAATATTTTTTATTTATACATATCTATTTGACGACGCGATAGCCTAGTTGGTAGTGATCCTGCCTAGGAAGCCAGAGGTCCTGGGTTCAAGTCCCGGTAAGGGTAGATATTTGTGTGATGAGCGCAAATATTTTTTTCTGAGTCATGGATGTTTTCTATGTAAGTATAATATTTCTCTATATAAGTATTTATATCGTTGTCTAGTACCAATAGTACAAGCCTATAGCTTAGTTTGGGACTAGGTCAATTGGTGTGACATTGTCCCCTGATATTTATTTATCTATATTAACATTATCATCATAAGAAGTAGATTTACGTAACTAAGCCACGGATACTTGTGTACATTTAGTTGTTTTATCTCGCTAAAGCGGGAAGGCTATGCTTGTGTGTGTAGATGTACGTGCACATTGTCTCTAAGTGCGTAGCGGCGCCGTAGTGTGCGTGTCAATACACGTTACCACTACAAGTATGGCCCACTTTCGTGAAATAAAACAATTGTAAGACTTATTTTAGAAGTAATATTCCTATTTTCACTATTCTGTGACGAATTTAAAATAATACTTTAACTACTCACCAGCGTATTCAGACATTTTAGAGACAATAGCGAATATTCATGACTTTTTTTCACAGCTGATTTATGTAACAAACAGTTAAGATTATTTTTCAATAGCTATAAAAATTGCCAAGATATAAGTCAACGAAGATTTGTTTCTATATCGGACTCTTATTACGCTACTTATTATTTTACTTTTTCCGCCTAATAGACATAAATTCCGCAATCCACTATCTGTCTATCACGGTTCAAAAAAGATGCAGCTCTTAACGCCAAGACAGATTAGTAACTCATTTCTTTTTGAACTTTTGTATGATATCGTCATTGAGGAACGACTGAATCGTCATTAACTGACTCTGAGTGCGGCCTTTAGTCATAGTCGCAGGAGTAGCCGAGTTTGCCGATGTCGTCGTCGAAACTCTTGTTCTTGTATTGTTTGATCTTCGTCAGCCATGTGTATAGCGTGGTCTCTTTCCGCTTGCCACCGTACCGCGTCGGCAAGCACTCTGGGTCTATGTACCTTGAAAAAAATCCACGTTGAGCTTATATCCTTTTTTTATACATAAATATTTTAAACGGCATGGACCATCTGATCGATCTGAGACCCTTATACATTTGCTATCTCAAGAGTCAAAACAGCAATCTTAAAGCTGCAAATGCGTTGTCAATCCTATGTGAGGACCAAGATGGAAGGTCATTTCACCGGTTATATTTTCCCCACACCGTCGAAACAACAATGGCCGTTTCTTAGTAGGCCCACACTAAATCGACAATATTCATATGGTCCGTGTGTATGACAGACCATATGGTACAAGGCAATATGGTTTTACCCAGTAGAATAGGCATATGGCCTATGCTCATCAATAGGGCATACATAGACTGTCTGTTCAGATCCCAAACTCAACTGTTCCAATATTAGAAATTCCTTTATAAGTTTACTAGGACATCATAACATCAAAGCAACCAGCTTACGCTTACCTATGCAGCGAGCTCATGTCATGTCCGTGGAAGTAGACCTTCCTCCACAGCTCGTCCGCGGGCGCCAGACGTTTGAAGAAGTGGAACAGCGTCTCAAACACGCGTGAGCAGTTGACTACGTGGACGCCACGCTGATGCAGCGGGAACGCGTACTAGGGGTACAGAACAACATATTAGAAACGTGCTAATTCATCATTCAGAGAATGCAGTGAGTGTTATCAAGTCTGGGGACCACACAGTCAAAACAGTCACTGTCGTGTACAAAAAGACATATTGAAACAAATCTGACAGGGTCAAACTCGATCGGTCTATCTACATTACGTTCAGCAAAGGTTCAGTGGTCACTTTCAGACTCCATCATCAGTTTACATAGACTAGCTAAAGGGTTTTTATTCTGATATCATTGACATTGTTTTTTTTTTTATTCTGTGACCGCATTTAGGCCTTCATGCTACGTGAAGTGGCATCATAAGGGTATCATACATGAGACTATATACATTTTAAATACACAAACCTTGTAAATCCTGGCACCATTGTACGCATGAAAGTAGAAAAGTAAGAATTGTGTTGAAACGTGATGTTCTTAACATGACAGTGGAAAAATTTGCAAACCCCTTTTAAGAGTGATTAGAAAGGCATACCTTTAAACCAGGTCACTCATTCAATTATATGGAAGAGGAACCACATTATGAACAAATCATTATTTGACGAACTACATCATTTTACGATCTTTTATTTCGCAAAAACGTGTTCGGCGGCGTCGGCGTTCGGCGAGATTACATGTGGTCTATCGTGAACTCCTTACACTAGATCAGTGCTACTCCAATTTTGCCCTACAGCTAACTTCTGCTCCTCTAGTACGTATGTCAGTTCCGTCTCCTAAACAGTCAAGCAAAGCGGAGGCTGCTATTATCATCAATCAGAGTCGACCAGCGCTACTCCATCCAGAAGCTAAAGCTGACTTCTGCTCCTCGGGTACATCTTTACTAGTTAATACCCCTAAGATGTAATGAAGTACTGCACGTGCTCAGAGTCAATCAGAGCTACTCGTACTTCATATGCTCCCCTTGTACATCTATACCCACCCCTAATATATTCATGGCCTGTAGTGCGGAGCCAGGAGTCAGGTACCGCATGTGCTTCATCGTCAGCCCCTCGCAGTCAACCAGCGCTACTCCACCCAAGACCTGCAGCTTCGGCTGCATGATGCCGACCTCCAAAAGCAGTAGGGCAGCGCGCATCAGATCGTCCAGTGGCATCTGGTCTGGATCCCATTTGCCTGAAATGTTAAAACAATCGGTTAGAGTGCTATGCTTACGTACCTAAATATATCTGAGACTCTATTCTACTCTTTGTTTAATAATACTTTAAAAAAATGTAGTCACCGCTGCATAATCCATAATCCTTGCCCAAGTCATGCAAGGCTGTGCTTCGGATGACTACCTTTGGGGTGTTATTATTGACAATCGCGCGTTAAACACCATCGCTTTGATGGCCACGCTACCATATCGTCTGCTCATGCTGCTTTGAGTACCTATGACCATGGCAGATTGCGTCATCGTCGAAATATCCAGAATTCCTACTTTAACCGCCTGTTTCACAATCGGCAAGTAAAGCGTATTTGACAGATAAATTTAGCCCTTTCTCTTTCTTACACTTGAAAATAGACAAAGAGAGAGCTAACTTTATATGGCAGATAAATTTACTTGTCGATTGTGAAACAGGCCCTAAACCTTCTAAAGAAGTACTATTATTATATTAGTAACATGCTATCGGTGTCACCGAGTTCGGGCGTCGGTGACTTATTGGCTTATAAGTTATAGCGACCCGCCCTCGTTTCGCTTCGGTTTATGTGTTTTCTGTAACACACGTACCTACATAAAACAGAGTTTACTCGTATTATACATAAAAACCTTCCTCTTGAATCACTCTATCTATTTAAAAAAACGCATCAAAATCCGTTGCGTAGTTTTAAAAATCTAAGCATACATTATAGTCTATACTTTTAGGTATTTAAAAAAAATTTAACATTCCAAATCACGTGACTTTGTTAAACAACCAATCAAAACTGTTTTATCGAACTTTGACGTACGACGACTTTGACGGCAGCCAATAGAAGCAGAAAACTGTCTATTTCTATTGACTGACGAACTATATCACGTGGTTGTTTTGTTTACATTTTTTTTAATGCCTAAAAGTATCGTTCGGACAGACCGACAGACAGCGGGAAGCGACTTTGTTTTATACTATGTAGTGATAGTGATAAGTCGTGTTGATTCGTGAGGAGAGGACTCAAGGTGTGTGAGGACCCCAGTGGCTGCCAACATTGCACAAAAATTCCTACGGACGAAGTGAAGCTAAAAAGGACTACCGTACATGATAAGATAATATAAGATCCTCACCGAGTCTGCACAGTATGAGTCGTCCCACGTCTGGGCGGTCGTAGAGCACGCCCTCGAACACGTTGCCCAGCCGGCGCAGCCCGAACCAGTCCACCCCGCGCCACAGGTGCGGGTTCTGCTCCCGAAATGTGCAGTAACGGACCATCTGCAATAACAACGTTGTTGTGTGAGGGTTGAAAGTTTAAAAACCAGTTTATTTGTGTTTAATGTTTGCTTATTTGGCTGAACGCTTGTTTTGTTTTCACTTGTTTTCTCCGAATTGGAAAGTTTCGAGTAATTTATGCTTCAGGGTCTTTATTTCTAAATCTGGGATAAGATGCAAAAGGCGTTCTGGTGCAACTACTTATTTCGTCGAATTTATTAATTTACTAAAGTTTAAAAAAATTGCCAATGTCGGAAATGTATCATTGAAAAGTTTCCATTACATGTCGTCACTAATTCGATCTCGAAAGGACACTGTCCTGCACACAGATTGTGTGTGCGCGTAACAAAATCCACGCCTA
Source organism: Acleris laterana (assembly GCA_963966035.1). Taxonomy (NCBI): domain Eukaryota; kingdom Metazoa; phylum Arthropoda; class Insecta; order Lepidoptera; family Tortricidae; genus Acleris; species Acleris laterana. The sequence continues at coordinate 14,748,020 of OZ014455.1, forward strand.
CTTTAGGTTAATGGAATTACATTAAATGTCATCGTCTAAAATTATTGTTATTAGGACAACATAACTAACCAGCCGGTGCGCTCGTGCGGGCACAGAGCGCCTGGCGCGCAGGAACCGCAACAAGAACGCGTCGTCCATCTGCGGCGGTTGACACTCGCCGCGCTCTGCGGAACAGTCATAAGGTCATAACGTTACTTCACAACACTCATGGTTGCCTGGTACTAAATAAAATCTTACATACGTAACAATCTTGTAAGACTTGGTTGGTGGACATTGTTTTAAATTATTCAAAAGGTTACATAATATAAAACTGAATCTGTCTGTTATAGTTTTATCTTGAGTAGGGTTTGCTATCCGGATATCCGGATATCCGAAATATCCGGATATCCGCCCGATTTTGGATCCGGATTTAGTGACGACCCGGATCCGGATAATTCGGATCTTACGGATCCATATAATATAAGTTCAAGTTTATAATTATAACGCAAGTACGCAAGCATTCGAAGTAAAATGAAATAAAGCATGTTTTGTGTAGCTTATTTTATATGTAATAATATATATTATGTTATTATACATATATTTATGAGTACGAGAGTTTGGCGACCGGTTTAGCGGTTTAACCTTATAGTGAATATTTATGTCATGTCAACTCATGGATGACTTGAGTTTAATAATTGTTTCTGAGTAATTGGTGTTTTCTGTCTATTTAAGTATACAATACAAAACAATACAAATACTTTTTATTGCTCACAAAAAAAAAACAATTAAATATATTTGCGGTCTAGTTCCCATAACATAACATAACACAAGCCTTATTGAGTTTACTATGAGGTGATGACAAATCTGATAATGTCGGAAAGAAACAAAGCCAAGAGCTTTGTTCAAATATGTATTTATTATTATTATTAATCGTTCTAATATAAATAATGTAATGTAAATTTATCTTCAACGAGTTTTAAACAAAACAACAAAACAACAACGGGCTTACGACGCCTTACTTACAATATCACCAACCAGCGTGGAACCTGAAAGAGTATTTTCATCAGCAGGTTACTTATGCAATCATCTCCGTACACGGCTCAACGTAGATTCATTAGATGCGTTGAGTTTCCTGCGTTCACATTACCAAAGGTCCAAAGCCAAAGGACGAAAAAATTAGTTGTAAATAAAAAGTAATATCGTAATTATTACCATTTGTTTGTTATTAGCAATCAGATCAGAACTATGTCTTTTATCTATAAAAAAACAATACTTTGGCTTCATTCTTATTATTTTTTGTTTTGCTGATTCTTTTTTAATGTTCTTTAATTATTGATAATGAATTACTAATGTTTAAGTAACAGTACTGTTGGTTTGGGTTGGGGCCTTGGGGCTCTCCAAGTGCTAAGTGAGATGTGTAAACAAATTTTTATACGATTTTTTTATTTTAATGAACGTTGCATTATGTTATCAAAGTTCTGTTAGTGTTTTATATTGATTGTTGATTTGATAATCTATAATAATTATTGATGTCCTCTCCAAGACTGTGTTTTATGCGACAGAATTTTTTACTCAATTGTTTTATTTTAATTTAATAGTAGGGCTTGCATTGTCAATGTTTCTCTTAGTTTTTTAATATTTCTTGATTGTTGATTATTTTTCTTTGATGTTCCTATCTTTCTCAGATTGATTTATTTGACAGAAAGAGTTTTTATACAATTGTTTTATTGTAATTAGTCGTAATTAAACTTTTGATTTTATTAAATTTTACCTATACGCAAGTTAACAAAAAACATTAAGACAAAACAATGAAGATTGTCTGCCATTATTGAAATTTAACATACTTCTTTCGAATGAACATATTTTTCAATGAAAACTTACTCTTTTATTTACTATGGATCCGTTTTATCCGAATTACCCGGATATCCGGATCCGAAAAATTTTAATATCCGAATTATCCGAATCCTAAAAATCGACGGATCTTGCAAACCCTAATCTTGAGTGAAGTGAGGAATGAGCTTTTTTCCACTTTGGTTAAGTTCATTTTGCTCTTCAATACAATCCAGACCGGCGACCTCAGTACCTAACGCAAGAATTGATTATTGACTCTACTATTAGCTACATCTACATACATAGACAGTAGAACTCATTACCCTCCTTTTGACTTTCCTCGCGCGAAATGACACCGCCTGTGTGAGGTAACGATGAGAAATGAAATGAATGATTGCCAGCGTCGCTTGATGAGTGTGAGAAAAGAAAGTCACTAGCTTATTCAGTAGCGTATTCAAAACTTGACTAATATTGGAGTTATTAGTGAGATTTTCTAACGCGGCTTAAATTAAAAGAATGCCTTTATGACTCGGTCTATTTAATATGGTCGGTGAAAACGTCAGTGATGTTTATTTTCTTACAACTTAGACACTTGAATTCGTGGCTATACATTATAAATATAAACCCAATAAAAGACAAGCTCGTTCACCCACATCTTTTGAATATCCTGAAAGTAAATAAATAGATACTGGGGACAATCTCGCACGTGGGTACTAGGCGTTAGACAACGACACATACAGGCGAAGTATCAACGCATTTTTATCTTATGTACCAGGACTTCAGGAGTAAGTTGGACAATGTCGATCACCTGTAGTGTACTGACCGTATATCATATTCCTAAGCTCCTGTATCTTGCTGGCTCTGGTGTCCGGGTCCTCGGCGCACAGCACGTAGGCCTGCTCGTCGAACTCGGGGCTCTCGTGCCTGTCCATCTCCGCCTGGTAGGCGATCTCCTCGAACCGGAACGGCATTATGGGTTCCTAATAACCAAAATTTTTTTTTGTTATCACACCATTGCTTTTACGAGTGAAGCGTTTAAACCGATTCCGATGAAATTAAGTAGGTTTGAAGCTCATTTTGAACCCCGGACAAGGGTAGCATTCTAATTTTAAATGCAACACAAAATTTTGGTTTGTGTCGCTTTTGTATTTAAGCAACGATAGTATGACCATACCTACAGTACTATTTAACTTTTATTATTTAGGACTTTGTCTAGGCTAGTTTAAAATCCGTAAAATTTGTCGCGTCGTATGCGCAAGAGGCGCTCGCGCAGCCGTGACGGTAATCTCCGGTAATCAGAGAATTCGTCGTTGTTTGACTATTTTTGTTTTTAAGAAAATCTACTTACAAGGCCCTGTTGCTTAACGACGATTGTATTGCAGAAACTGTCTAAGTCATTATTTTGTGTTACAGAGGTTTTTAAATTGAAATGGTGTATTGATCCAGGATTTTTCTACATAGGTACCTACCCTATTATACGATTACGAAGCCAAAGAGAGGGTTATGATATGATAAGCGCAGGCTATTAATGTACGTTTGTTACCTTGGCTAGTGTCACATACTTAATAAATAATACTATAAGTTGGTACTAGTACAGTCATGAGTTTAATATTTGGTACCCACCTTAGGTCCAAAGTCAATCTGACATCCTACAACAATAAGGTTGAGTTTCGAAAAAGTTACAAATGACTTGACATCTCTAATGACATTGACGACTTCAAGCATATTTTTCTTGAAATGGGGCCCAAATTAACACTTGCAACCGTACGTTATCAGTTTCGTCGTAGATGTTTGAGAATCGAGTACAGTCAAGAAAATAGATTCCTAGACCACTTTGGACTATGTCAAAGTAACACTGTAAATAAAATCACAAGAAGTCGTCGACGTTTTGATTGATTACATCACTTTGACATGGTCCAAAGTGGTCTAGAAATGAATTTCCTTGATTGTACATATATGACCTTTTACCTGACTACCAAAGAAGGAGGGAATATACCCTATTTTGTTTCCTCGGAGGAACGGATTGCTCGGTTTCGACTAGAGCTATGTTGTCGTTAGAATTCCTCTTCGTCGCGAATGATACTGGTTTTTTGTGTCGCAAAATAGTGGATAAGTATATCTACTTATGAATGGTCGTTATATGGGTGCGATATTAAAAAAAACATGCTCACAAACTACACATTCCCGGCTCAATAAAGTGATTATCAGCAATTACTGTCGTTAAGTACCTAATCGCGAAAACGACCTAGTTATTACGGTACATACTATACACCTTCAGAAACGGCGAGCAAACCAACCAAACAGAACATTGTATTACCTCGTTGTTATGTACTCCTAGTATGTTCAGTGCGAAGTTATTGAAAGATACGTCATTGTATTACTAGAGAAGGTAACATTTCGTTGATGTGTATTTAAAAATGTTGTGATTTCACCACCACCGTAATAAATAAAGCAAAAAAGTAATTAATTTTAATACATTTTTAGAGTTGCTTATTTAAAGTAAAAAAACACGGGTTCACATCGCGGTATTTGGAGAGTTCCATCATGATATCATGGGATAACTAGGTAACTGGAGTCTGCGGGTAGGTTGACACTTGACAGTTAAAATTGCCTTTATGTTTACCCTGTTAATTTCGTACTTAGTTTAAAGAAGACTATCCCTCATTGAAAATCGCAGCATCAGAGAGATGGGAGATGAAATTATGCATGCAAGCCACTCACGTGTCGTCTGATTGCAAGAAAATACTTTAGTTTATTAGAAAACCAAATAATAGTAAAGGGGGCGCCACTGTACATCCGGCGTCCGCTCGGCGCAGTCTTAATCTACAGAAACAATGCCCCTCACAGTGGTGGGTTCGATTCCCAGCACTGGCCATGCGCGGAGGCCCGCTCGCCATAAAATCCCAAATGCGTTGTCGTACATAGGTAACTACCCAACTATTCAAATTTGTAAACATTTAGCAATGAAATTCACAAACTATTTAATGACTTTGCTGACAAGTAATTTTCTAGCAGAAAAATCGAGGAAAGTATACAAGAAAAGTTACCTATAGTTTATTGTTTTCATTAACATTTTAAGCTTGTAGAACAAGTTATGTATGCAATGGTACCAGTTATAGTATAACTATTAAAATTTATAAAATTTCTTAAAGCACTTAGCATTTATTGATCAATGCTCAATAATCGATTGTTTCGAAATAGTTCCAGATGTTTGTCCTTAGTCAACCACCGAGACAAGCGGTCAGTGCCAGCCCTTCACTTAACTATTTACGTTCAAGTACATAATTCTATATACTGAAGTGAACGGTACTTTAAGTACACACACAAAAGGGACCACAATTAAGTTTTATCATATAACAACTAAAATTTAAGTTAACCTAATATCATGTAAACTAATATTGTGGAATGCAATAAATGATTGAGTATTGAGTACTTTAGAGATACTAATAATTACACAGCACAAGTCATTTATCTTCTGATTTTAATTTGGTATTTCCACATGTGATCCGAAAATGCCCCTTATTTCATACTGCTCCTCGATGGACCCTTTCGGATACACTTCGAACCTACAGGATCTTTTGTGCAATTACCCCTCAGTCACCTGACTGCTGTTTGAACGTGCAGAGGGCCCAGACAAGATGTTTAGTTTTTAGACCAATCGCGTCACTGGTACATCACGTGACTTTTCGTATCACGTCATCTACCAGTGACGCGATTGGTTTAAAAACTAAACGAAGAGAAACGCTAGCAAGTGTAGTGCGTCTTGTCTGGGTCCTCAGGTGTCCTTTCGGTGTTTCCCTTCACCGTAAAGCAGGGAAATAATTTACAGAAATAAATACCAAAGGTATGTATAAAGAAGAATGCACTTAAGTTAGAAAAATGGCCACCGCAGGGGTTCCAACTCGTGGTATCTCACGATCAAAAGTCACCACCCTAAACCAAGACCAGTGATGCTCTCACAAATACCCCTCAAGCGCAAAGGCAACACGTCGAAAGCCATCGTAAGATCGGTTCTCATGTATGGATCTGATCGTTGCAACCAAGAAAAAAAAAAGAAGAGTGCATGAGGCGGCTTACGATTAGGAATGAATATATCAGTGGAAGCTTGGAAGTAACATCAATAACAGAAAAGTTATGGAATAGGGTATTAGATCATGCCAATGATATATGGACATGTAATGAGGACAGATGAACGACACAACTAGAACAGTAATGAGTAAAAGTGTAGAAGAATAGGTAATATACCTAGATTAGATGACGTTCGAAAAAGGTGTGGATGGAATGTGAGAAGGATACCTCTTACGTCCTACACCTCTATTTCATATGCGCTTTGCCCGCACAAATTACTCCCGACCTACCTTTTAGTCCTATCCTTCCAATGTCTTATCTTAGATCTTATATTGTAATTTTTAGTGATTCTTCACTTCATTTCAATAGTTATTTTAAACATGCGCATTTTTTATTATTATTTGTATTCATTAATGAACCTCCAGGTATTTTCATACTTATATTGTTTGTTTTGTACAAAGTACTTCTATATCGCATTCGAATATGACTGTATGTGTTCTAAATAAATTTTAAAAGAATGAAAGGTGTGGATGCATTGTGAGAAGAATGAAAGGTGTGGAGGGATTGTGAGAGACTAAGTCAAATTGTAGACATCAGTCAGTTTTTTTTTTGTTGGCCCTCGCGTGTTCACAATCTCAATACAATCACGACTAAGAAGACAATATTGGTTTCAGAGATACAGGCGGCGAAAGTGTTTATACCTACTAAAAATCATCTAAGACGAAATAACTTTTAATTGAAAATTAGCTCATAGGTACTTACGTGTTGTTTTTTCAGACAGTTTTTTGCGTTTGTCTAACGGATTCGGAACCCTACAATGAGCATGTTTCGACGTGTCAGGTTCGTGGTTGTCAGGTTTTTAGAGTTTCATACCAGGATGGTAACAAAGGAGCACTTTGGGTGTGACTTTAGTGTCTGTTTGTATGTTCACACAAAAAGGGCTCTTCCCCACACTGTGTGTGGCCTGAAATGATGCATCTGATGATGAAAGTTATGATGCTAATGGAAGTCATAAACAAACAAAATGAAGGAAACTTCTTCGAAATCGCAGTCGCACCGTAGTGTGAAGTGTACATTTACATGTACTTGGGAGTGAAGCGCAATGCAAACATCATGATTAAATAGTGTGAAAAAATGTACAATATCAACCTTTAGTTTCTCGACCTCGTATTCCGATCGAATAGATAGGAAAAGCACTCATGTTTATACTAAGACATAAAGACTAATTTCCAATCTAACTATTCGATCAGATACGAGGTTAAGAAAGTAGAGGGACGATATTGACTTCCACCATTAGCAAGTATGATGCAAAGTTTTGCTGCCACTTTGAACTTTATTCGTCGGTAATAGCAAGTAATAGGCAGCTACCAGAGCGGAGACTTAGACGATATTAACAGAAAAAAACAGAAGCGAGTCGGACTTTAGAATCAGATTTAATGAAATGCTAAAAGGTTTTACTTTCTTTTGAATGCTATTAGTTCCATTTTGATTAATCTACATTTTAATATAATTATTCATATTTCTTTGTTAAAACATATATCTGAAACTGTTTACTTACTTAATATTTGACGCAAGGCAAACTTTGTATTGCAGTTGGATTTAGTGTTTTTCTAACAGGCAAAGAGGCAAAAATAATAGAAATTGCATTTACGATTCCTGCGGGCCTAGTGTGGTTGCGTTTATCGCGTGACAAAATGTGGATAAAGCATTTGTCGCTCTCGTACATATATAAATATGTACGTGTCAGAAAGTGACAAACATTTTATCCACATTTTGTCACGCTATAAATGCAGACATATTAGGCCCCCTGGTTTTCATACCAAGTAGTGGTATTTTCATTCTTTCTATTCTAACCTATGATTGTCCACTGCTGGGCAAAGAACTCTTTCTTTGGTTTCTTTATTCAATGTCAAGGACTTTAATAAGTTCTTTATCTTAAATCAAAATGAACCACAGAATGTGCTGCAAAGCTCGAGAACTGCTGGACCGATTTGGCAATTGTTTTTGTTGTGTTCTAGTTTTTGTAAGTAAGAAATTTATATGTAATTTAAATTGAAAAATACAACGGGAAGGTCAGAAATTTGCAGCGGGGCGAAGCCGGTGGCGGGGAGCTAGTGTTTAATAAAAAAAAAGTACATGAGCAATCGTCGGTGCTCGAATCCAACTCGCACTTTCCGGTTTTTGTTGTCAGGTTCTGCTTAGCTACTTCTTACAGGTCCCAGGCCCTAGACAAATTAACGCTGACATAACAGCTTGAGGCGACCGTCCAGCAGCTAACGAAAACCTATACATTTTCAATAACGATAACGATCTCGCAATTTGTTTTGTCTAGAGCCTCCCGTATGCTAGCTTTACTATAAAGTAAATCCATTATCTTTAACTATATCTATCCATAATGTTGAAATTCACGATAATCTCGTTACAAACGGTAATAAACTGTTTCTGATGCAATTTCCAGCCACAAATGAGTTGCAGTGACCATGGCTGCAGCCTGAATTATCGCTATTTTTAGAATGCACCGTAGGCTGTGGTCATGAATTGAGAGAAGCGGGCACGGGATGATTGGTCGACAATGGCTTTAGGTAAGATTTACATATTAAAGGTTAAAAAAAATATGAGAAGGTTCCGTGTTCCGAAGTTTGTATTCTTTACATGTATGTTCAGCGATTACTCCATCAATTGTAGAACGGTTTTTTTTATAGCTATGCTCCTAAAGTGGTTCCATTGCCACTTAATCGGTATCTGATGAGGGAATACGTAAGGAAATGATGGAACTCCTCAAATATTATAGGCATACTTATAGCGATTTTACTATTTTCCAAGATTTGCATTCAGAAAGTATAATTTGGTGAAATGGAACAGATGATGAAGATGATGGGATCTTGGAGAAATCAAGGGAACTCCTCAAATATTATAGGCATACCTAATAGCGAATTCGGTATTTTTCATAGTAACTCGTGCATTTGCTTTTGGAAAGCACTATTTGGTGAAGTGGAACAGATTGGCACCGGAACTCCTCAGCGGTACCTATTTCAAGCGTGGCGAAAAACCTACAGACTAATTTCAAGAAAATACTTTAGTTTATGAGAAAACACAATAATAGTAATGAGGGCGCCACTGTACATCCGGCGCACGCTCGGCGCAGTCTTAAATTGGCAGTGTATCTAATAATGCACATACCATAATGTTCACTTTTTTATTTTTTTGGTTCCTTTTTTTTATAATGATTTCAAATCATATACGGTTTGAATTCACGACTTTTTTTATTTTTGCCAATTTAAGGGTTAAAAGATTCTTTTTATACATGCTTTTTGGATATTTCTATGCATCATAATAATAGTATTTTTAATTATGTACCTTTCTTTTTAAGTAGCTACGTACTATATGTATTTATACTTCAGAGAAAGGAAGTCTTTATACGACACATACTTTTAAATTTCTGCGTTTACAGGTTGACTGGTATAGAATCATTAAGTCCTTTGAGACTAGGTAACAGTGTTATTAACGTAACTAGGTAACGATAACTATGATATTAAGATACATACTCGTAAGTACATAAAATGTATCTATTGCGTTATCCGAATTTTACATCTAGGTACACACGCATCAATTGCTTTACGCGTGTAGAGTGCAGTGGGCAAGTGAAGCTAAATACCGTGATTTAATAAAAGACATAGTAACTGCTATTGTAACGACAGCAATTTCTGTAAAAGCTACAATTACGGCGGCAATTCTCTTGTGAAAACGTATGCGTATGTACAGATATATGTTGAAGATCAGTTCGATTCCTGCACTCTCATGCTAGCCTAGTCCGTTAACTGTACTCGATCCTCGAAAGACTTCAAGGACCTGCACTGTACAGATGTAGTGAATAATCCTTTCCCATCGTTTTTTGTCGGATTAGTTCGTACATACATATATCTTGTTTTCTCAATTAGCTTCAGTACCCATCAATAAGCCAACTGAGAAAGCAAGATAAATACGAAGTTATCCGCCCAAAAACGATGGGAGGTGAAGTACGGATCGTGGGCGGAACAACATCGTTTTTCAAACGCTCTGCGCTCAAAAAATCACTAAAATAGGAAAAGATCGTCGTAAAACCGCGTTTTTAGTGTTAAAACGTGCAACTTGTGGTGGGCTAAGGTGTGGTGGGGTAGGTTTTAACCGGAAGTGTCACCTAGAGGTAGGATTGACCCTTAAACTGTAAGTTTCAATTTTTTTTAATCTTCTGGCTGCTTCGCTATCCGATTCCTATCGACAACCCCCGTTTTTTTTCACACCAAGAGTTGTCTTTTTGCACCTTCCCCCTAAATTCCCCCCTAAAGTCTTTACCCTAAATTTCAGTTTTTTCCGTTTTTAATTTAAAAGTTATAACCAAAAAACTCTTTTCACTCGAGCCACGACACATAGGTAGGGACGTCCCAGGAACCTGGCTTTTATATTAAAACATCCGGCTTAACTTGGCGATCCTCGTGACGTTTGGCTTTTTCTGAAATTCGTCTTACTTTAGAAGTTATGACCAAAAATGTAAAAAAAAAAAACCCCACCCCCTCTCCCAAAATAAACCGATAAACCCCGTTTTTTTTTAGATTTCCTCTCTAAATCTAAATAAGACTACCTGTTCTAAATTTAAGACTATCTGTTCCAAATCTCAGACTTTTTCGCTCGATAGTTGTTGTTTTATTGATTTGTTTATTACTGTCTCGAGGTCGCACTTCGTCGTCAGTTTACGTAAGTTCAAACATCATTTCCACTTTTTTACTGGACTACTTTTTCAAATTTTTCTTATTCCATAGGTTTCTTATTGTCTCAAAATCTCATTTTTTGGTGGGTAAGTAAAACTTTCTAATCAAATTTACTAATTAAGGGGCTACCCGGCGTATTTTAGCGATTTTCAAGTCGATTCAAATAAGCCAAAATGTAGTACAAAAATCTGTAAAAAACATATATTTTAGCTTGGCATTTGTTCTTTATTTTTCACGGAAAAATATTTCGCAAATGTTTATATCTTAAGAGTATAATAATTTCCCGTGAACCCTTTTCTCGATCTATAATCCATTATAACTGCCTAATTATGCGATATTTACACATGAGACTTAACTTATAATTGGACAATAATGTGAACTTTAATTTGGCCGGATGTTTTTTTAATTGATTCTGTAGTTTTTGAGGAAAATAAAATATTCATGTTTGCGCGCTAATCCCCACTAGCGGGTCTCTGCGGGGGCGACGGGCGGCATACGCCGCTTGGCCGTCGAACGGGGAACCCGTGCCGCTCGGAGCCACGCGCGACATGGCGACATCTAACGGCAAACCATGTACCACCAACTCGCCAGCGCCAACAGCGTCACAACGTCAGACAGCGGAACTAAACTGTTCTACAACGCGCAAGCGAAATTTCAACAGTCAGTTGATATATGTAGCACTTCCAACTTCATCCCAATGGACTTCCGTCCCCAGGCATAACACCCGCCTGGAGAGAGATCTCTCTATTGCCCTCTCTAACTACATTGGTGACCCTCGACAATGGACAATTACGCAACCTGACGACCTTCCAAGCAAATGACGCAGTCTCACAGCAAGCCGACTTACCCGCACTGTGCACCACTAGCATTCTGTCATATCTCTATGCCTGGTGTCTACAGTGTGCAACACTACTCTCACTCAACAACGCGACTCACTGCGTCCAACTACGAGTACTTTACGAGCAAGGTACACGACGCACTGTTGTACTCCACTGACGAGTTTGTTATAATTTCTGGTAAATATACAGGGTGTTTGGCAGTCGGGTGTAGGTTTTAAGGGTGATAGTATTAAGGGTCATTCCGAACATTTTTGACCACATTTACTATTATGCTAAGTTTCACGGTTTCCGAGATATTGATCATTTTAATAGGTTTTTTTTGTAATTTTTCCTTATGTCCGTGATACGAAAAACCCCTTAATTCAAGTATTAATTTAAATAAAAAACAGTGTTTTCTTGCATGACTTGAATCACTATGAAATAAGGAAGCTACATGCCATTTTTTTTTCCTTACAACTTTTTGAGTAACCTCACAAAATTGGTTTTTCCATACTTGGTGAAAAACAAACGCGGGGTTCTCTTAGTATGGAGAAAGTAACTCTTGCGCGTTTACTCAAAAAGTTGTAAGGAAAAAAAAATGGCATGTAGCTTTAAAACTTCCTTATTTCATAGTGATTCAAGTCATGCAAGAAAACACTGTTTTTTTTTTTAAATTAATACATGAATTAAGGGGTTTTTTGTATCACGGACATAAGGAAAAATTACAAAAAATCCTATTAAAATGATCAGTATCTCGGAAACCGTGACACTTAGCATAATAGTAAATGTGGTCAAAAATGTTCAGAATGACCCTTACTATCATCCCTTAAAACCCCTACACCCGACTGCCAAACACCCTGTATATCCGTAAAGTCATCGTCAAAAGTAACTGATCACTTTAGTACCTTGTCGCTTTACTGTGTCATAAGCAATGCCAACAAGATTGACGAATTTAATGGGATTTAAAGTGCAAAACAAATGTTTTCACGATTTTTTGGTAAGTATTTAATGAATAAAATTTTATGTTCGATTGGGTTGCCAGCTCTTGGCCTAAAAAGTCTCAATACCAACTGCAAGTTATAGTAGTACGCCAACAATCCGTAAGATGTCGTTAGCGGCCTAAAAAGTTGGCCATTATAGTACATTTACTTTATACTAGATGGCGTTACGAAAAAGCGATGGCGCATGTACGTAAACTTGCAGAGGTGAGGAAAGGAAGTGGGGAGGGAAGAAGTTGAAATGCTCGAGGTCATTGAGACGGGGTACGCCCTTAATTACAGCGCGTTTAACTGTTCCAATTTTTCGGTTCACTACTTCAGTTTTATTTCGGCGCATCCAAATGCAAGCATTACCTACCTATCTTTTCATAAATAGACATTCCTCATCTCTCTAAATACTTATTCCATATACATTTAATTACACGCCGACTAGTAGCTAGTTTATTTGTATCGCAGTTTTAGTACCGAGGCTTCGGATAAAGTCGAAGAAGACACGTGAAAAATATACTAAATTGTGCGGAAAAGTGTGTGGCGTAATGGTAGGTATCGGCTATAATCGGCCGCAATATCCGGAGGTAGGACTGACCGACAACCTGGTAAGTACCTACAAAGTTTACATGTCGAAGACAACGCCACCAGAATATGATCGTTGACCTACACTTTTTTTTTGTGTCACCAAAAGTTGCGTATTTTGAGTCCCAGAGGCCAACATTTTTGTAATTCTCCTTCTTTAATTCCCTTAGTTTCTAGGTAAATACATAAAACCGCTCGAGCCACGCGCCCATTAACACCTAAGACGGTATGAGAGACACGTTCTAACTGAAATGCTGTCAGTCGCAAAGGGCACTCCAAAACAAAAGATCTGGCAAAGGTAAATATAATAATTAAAGTTCGGCGGCTCTAGTATTACGGGCATGTGCTTAGACGCCGTAACCCTCACCTATTGTACGCGGCCCTCGTGTATAAGGAACGCAGAAGGAAAATAGGCCGGCCTATATTTACTTGGGAGGACTCTCTTGACCAGGACATACGAGAATACACTAACAAGAGTCGTGCCTACTGGCGAACCATCGCGGATAATAGAAATCGGCTCAAAAAAAAAGCCGAAAAGGTCTATAAAAGACCTGAAACCGACACAGAGACAGAGCCCGAGGATACTGAGGGAGCAGAGCAATGATATATACATATATATATATATATATAATATATTAAATTGTATTTTCGATATTAGATTTAATTTTAAGCAGTCCATACCTTTAGTATAATATTACACACCAAGTATTTTATCTATCTCCCTAATGCTGACTTAACGATGCCTGAATTCGGGTTGGCTCCACCTTCCGTCTCTCCCGTCATATCGACTGCAAACCCTACACTCCTATCCTATCTACTTGACTCTCCGGTGTCTCGGGCAGGTGCGCTGCTGCCTGCGGCGGGCGAAGATGGTTGGTGCAGCAAAGGCGACGAGGCTCGCATGCCCTGATCGGTTTAGTATTAGTGGCTGGTCGGTGTGCGGTGTGTTCTCGTGCTCTGCCGGCTCTTCGCTACTCTTACTGGACCGGTCGGGCGGGCGTGCTTCTCCCCGCTAGCCTAATCTAACATCTCCTCTCCGTCGCAGTCAGCGCGTACGGGTCCTTGCAGCAGAACTGCTGGCTGGAGGTGTCAAAAGAACAGAACAGAACAGAACAGTTATCCGCCCAAAAACGATGGGAAAGGATTGTTCACTACACCCATCCTTTAGGGTTTTTATGGTATGAGAAAGGCAAACAAGCACATAGAGTCGCTATTCTATCACCTTTGACCTATTAGGGCTACAAGCGTAGAAACTTTAACACTGGGTTACGAAATTAAGACGGACTTGCACGAAAAATTTAACCCTGGGTTAAACTTTTCGTGCAAGTGGCCCTAACTCGAGTTAGTAAACGTCAGATTCATATGAAAACTGTCATTTTTACTCGAGTGTGCAACTGGCCGTTATGTTACTGCTTTTTAACTCGGCCGCCATTACAGTCAAGTAAATAAGAGTTATAAAAACGTTGATAATAGGATAACAGATCAAAAACGATATGGATTTTACCGTGTTGAATAGATGCCCAGCAACGAGCGTTCTAAGGTCCATGCATGTACACGTGTCTTGATTAGGATATCCGACCGATTGCCACCGTTTTATGCTGCCTTGGTAGCTGGACGCTAATGTCCGACAAGTCATCATCATTTACGTGTTTCTTGCATCAATAACTCTTGCGCAAAGTTGATAGATGATGGTACAGTGTAATTTATTATGTTTCAGTTCATTATTTTAAGTTCTTTATGGTTTATTTAATGTTTATTTCTTTCTGTTCGCTAAATATTAAAATTCCTCGATATTACATTGGCACGCCTACAAAAGTCGAATAACATAGCTCAAAGTACAAAAGTAATCACTACTTCGCATGTTGACTATTTTTTACTTTCAAGGTATTTCGTGTTAGTACGCAAACTAGGCCAAGATTCGGCAAACATTTTAAATTCAAGATAAATCTTGAGTCGCGATGCAATCTTTGCACTTAAGTAATGTCGTCAAGATCACAGCAATTGTATTCTGACCTACAATTACATCAACTGTTTAAAAGAGCAGAGATCGAATAAGCTGGTTTTCTTGAAAAGACCAAGATCTTTTTACCTTTGGTTTTAAATTGTTGGTTTGAGTCAAGGTAATAAAAATGATTTTGCTTTAAAAATTATATACGAATTTGTAGTGAAGTAGAACCTACTCTTTCTTGTTTCAAATGCTTGGTGGTGCCTAAACGCGGACCTAGCTCTATTCTACGAAGTAAAAGAAAATAGCTTGTGACGCATTATGTTGAGTTTCTTGGGGCGTTTCTTCTCATCAGTGGTCTCTTGTGAAGCGCTGGTAGATTGTTGACGGGTAAAAGTGTCCGTGCGGCCTACTTACTGAAAAAACATCTTTTATCTTTTTATCTTTTATGGTATTTTTAACTTGACCCGAATTTCAATTGCCTTAATTGTATCACGTGCCATAATATTAATTTGCCATAAAGGCTTTTTTTCTAAAACCGTAAACCATTCAGGTCATTTTTACATGCCATCGTATAGAGCCCAATAGGTTAGGTTAGTTTTATAACAATTCTGAATAGATCACGATTTCAGAAAAAATGCCTTTATGGCAAATTAATATTATGACAAGTGACACAATTATGGCAACTGAAATTTGGGCAAACGATAGGGAACCCACAGGGACAGGTCTTGCGCCGCTTGAATTCAACGGTTTCCCGAAACCTTAGCTACGTCGTCGGTCCACCTTGCTGGAGGTATTTTTCTTAAAATAATATCTAACTGATGGTTAGAACCGAATCAAAATCCGTTGCGTGGTTTAGTAGAAGTTAGTGGATATACAGACAGACAGATGTGGAAAGCTTATCTTTGTTTCATACTAAACATAAAAATATAAATTTAATAAAAATTAAAAACAAAAATTTAACTTGCTCCTACATTTTTGGCGGTAATTTGCTTCGTTTTTTGTTTTTTTTGTTTTTTTTTGTTATTGTTTTTTCCATTCCATTGCACTGAACTCCTATGTCAGGGCTTACCCTTTGTAAATTGTTATTAGTACCTTTTTTATTTTTTTTATTTATTTGTTTAAATTCATAATTTAAATACGGAAGAGCTTAGCCTGCCACAACACAGGGAATCCTAGCGTGGCGACTATAGCACTGCTTTTGTTTGTAAACTGCTTCTTTTTACCTAGTAAACAAGTTATTATTATTATAATAATATGACGAAATCCGAATCCTTATCACAGTTATCACACTAATATTATAAAGGCGAAAGTTTGTGAGTGTGTGAGTGTGTATGTTTGTTACTCCTTCACGGCTTAGCTGAACGGATTTGGATGAAATTTGGAATGGGGATACGTTATACACTGGAATAACTCATAGGCTACTTTTTATCCCGGAAAATTTTAAAGTTCCCGAGGGACTTACGATAATTAAAATCTACGCGGACGAAGTCGCGGGCAGATGCTAGTTAATTATAAATGTCAAAGCTCTTAACAGACAACTTTCAATTAATTACATAGTGCCCCGAAAAGTTGAAAAGGTTCAGTTATTCATGTCAATGTTGCCAGGGCGATACTGCTTTCAGAACATGTTATGCAAAATATTACTCCACATTTAGCCTTTTTAATACTGAAAAGCAAAGTCCTTGGTCCGTGATGGTTCAAAATGGACGGTACGGCCCTAATGGTAAGTTTACACGATGTCAATTTTGCAGGACCGAATCGGGCAACGCAGACGAACAGTCGACCGGCCGATATTCGCTTTGCTTGTCAATAGGGACTATTGGTTTTTTTACAGCTTCAATAAAAGCTTAGTCACGTAACAAACAGGTGAGAAAAATATTTTTTTGAATAGCTATAAAAATAACCGAGCTATAAGCCAACTAAGATTTATCCCTATCTCTTTCTAGCAAAAATGAATTAATTACGTGGAAAATATGGCCGACCTGCTACAATCACGTCACAGTGCACTTCAGATCTCTCTGTCTAATTAGCTAGGAAAATGCTGGTATAGTTTATCTACTGTTGGTGGTAAGTCATTTATATAAACCAGCAATAAAAAAAGGGCCTAAACTAGAGCCTTGCGGCACACCTAATTTCACTGTAGCTCCAACAGATTGCGTTTTGTTTACAACAACTGTTTGAGTTCTATCACTTAGAAGTTTTTGGTTTGGCCCGAGGTGTTATATCATATAACTTATATGTATAGCAGCCGATCGAGTTATCGAAGTCAAACGAGCGAGCTCACTCGACAGGTAAAGCGGGTAAGCTGAGAATGCAAGCACTTAAATGTGGTTTTTATGCTCTGACGGGATTACTTCAACTCGCCTGTTAATATATATTTTTTTTTTTTTGTTAATATAATTGCTTACTACTAAATACATATATTCTTCTGCCAAACCACAGAGTGGTTTGTTGGCAGACGAGGCTCCTTTACGCTTATGTTAGTGCGTCGAAATCAACAACGAGATGTGTAAGAGTTAATTCACTTACAGTATTATAACTATTGCCGTTGTAATATGGCCCTGGCGCTATTGGCAATACAGAGAAAGCGTTCCTAAAAATTGGGCTGCCGCCGAGCGGCCACGAACGGTTTTACTAAACTCTACTTTCTACTGCAGTCAGTTAAGTAATTTCTGCGATTATTATAAACTAGCGACCCGCCCTCGCTTCGCTTCGGTTTACGTGAGTTTTCTGTAACAACCGAACATAAAACAGAATTTATTATAGATAAAAACCTTCCTCTTGAATCAGTGTAACTATTAAAAAAACCGGGCAAGAGCATGTCGGACCATGCTCAGTGTAGGGTTCCGAAGCCGTAACGACAAACACAAAAAACTATCTCAAAAATCAACATGTATGAACCAATTTTCTATTTAAAGTTATTTGGCGCTGTCTTAGATGATTTTTAGTAGGTATAAACACTTTAGTCGCCTGTATCTCAGGAACTAATCATGTCTACTTAGCCGTGATAGTTTTCCTTTAAAATTCGTTATATGCACTTTCGTTGAAGATTTTATTCAGATTTTTAGTACTTGTAGTTTTGGCTGTAGGGGGGGGGGGACACTTGAGTCTAACAAAAAATAGCGCTTTAAAGCTGAATATTTCATAAACGGATCCCTTAATCGAAAAATTGTTGTCATAAACCCGCAATATTTTTAAAAGACCTATCCAACGACACCCCACACTATGGGGTAGGCAAGAAAAAAAAAAGACATCCCCACGTTACGTGTAGGGGAGGTGCATTAAAAAAAAATATTTTTCAAAATTTTATTTTACCACTTTGTTGGCGTGACTAATATGTACATTCATGCCAAATTACAGCTTTCTAGTACTATGAGTCTCTGAGCTAGACTGGGGACGGACGGACGGACGGACGGACGGACGGACATGGCGAAACTATAAGGGTTCATAGTTTGACTACGGAACCCTAAAAACCGCATCATAATTCGTTCCGAAGTTTTAAAGATCTAAGCATACATAGGGAAAGACGGACAGCGGGAAGCGACTTTGTTTTATACTATGTATCTAGTGATACGATACGTGACTTTTGTTTGTTTGTTGCGCGTTTACTATCGATTTGTTTGTAGAACATAAGATACTGTAAACCAATTTGAATTTAGACCACCATGGAAACATGTCAACGTGACGTCATAAATCAAATCGTAGGAGACGTCTTAAGATTTGAATTGATTTATAATATCACTTTGATATAGTTTCATTGTCACCTATGAATCAAGTCGGTAGACTGTACTTACGGCTGCGTTAATAAACAGATTTTAGCTGAGATGCCCTTCTCTAGATACGTCAAAGTAAACGTACAGAACACAACCGATATGGCGTGTCGTGAATCTTCGTTCGCGCACACACGAACAACGATTCCGATGATTCCCGAAAGCACGATTAAAACCCATGATCAGACTTGTACGTAATAGTTATAAGGTGCAAATTAAATTGCATCTATTTTTTCCATCTCACTCACGCACGTTTGACGGCTGACTGAATGACACGCGGGCGCGCGTCAACATGGCGTCACTAATAACCAATAATAGCACAGAATACAACCGCGCTACGCTGATTGGTTCCCGCGCTTCGAAAAAATGTCATCTGCACAGGTACAGTCAACCAATTTGATTTCTAGGCCACTTTGGACTATGTTAAAGTGACGTTGTCAACCAAAACGTAAGAGACTCCCTATGATTTGGTTAACAACGTCACGTTGACAAAGTCCATAGTGGCCTAGGAATCAAATTGGTTGACTGTACATCGCAAGCCATATCGGTTATTTTACTGTAAACTCTTCCAAAACTGATATTCCTGATGTTATTTTATTACTCCGTCATATCAAAGTAAAGATTACAAAGAGGGCCGTATTAATACACTAATCTCAATGCTAATGCTTGTCTCGAGATGCGTCAAAAGTGACAGTGTTCTATGGTACGTTTATTTTGACGTGACGGTCCTCTCAGCCAAGATGTCTTTATTAATAGGTACGGCCCTAAGATCGAAAATGCATTGCCAACCCTGAACTAAGATGGAATGCCTCTTTGATAGCAATTCCCTGGATAAAAATCCAGATACCTCCTCCTCGCTCAATGACTACTCGCACAGAACGCAACTCTGTAAAAAATAAGCCTCAACAATTTCGCCATTTGGTATTTTTTTAACGATTTTTAAGGTTGCAAATTTTAATTATTCATTGGGCCTCCATCCTAAATAACTCTGCAATACTACAAACTAATTCAAAACTACCGGATCTGACGCAAGGCCCGCTGTTTAAGGTTACCTTAGTGGCAAAACACCACGGTGAACTGTTTGCGAAGAATGACAATCAAACAAACACATTTATACATACATACATAATACATACATTAAATCACGCCTGTTTCCCAGAGAAGTAGGCAGAGACCACTTCTTTCCATTTGCTACGATCTTGACAAATTTCTTACACATTTATAGGTATATTATTATTAGGACCTTATGATGTTATATTTGTGTAAACACCTAACCTAACCTAACCGACGTAGTTAATGTTAAAGATAACCTGAACACATCATGGTTTCAGCAAAAAATTGTGTTCTGCAAAATGATACAATCGATGAAGTGAAATTCTGTAAAATCTGAAAGATCATAATAAAGTACCTAGGTATTCGGTTTTTATAATAACCCGAAAACATCGATAAACTTTTGGTTTGGCTTAATTTATATCTATTATTTGATTAAGTACGAAAATGTCTGACCGTCCCACATTTTGTTTGGTTCCAAGGAAATTCTTTAGTTAATTAGAAAACCCAATAATAGTCACGAGGGCGCCACTGGACGCTCGGCGTTTAATCGGCGCAGTCAACATCCGTTTTAAAATAGTCCGTAATAGTAGTAATTTTAACGCGCGCCATTAAAATACATTTTAAATACTGGATATGTAATAAGCTAATAAGGGACAAACAATTTATACACATACACACATACATACATAAACTCACGCCTTTATTCCCAGAGTGGGGTAGGCAGAGCTACAGAATTACCAACAACTCTAAAAACTTGTTAATAATTCTGTAACCACATTTTGCACTTTTAGGCTAAGATGTTTACCAGTGTATTAGTGACAGGTTGCAAGCCCATCGCCTAACAGTACTATACGCCTTTATTCCCTTAGCCGTCTCTTACGACATCCACGGGAAGATATGGAGTGGTACTATTCTAACCCGGCAACCATACTATAATAACTATCTTGTATCGGAGAAATACCTACTAGAAAAGGGCCGAATCTTAAGTACCCGAAACCGACGTGCGTGCATGACTCGATGTATGAATGTGGAAGAAGCGAAAGAAATTTGTCAAGATCGTAGCAAGTGGAAAGAAGTGGTCTCTGCCTACCCCTCTGGGAAACAGGCGTGATTTAAAGTATATGTATGTATGTAACTATCTTTTGCGCGCTACTCCGTTCGCTTCTAAGTCGTTTATTGCTATTACTTCAGGAACCGTTCAACTTTAGGGGATAAAAAGTAGCTAATGAGCTATTTCAGACTATAATCTATCTCTGTGCCAAATTTCATCCAGATCTGTACCGCCATCTGGCTTTGACTGACAAACATACAAACTTTCGCATTTATAACATTAGTAAGAGTAAGGTACGATATGTAAGTAGTATGTTTGTTTGTCTATTGCGTCACAGCTCAAGGGCAGTAAACAGATTTCGACGTGTTTTTTTCGTTTAACGACCGGTCCATCTCATTAAAATTCTCCCACATTCCATCCATCAGAAAGCATTAGGTAGGTACTTAACGTTTCTTAGAGAAACCTCAAGTGTTTTGGCTCAGTACGTTGTTAGAAAACCGTTTTTTTTCTACGCTATAAAGAGAAAGGTTCATTGTTGCGACGAAACAGTATTTGGGCGATGACCCGGTAGATTATGAGTAGAATAGGCAAGTGGTAAAAGTAAAAAACAACATACACATTGTAGAACATAGTACAGTCGTATTCAATTTTTTTATGGCATAGATGAGACAAACGGGCACACAGGCCACCTGATGGTAAGTGGAAACTGTGACCCATAGACATTCGCATTCACAAGAATGCAATCCTAAGACTGCAAATGCGTTGCCAACCCTGAGGACTAAGATGAAATGCCTCTATGCTAGTCATTTCACCGGCTGTCTTATCCCCAAACCGGAACACAACAATGCGAACACTGCTGTTTGGCGGAAGGTTAATGGATAAGATGGTAGTAGCGATCCGGACGGATGTACAAGGTCCTACCACCCGCAAAAAAAAAATGGTGTAGGTACACTTTACTACTTTGTCACTTTAATCATATATGGCAGTTTAAACATGCATGACATTAAATAGACGAGGTACTAAAGTGTATAGGTACATTATATGTATATGAATTCGACTGAACCTCCTTTTTGTGACGCTTACAGTACCTATAGCTAATATCGTTGGGAATTCATACCGCGTAACTTAATTACAAATTTTAAACGTTATTGTTATTTTCATCTCACTAGCTTGGAAAGCCCTTTTTGTTTGTTTGATATCTATTGAGATAATCGCTTTTTATCCACATGTGAACAAAGAGTTTTGACATTTGAAGACAGCTTAAGTTGATAATTTTGATAGCTAACAAAACGTAAAAGGGAAGTGCTGAATTTTTAACATCACAATCAATGAATTGCATCGAGTAAAAAACACTTACTTTATTTTATATCATAAATATCAGCATTCAACATTACATTACCCTTCATTGTTGTTGTAAAAACGGATCACAATGTTCTGACAGTTCAAGTAAGTCGATGTGCGAACAAAACGCATCCGAAATAAATAATAAATGTAATGTAAATTATTTATGTCAACAAAAAAAGTCATCTATATTACAATATAGGTATCATTTGAAATATCTTATTGTGACCATCTCAAATATATACGAATATAGTAGCATTAATAAGCGGGTTTTATAACAATATAAAATAAATGCAGACGGGTTTTTACAGCTTGCTTTGTTTCGTTACTCATTTGTTGTTTTGTATCTTAAGTAATTTTTTACGGTAACAGGTCATTTTGGTACTAATGTCTAAATGTATAATGGTTCAAAATGTCTCATTATCAAAATGTACAACGGTCAAAATGTATGTAAATGTAAACATGTTATAATGAACAAAAGACAAAACAATTAAATGTCACAAAAACTTATGAGCCTAATTGTATGAGAGACAAAACGTACAAAAAGATAAATGGTCAAGATCCCAAAATATTCAATGGGTTCGAAAATCCCTTTGTCAAATCGTACAAAAGTCAAAAAGTATATTAATGACAACATGTTTGTAAGTAACAACGACAAAATGGTAATGGGTAATTTTGGTACAAGTGCCGGAATGTTCAATGGGTTAAAATGTACAACGGTCAAAAAGTATATAAATGTAAACATGACATAATGAACAAATGACATAATGATTTGATGTCATGAAACCAAGGTGTCTAAAAAGTCCCGTTGTCAATATGTGCAAATGTCAAGCTGGATAATTTTAGTAACTTTTTTTTTAACATACCTAATTTTTTTTTTTCTAACTAGGTAGTATTTTTGTAGAGGTTGGAAAAGAGTAGGTTTATTTCGTTATGTTTTTAAGTCGTTAAATGAAAAGCAGGACCAGACGACCGATTTCTTCAGCCAACCGATAGGGACGTAACTATCTGTTAGAAGAGAGATAAACACGCTATCTCTTCTTGACCGAATAGCTGCGTCCTTGTCAGTAAGCTGACGAAATCGGCCATATGGACCGAACTTTACTCGAGTACGTGTTGATTTGATTGGTTAACATTTTTTTAAATATATCTACGGGTAGAGAATTCCCATAATAAAAAAATATAAATAAATAAACAACATAATGAATTTTATCGTGAAAACATTTTGGGTAGAACACATTTAGTTAATCGCGTTTTGTACATTTTGGCCACAGAGTATTCCGTCCTGAAAACTTCCAGTCAAATTGACACTGGAACCCTAATGAATTCTATCGAGAAAACATTTCAAGTAGAGCACATTTAGTCAATTGCGTCTTGTACATTTTGG
Organism: Acleris laterana; assembly: GCA_963966035.1. Lineage (NCBI taxonomy): Eukaryota > Metazoa > Arthropoda > Insecta > Lepidoptera > Tortricidae > Acleris > Acleris laterana. Next base: position 14,771,581 of record OZ014455.1, read on the forward strand.
CCACAGAGTATTCTGCCCTGAAAACTTTCAGACAAACTGACACTTTAGCCGTAATTAATTCTATCGAGAAAACATTTCGACTAGATCACATTTAGTCAATCTCGTTTTGTACATTTTGGCCACAGAGTATTCTGTCCTGAAAACTTTCAGACAAATTGACAATTTAGTCGTAATGAATTCTATGCAGTGCACATTTTGACTAAAAGAAATGTTGTCCATAGCATATTTTGCCTTTAAAATATTTAGACAAAATGACCTGGTGGCACAAACATTTTGTACTTTTTGACAAAATTACATCTCAACCTTTTATGCATTTTGGCATTTGTACCAAAATGACCTGTTACCAAAATAATTATGATTCAAAAACAGTTAGGTATCTATATATCGATCTGCATAGTGGTTGTGGTGACACCACGTCATAGAGGAAGTCACAAATCGCAACTATACACCAAAACACCGTTTTTAATATTTGCTTAAGAGTTATCTCGTATTTTCGCATTTTGCGACGATGATGAGTAAAGTGAAAACTGCAATATATGGGTATGTAGGCATTTAGCGCAAGCAAAGTGGAGTTAAGATCTTGTGAATAAAATTAAACGGGTCTTTAAGCTTAACGAGTTGTTCGGTATGGGAGAAACATCATACCTACGCGCATTATGGTTCGTTTAAGGGGCTACCCGGCGTATTTTAGCGATTTTCAAGTCGATTCAAATAAGCCAAAATGTAGTACAAAAATCTGTAAAAAACATATATTTAAGCTTGGCATTTGTTCTTTATTTTTCACGGAAAAATATTTCGCAAATGTTTATATTTTAAGAGTATAATAATTTCCCGTGAACCCTTTTCTCGATCTATAATCCATTATAACTGCCTAATTATGCGATATTTACACATGAGACTTAACTTATAATTGGAAAATAATGTGAACTTTAATTTGGCCGGATGTTTTTTTAATTGATTCTGTAGTTTTTGAGAAAAAGAAAATATTAATGTTTGCGCGCTAATCCCCACTCCCGGGTCTGTGCGGGGGCGACGGGCGGCATACGCCGCTTGGCCGTCGAACGGGGAACCCGTGCCGCTCGGAGCCACGCGCGACGTGGCGACATCTAACGGCAAACCATGTACCACCAACTCGCCAGCGCCAACAGCGTCACAACGTCAGACAGCGGAACTAAACTGTTCTACAACGCGCAAGCGAAATTTCAACAGTCAGTTGATATATGTAGCACTTCCAACTTCATCCCAATGGACTTTGGTCCCCAGGCATAACACCCGCCTGGAGAGAGATTTCTCTATTGCCCTCTCTAACTACATTGGTGACCCTCGACAATGGACAATTACGCAACCTGACGACCTTCCAAGCAAATGACGCAGTCTCACAGCAAGCCGACTTACCCGCACTGTGCACCACTAGCATTCTGTCATATCTCTTATGCCTGGTGTCTACAGTGTGCAAACACTACTCTCACTCAAAACTACGAGTACTTTACGAGCAGGTACACGACTCACTGTTGAACTCCACTGACGAGTTTGTTATATTTCTGGTAAATATTATACAGGGTGTTTGACAGTCGGGTGTAGGGGTTTTAAGGGGTTGTAAGGGTCATTCTGAACATTTTTGACCACATTTACTATTATGCTAAGTTTCACGGTTTCCGAGATATTGATCATTTTAATAGGATTTTTTGTAATTTTTCCTTATGTCCGTCATACAAAAAACCCCTTAATTCAAGTATTAATTAAAAAAAATACCAGTGTTTTCTTGCATGACTTGAATCACTATGAAATAAGGAAGTTTTAAAGCTACATGCCATTTTTTTTTCCTTGCAACTTTTTGAGTAAACGCGCCTAAGTTACTTTCTCCATACTAAGAGAACCCCGCGTTTGTGTTTCACCAAGTATGGAAAAACCAATTTTGTAAGGTTACTCAAAAAGTTGTAAGGAAAAAAAATGGCATGTAGCTTCCTTATTTCATAGTGTTTCAAGTCATGCAAGAAAACACTGTTTTTTATTTAAATTAATACTTGAATTAAGGGGTTTTTCGTATCACGGACATAAGGAAAAATTACAAAAAATCCTATTAATGATCAATATCTCGGAAATCTCCTATTAATGATCAATAAAAAGTCTCAATACCAACTGCAAGTTATAGTAGTACGCCAACAATCCGTAAGATGTCGTTAGCGGCCTAAAAAGTTGGCCATTGTAGTACATTTACTTTATACTAGATGGCGTTACGAAAAAGCGATGGCGCATGTACGTAAACTTGCAGAGGTGAGGAAAGGAAGTGGGGAGGGAAGAAGTTGAAATGCTCGAGGTCATCGAGACGGGGTACGCCCTTAATTCAAGAATTTCTGCCTTTGTGGGTAAATAAATTAAGATATGTTTTACTTTAGATCTTTATGTAGATATTCCGATACTGGTACTGTTTAAATGATTAAAACTACGGTGCCGTAACTTCAAATGCCCGTAGGGCAAATTGCCTAGGAATAAGAGCCCCGTGGACTGTGTGACCGTGGGGCTCCGTGGACATTGCTAAGACTAACAAAATGAAAAAAACCATGTGGCCATTTAGCGACTCATACTTTTTGACATTTAGTCTCAAAGCGATATGGTCGTATAGCAATCTAGGCACAGAGCAATGTAGTCAGATCGAAATGTAGTCGCAAAGCGATCTGGTCGTATTTACTACCTGGTCCTAAATATCGAGATTACATCTAAACCTTCCATCCCAAGCCATGTAATGTTATTTTCTTTATTAATATTTATGTTGTTTTGGAAATGAATGTGTTTTTGTAAGAACATTTGTTCAGTAACATTATAGTAAAATTATATAGGTTTTGGTAGCGAACATTGCAACATTTTTTAGTAGCTATGCGTTATAATTATAAATCAAAGTTGTAGGTGTCTGACACCTCAGCATTTTGCTAAGCCAGTGTTTCACTGCAGCGAGAACACATTTTACGCGCTATTTCCGTTGCCCTTATTATTTTCCTCTTATGATTTTAATATTTGTGTGTCTTATGGTAACTGAATATCTTTATTCATCTCTTCTTCTTGTTCATATAATCTAAAACATACCAAAGTAAAACAAAACAAACTCACTTCTTATATCAAATCAATGCACAAACGGGTCACAGTACTGAAGAAATATAAAGGCCATAAACCATATCTCCCTTCGAATCTGTTATCCTGGTACCACTGATTCGACACACCAAAGTTTCCTATAAAGTTTCACTCACAACACTTTTTTTCAATGTGGTTTTTGATGCACAAAGGAAAATACTACACACAAAAAACACGGTAGTTTTGCAACTGTTTTATTTTAATTATAACGGGATGGGCGCCATGCGCGCGCGCCGGCCGGGAGTGAGCCTCAAAATGTAGACTACCTTATGCCGCAGAACGGGTTAGTGACCGACGAAGCGCGAGGTACAGGAGATAGCGGGTAAAGAAATAAATACCTGAGGACAATCTTACACAAGTCAAAAAGTCCACACAATATTAAGCACTTAGTACGTAGAAGATCTAGAAATTAAAATTCCAATCGATACTCTGTAAAGCCGCGTGTCCACTAGAGGTAGCCTCGGGTCGAGCGGCTGCCTCACTCCGAGGCCGCGCAAGTGGAGACGCTGCACGCTGCCTCAACCTGAGGCACGCCGCGACACGAGGCAAATTCGTCGCCGTGGGCCGAGCCATATTGTGTCGGTTTTTTTGCCGTGCTCAAAGCAGCTTCAGTCTGAGGCGACTCGCTTCGAGCTGATCCGAAACGCGCCTCGAACCTTTCCGCCAGAACCTGCAGCCTCAAACTGAGGCTGTGTACCTCAAGTCGAGGCTGCTCGGGCTGAGTCTCTCAAATGAATACACGGTTTAAGAAGTAAATGAAGCACACCCGTTGACGTGAATAGTGTCGATTCACTTTCTCGCTGCTGGGTTGGCTTCACCAGGGAGATGGTTCTCTTTAACCTCTTGCTCTTGAACTCGACGCACCAATTATTAACCGGCGAGTTATAGTTGCCCCATCAGAGCGTAAAAACTACAACTGTCAAAAAAATCCATGCAAATGAGCTTCGGATGAAAACTTGATAAGATATGACCATGTTTCATGACCACACCTTTGAGCTAAGGAAGTCAACGGAACGGTGTGTGAGGAACAAGTCGATTGGTGATTTTATTTTATGAGATCTTACACATACGTACATACAAACACTCACGCCTTCATTCTCAGAGTGGGGTAGAGCAGAGCTACATAATTACTAACAACTCTAAATAACTGTTGTTAATTCTTTAACCACATTTAATTTGCACACTCACACAATCAGGCTAAGAGGTTTACCATGTGTATATTAGTGACAGTTTGCAAGCCCATCGTTTAACAGTACTACATGACTCTTACGACATCCACGGGATGCAAACAATAAGCAACCAATCATTACCTTCTCGCTTTCTCGTATCTTTTGGACCACAGCGTAGCGAATAGAAGGTCGAGGCGTTAATTGATGAGTTTAACTCTAGGCGTATCAAATGGTATAAAATAGTGCAAAATATGTATTGGGATAACAAAAGAGTGTTCGTTGACTTAGGTACCTACAGTCACGAGATTTAATTTGGTACCCACCTTAGGTCCAAAGTCAATTTGACATTCTACAACAATAAGGTTGAGTTTCCTACAACTTATAAAAGACTTGACATCTCTAATGACATTGACGACTTCAAGCGTATTTTTCTTGAAATGGGTCCCAAATTAACGCTCGTAAAATATAAAATATAATCTCAACTCTGCTCGTCCGAGATGCGTCAAAAATGACAGTGCTCTATGGTTTGACGTTTACTTTGACGTATCTTGTGACGGGCCTGTCAGCCAAGATGAGTTTATTAATAATGTGGTAGCTAAACCATGCTCCCTTATCTGTCATTGTGACATTTGGATTTGACAGATAAGGACAGACCATGGTTTAACTACCACACGGTCATTCCACGTTTATTTGTAAGGTGGTACGTTTTTTTACCATTCGCGTGAAACTTGCGCATATATAAAATAGCATACATGGACATTACACACCTACCAGAACAAGATGCCTAAAGTATACATACCTATATACTCACGCCTTTATTCCCAGAGTGGGGTAGGCACAGCTACAGAATTACCAACAACTCTAAACACGTGTTGTAAAAAATCTATTACCACATTAAGGACAAACTGGCTAAGATGTTTACCAGCGTATTAGTGACTGGTTGCAAGCCCATCGCCTAACAATACTACAAGCCTTTATTCCCTTAGTCGTCTCTTACGACTTCCACAGGAAGACATGAACTGGCACTATTCTAAGCCGGCAAAGTAAACAAAACAACTAAATTAATATAAATGAACTGTTAAACTACCTAAATACATTATAACGGGCATGTACAACCAGCAGCAGAAATAGCTACGCATCCGACGAGGTCCAAATAATCTGGGTAGTGATTCTGTTAACAACGCCGGTCGTGCGGACTGTCGAGTGATACCTAAGCGGCGAGATTAAGTAGTCCCGTCAGTGCGAACAAAACACATTGTAGCGCGTGCATTTTCAATTAAGCAGCCTTATACGTTCGACCCATCGTGCTGCTAAATTTAAAATGCACGCGCTACAATGTGTTTTGTTCGCACTGACGGGACTACTTAATCTCGCCGCTTTGGTATCACTCGACAGTCCGCACGACCGGCGTTGTTTACAGAATCACTACCCTGCACTCGACTCTATTGTCAAGAGAATACGTCGCGTCTGGATCATATTGAGCATGTTGTTCTGCTTAGCTGCTTTTGATGGTGACTGTACAGTCAAGGGCAAAAATATGTATACACTTTAGTACCTTGTCACTTTAACCACTGTGACAGTTCATATATGGCAGTTCAAATATGACGAAAATAGACAAGGTACTAAAGTGTATACAAATTTTTGCCCTTGACTGTACATACTCTCGGTAGCCGGCCCCGTTACAATAATAATAGGAATTTGATCGCTGATTCGCCATCGGCAATTTACTCTAATGGAGCTCTATTCTATTCGTGAAAACCGTATTACTTTTGACATTAACGACGACGACGACGACGCGTTGTCCTAGTTGGTATTGACCCTGCCTACGAAGCTAACGGCCCCGGGTTCAAATCCCGGCTTTTGACGTAGAGACCTCGTCGTGTTGTTCTCATAGTTTTTTTTTAAGTTTAAGGTTTATTGACCTTACATTTGTAATGATTTTATTTTTGGTAGTTTTAAAAATTTATTATTTATTACTTTATTACCTAATGTAACTTACTTACAAACTTACTTAATGTGGTTACAGAATTATTAACAAGTTTTTAGAGTTGTTGGTCATTCTGTAGCTCTGCCTACCCCACTCTGGGAATAAAGGCGTGAGTTTATGTAAGTATGTGTATGTATGCGGACTTACATAAACGAAGAGCAATACTGTATCAACTATATGAGGAACGACGGTTTAACGCTAGTGAAGAGTTTAAGGAACATGTCAAAGAGCTGCCGTATAGCTAAGCGAAACTTTTTAAGTGATAAAATCTTGAATAGCTCTGATGTCATTAAAACGACTTGGAAAATAATTAATGAAGAAACAGGTCGCCGAAAAAAGGAATTTAATGACTTTCGTTTAAAAGTAGATGGTAAAATCCTAGAGTCTAACTTAGATGTCGCAATTGAATTTGAAAATTATTTTACCAACATACCAGTGTCCACGACTAAGTGTCTGAACTCTTCGCCGGCGTCTGCCATTTTATTATTAGAAGATAACGTGTCTGAATGCAGTATACACTTTGAATTCAAGCACGTTACTGCCTTGGATGTAATCAAAGCATTCAAATCAATTAACATTAAGAAAACCAATGATCTTTGGGGGGTTTCGGTTTACGTCCTTAAATCCTTAATGGAGGTCATAGCATCTGACTTAATGATCATATTTAATCACTGTGTTGATTGTGGTGAGTTTCCTGATCTTATGAAACATAGCAAGATAATTCCTTTATGTAAAACGGGTAGTACTTCTGACCCCACTAACTTTAGACCGATATCGATACTACCCACTTTCAGTAAAATCTTTGAGAAACTAATTTTATCACAGTTAATGCAACATTTTCAAAATAATAATTTATTACATAATAAACAATTTGGTTTTACTCGGGGTCGCTCGACAACCGAAGCTGGTGTTGAGCTAATTAAACATATTTTTGATGCCTGGGAGGGGTCACATGATGCTTTAGGTATTTTCTGTGATTTGTCCAAGGCCTTCGATTGCGTTAACCATGACACATTGGTCAGGAAGGTACACCATTATGGAGTTAGAAGTACTGCGCTAAACTTAATTAAAACGTACTTATTCGGGAGAATACAAAGGGTAGACGTGAATGGAAAACGATCACCTGGGTCTTTGGTCTCAATGGGCGTGCCACAGGGCTCAATTTTGGGTCCATTTCTATTCCTCATTTACATAAATGATTTACCATACCTTATAAAGGACAACCATGATATAGTATTGTTTGCTGATGATACCTCACTCGTATTTAAAGTCAAACGACAACAGGAGTTTAATGTGGATGTAAACAATGCTATATCAAAAGTAGTAGATTGGTTTAGTGTTAATAATTTATTACTAAATGAGAAAAAGACTAAATGTATTAAATTTATGACTACCAATGTGAAAAATAGACAAACTACTGTAACTATTAAAAATGACAAATTAGACTTAGTTAATGATACAGTATTTCTTGGTATAACGTTAGACTCAAAAGTCCAATGGGGTCCTCATCTGGCTAAATTAGCGAATAGACTAAGTTCTGCAGCTTTTGCAGTTAGTAAAATTCGGAATCTAATAGACTTGAAAACCGCTCGATTAGTTTATTTTAGTTACTTCCATAGTATTATGTCATATGGTATTTTACTATGGGGTACTGGTGCTGACGTAAACAGCATCTTTGTTCTACAGAAGAGGGCTATTCGTGCTGTTTACAAGATGGGTCATAGAGACTCGCTTAGAGATAAGTTCAAAGAAACGAATATATTAACCGTATACAGTCAATATGTTTATGAAAACATTATGCATGTTCATAAGAACATCAGTAATTTTAGAAAGAACTGTGACATACATAATGTTAATACCAGAAATAAACATAAGCTCGCAGTGCCCTTTACACGGCTTCACAAAATAAAAAACTCTTTCATGGGTAATTGTATAAGGTTTTATAATAAGCTCCCAAGTAGTGTTACTCATTTATCAGTAAATAAATTTAAGAGATACGTTAAACGTAAACTAATTTCTAAAGCTTATTATAGTATTAAAGATTATATGAATGATGACAATGCTTGGGACTGATATATATATATTTTTTTGTATTACAATTATTAATGACCGTGGAGACTATATACATCTCCCTGTATGATTACCTGATTACCTATTATTTTATTATTTTAATATGACATCTGGAGACTCTTTACATCTCCAAAATTGACCGTGGAGACTTTCTACATCTCCCTTATTTTATTTTTTGTGTGTGTGTGTTTTTTTTTTATATAATTGTATTTAATTTTAATTTGACATCTGGAGACTCTTTACATCTCCAAAATTGACCGTGGAGACTTTCTACATCTCCCTTGTTTTGTGTTTTTTTTTAAATTATATTTAATTCTTAATTTTAATTTGACATTTGGAGCCTGTTTACATCTCCGAAATTGTATTATTTATTTTAATCTGACATTTTGATGTATTTAATTATTATTATTACTACTGGGACCTGTACATCCCTGTGACATTTAAATTATGTAGCTTAAGTTTAGTATTGTAATAAGGGATTTATTTTAAAAAAATGGCTTACTGTTGAGTTTCTTGCGGCGCTTCTTCTCAACAGTGGTCTCTTTGGAAGCGCTGGTAGACTCAGACTTGTAAAAGTGCCTACAGGGCCTACTTACAGAATAAATGATTTGAATTTGAATTTGAATTTTTTATGTGTAACTTACTTTACTTACCGCCTGTTTCACAATCGACAAGTAAAGCATATTTGACACATAAATTTAGCCCTGTCTCTTTCTTGCACTTGAATATAGACAAGGAAAGAGACAACTTTATATACTTAGCAGATAAATTTACTCGTCGATTGTGAAACAGGCCCTTAATGTAACTTAGTTTTAAGTACTAAATATTATGTTTTTATGATTGAAAAAACGACCTTCTGCTGGAGTTTCTTGCGGCGCTTCTTCTCCGCAATGATGGACTTGTCCGAAGCGTTGTTAGACTCGCCCTATATTACATCCCGGTGTAAAAGAGCCCTCATGTGGCCTATTTACTGAATAAATATTTTGAATTTGAATTTTGTTAAAAGCAGATATTTGTGTGATGAGCGCGAATATATGTACGTCTTGGATGTTTTATATGTATTTAAGTATGTATTTCTCTATATAAGTAAGTTTATCGTTGTCTAGTACCCCTAGTAAAAGCCTAGAGCTTAGTTTGGGACTAGGTCACTTTGTGTGGGGGGTTATTATGACATGGCTGTGCAATTCATTTTACGCTGAGAGAAAAGGACAGAGTTATGTAACTGCTATAGCTCCGTCCTATACGCTCACCGTAAAATGAACTGCATAGCCATGTCATAATAACCCCCCTGATATCTATTTATTTTATGCCATTGTTTTTAACACAGGGGCCATTATAGTTAACTGAATAAGTACCGTTGACAATACGATCACATGTCAAAAGCAATGTGGCTTTACCGAGTAGAATAGAGCCTGAATTCATGCGATCCTAGTATTTTTTCAAATTTTCGTTGTACAACACCATAGCATATCATAACTATCAAAAATACACGATACAAACGGTCGGGCTGATAACGAATTGTCGTTATCAGAAGTGGTTCGTGATTCGTGATTAGAAGGGGTAACCACTGGTTAACTTAAAAAAAAAAAGTGGAAAAGTATACGTTACCATTCGCGTTCATATTGTATGATAGTACGGAACCCTCGGCGCGCGAGTGTTACTCGTCTTGACTTTTGTCCCCCGCAGACCTCGCAGTACTCTTGTAGAGTGCAAGGGACAGAGCATTCGACTCGCTAGGGAATACGACAATTTGTAGCTCATGATGAGGGTACGGTCGCGAGCGTTAATTTGGGACCCATTTCAAGAAAAATATGCTTGAAGTCGTCAATGTCATTAGAGATGTCAAGGCATTTGTAACTTTTAGGAAACTCCACCTTATTGTTGTAGAATGTCAGATTGACTTTGGACCTAAGGTGGGTACCAAATTAAATCTCGTGACTGTACAGGGGTGCGATTCTCTCAAGAAGCAAAGGTGAACGAATGAACGAGTGATGTCCAAGCGGCGAGATTAAGTAGTCCCGTCAGTGCGAACAAAACACATTGTAGCGCGTGCATTTTCAATTTAGCAGCATGGTTCCTGGCTATAGATCGAACGTATAAGGCTGCTTAATTGAAAATTCACGCGCTAAAATGTGTTTAGTTCGCTCTGATGGGACTAGTTAAACTCGCCGCTTGGACATCACTCATCCGTCCGTTCGACCGTCGTTGTTTAGAGAATTACTACCCAGTTTATTTGTACACTAGCTTCTGCCCGCGACGCCGTCCGCGTGGAACTCGTTTATATCGTAGCTCCATACAAATTTTAACCCCCCATTTCACCTCCTTAGGGGATGAATATCGGGACTCAAACTATCTCTATACCAAAGGACATCATCCATTTTGGTCCAAAAGTGAAATTGCCGGGCAAAAAAAATAATGGTTTATTCTGATACAATTTACCCGCCTAAGCATTTCTTACTATGGCACCAAACCACCGTATCTTACCAAAATATGTTCAAATGTAAAGTATGGTAGAATAATTCATTAGTTTTTGCTAGTTCAATTCACCGAAATATTAAATTTTCTAACTAGAATAAAACTATGGATATTGGTACTACAGCTTTGGTGCCATAATAACAAATGCTCAGGCGAACAAGATCTAACAGAATATAGCTTCTTTTTTTTTGGCCGGCACTTTTATATTTGGGCCAAAAATGTAGGTATGAAACCCGGATGATGTCCTTTCATCTAACTGGGTTCAGTAGTTTAAGCGTAAAGAGGTAACAGACAGACAGACACACTTTCGCATTTATACCTATAATATTAATTAGTATGGATCATCGAGTGGGCGAAAAGAAGGTGTCATCCGCAAAACAATTCAGAGGTTCTGACGTAGGTATGTCGCGTCGGGGACCGTACCGGTTCGACAAGGAGCATTTCGTCAGTGCTCTACCGCGTAACTAACAAATTAAATAAGTTGCAAAGTACACCTTAGCAACTAAGTCAGTAAGGTACATTTTGCAACTACATGTTTTTTTTACTTATGCGGTATTGCATGATCACCGACGATTTGTTTGTCGCTCGGATCTCCCTTTCTATCTAGCCTGTAACGATAGAGACGCACTGAGCGACAAGCGAGAGAATACAACGTGTGGCTACCCGTACTGGGTCACTGGAACACGAGAAAGCACTGTTAAAGCCTCCGTGGTACTTGCCTTTGATAACGAGCTGTTAATAAGTTTAATTTAATTAGTAAGTTATTTATTGGTTAACAAGTGATTAGATGTATTTGTTAGCTTTAATGGTAATGGCTTTATTGAGAGAGGTATATTTTGTTGTATACCTGAGGCTTCGTAAAGCCGTATTGCTTTCTGCATGTTATCGTATTATTTTTAAGTCGGCCGCCGTTATCGTCAAGTAAATAAGAGCTATCATAACGTTGACGATACGATACCATGTCAAGCGATATATATATAGGTCCAGTAATGGCGGCTGCGTTAAAAACTATACGATAACATGTCATAGGGGATAAGGTTTAACTTGGTAGAATAGAGGACCTGACTTAAAAAGAATCCGTGAAGTTTTAGCCGTGTGTGCGACGGTAAGTATTTGATTTCACGGATATCAATTGGATTATTTTATCATTGGGATTTTTCATCGACAACTTTTATAGAAACCTTTTTGTTTTAACCTCCAAACTTTACTGGGAAAGAGAAAAAAGTAGTAATAAATTGAAATTTTGGAATGAACTTCCTGCTGAGACTTTCCCAATGCGCTACAATACGGGGTTTTTTAAAAGGGGGTCGATAAATTTATTTGAAACCGGCAACGCATTGGTGACGCCTCCGGAGTTGCAAATATCCAAAGGCGGCGGTGACCACTTTCCATCAGTTGGGCCGTCGTGTTTGTCCGTCGATGGCAATAATAATAATAATAAGTTAAAATAAATTCCAATAAAATATAAATGTCACATAAGTCGCCTTTTTAAATTGAACGACGCATCTTATCGACTTCATTATGTTATGTTTAAACGGAATTCAACCTAAAAACCGACTAGAATACAAAGCGCCTTTACGAATTATTTAGCTAACGCATGAGGGGTTGACATATGCAAAGACACCACTGTTAGTGCCTACCAGTAAAATTATAGCAACGAGTTACAGAAATAGAAGTTAGCGGTGGTAGGACCTTGTGCAAGGTCAGTTCGAATCGCTACCACTAACTTACTAAACTACTACTACTTAACCTACCGCCAGGCAGCAGTGTTCGCATTGTTGTGTTCCGATGTGTAGATGCTAAAATTACTAGCAAATAGGCATTTCATCTTAGTCCTTGGATATACCAATGAATTTATAGTTACTTTGCAGTCTTATGCTTTCAGTCTTGCAATAGCCTATAAAGATTAATTATAAATTGTATTTACCTAATTGGGATTGACCAAAAAAAATTACTCACGGTTTTTACTTTTTCATTCAAAAGAATAGGAATTTTTAAGACACCAATTTCATTAATGTTGTATTTGACCCAATAGTTTTGTTTTAATATCTTTGTTTATTTACCAGACATTTTATGGATGACATGATTTTTTTAAATTTGGTATGGCATTTTCTAATAAATTACAACAATTCAATGATATCCAATGAAAAAAGTGATTGTAATAGTGTATTAAAACATACTATTTCAAGCCGGTTTCGCGTAACCCGTAAAATACACCTAGGAGGGCTTCAAGCCGAAAATGAAAGTCAAACAAAGGTTAAAATATACTTTTGCCGAAATATCCAAAATAATGCAGAACGACTTTACAACCCTATTCCTCGAAATGGTTTTCGAATAGAGTAATTGTAAAAATATGAACAATCCCAATTACATAAAGTTTAGGTATTGCAAAGGCTCGTTTATATGCAGCTTGGCCTTGAACATCTAAATAGAGGCAGGACATACATTATATTAACTTTTTTATAGTTTTTAGAGCACCCATCTTAACAAATAATTTTTGGCTCATAAAGTAACCCTTATGACTTATCACGACATTTTTTATTCATCGCGCTCAAAGTTCAAATAAATTAAATAAGCATCCATCTAATTCGCTCATTGAATACAAAACGGACACATTTGAAAATAATTTGCTCTTGCACTAAAAATCTTACACGAACAGCTTCTAATTTTAAAATGCAACACTGACTCATTTTGGAATGTGTCCGTTTTGTATTCAATGAACGAATTGGTCTATAACTGAAAGGTCCGGAGTACACGTGTCACCGGCTAGGTTATTAAGTAAAACTGGTTTAGTTGCCCCAACTTGAACCACGCTGCGCTTGCGACGGTCATGCACCGTGACATAACGAGTTACATAACAAACTAGTTATACTTGGTTAGGTGCATAATGTTAGTCGGTTATTATTGAATAAAGGGCATTGGGTAAATTTGTTTGCCATTTTTTTTCAGCGGCCACGGATGATTTTTACATAGTTATTTAGAGGGCCTCGAAATACACATAGATATATATAATTTATGGCGTTTAATAATATCGGAGCCGAGATATTTAAGATTGAAATGTTCAGTTTTTGGTACTAAAAGTACGCCCCGGTAAGAATATTAAATATCTCGGCTCCGATGCACTTAAGAGTATTACATTAAATAACAAAACATGTATATTTTGAATAATTCTATCACAATTTACCACTTTTACTAATGGCCGCTCACCTTTAAAATGTATGACTTTTACAAATGACAACACTTTTACCCAAACCCCTTTAGTGACACTCTTAACCAAATTGACGTAGTCCCATACTAAACTCTCCCCTTCACGTATAAACGTGGAATAAGCTTGGAATAGTTTATACCATGCTTTGTCCTTATCTGTAATTGTGACATTTGCATGTGACAAAAAGTGACAAAGCATGGCATAAACTATTACAAGCTTATTCTACGTTTATGAGTAAGGGGCTTAGGGCCTGGTTTGATCAGTAGTTAACTGAACTAATGGTTAAAAAAAAACCCAATCCATTTTTAGATAATTGTATTCCACGTAAATAGCAATGAGTCGTAATTGGGTGGTTCAACTTTTTGTTGTTGTTGTTCTGGCCCTTGTCTCCTGGACAACAGCGAAAGAGTTTCTTAGAAAAAATGATATAATATATACTTCTAGCACACTCAGAAGAAAGGCCATTAATTAATGGGTTTGTAATTGCCAATAAAACTGATTAATAGTGGACTTTATCCATTGAAATCATAGTTTTATAGAGTGACCCAGGAGACGTCACCATGGCAACGAGGTACAAAGAAAAGTTGATTGACCCAATTAAGGTTTATAATATAACATGTGTACCAAAACTTGTCGCTATAGACATGTCAAACAATGACAGGTAGGTGACCTTTCAGTGTACATGGCGCAGTTTATTTCAAACCCAGTCATGTATCAGCGTGTTAACTTTGCAATGTATACCAAATTGTCACCTGTGACCTGTCATTGTCGGGATGGTGAAATAGGGTGACCTGACAATCCTGACATACAGGATCCCCTAGTTTGAACACCATTCTCTGCCGCACAAGTTCTGTACCTATTCTTAGGTTAATTATTTCTTTGTTATACATAAATTATGTACCTATTTGGTGGTGGAGAAAATTAATACTTTACTTTTACTTATGTAAATAAATAAGGAAATAAATGTCAGGGGCTACGACACACCATTGACCTAGTCCCAAACTAAGCTCTTGGCTTGTACTACTAGACGACAATATAAATATTTATGTAGATAAATATATACTTAAATACATAGGGAACATCAATGACTCAGGAACAAATATTTGCGCTCATCACACAAATATCCTGCACGTGTCGTCTAAAAAAATCACTTAGGTACATACTTGATTTTCTCTTTGTTGGCATACGAAACGAAATGGCTATGACAATAGTTATATCAACACGATAGAATAGGTACCTAAGTCCTCGTTACGGTATCTAGTCACTTGCGTTATGTTTCTCAAGTCCCATTTCCACGATTTTTGAGTATCTTGTAATTTTCTGGTTTCTTTCCTAGAAATATTTTACGTACGCATATAAAATGTGCAATCCTAGTTTTACATACATGAAAAATCATAAAAATCCTACTAGGTATAATGGGTTATTTATTTTAGGGTTAAAGGGAGAGAACCTTACCGCATTTTGTATTTTATATTATAATCTTTAATTTATTTATGAATAATCCTAATTTATTATTATGTTATATTCTCTACCAGTTTCCCACATAATCATTCAACAATTTATACAATGCGACCACAAACCTCGTGGTTCACAATGATTGTGGATTCAGCATTGAATTAACAAACTGATTTGGTAATTATCACAGCAAGTGAGCAAGTACAGTAATACAGTTATAAAGGCCTCAAACCTTCATTATGAAATGCCCAAACCTGCTAAATTCCAGGCATTAAAAAGGACATGCTCATTATAGTCCTATCCCATTCTCTTCTTGGAACTTTACATTTTTAACTGTTCATAATAATACTCTGCGCCTAATTAAGGTACCGGTGCTGTTTCGAACCACTTAGTATCAAGTCGTTTATGAACATTAATTGATGTGAGCGGGTTTGCCTTGACCGGGCCCTCGGAAAACCTGCATTGGAACCTTTACCTTAAATGATATTAAACTGATATTACTTAATAATTTTAAACCTAACTTCTTAATCGAAGCTGAAGAGGATTCATAAATTGGAGTCGAACTTATTAATCTGGCTATCGTGATCGTGTATCCTATCATACCCTACATCAATGTTTGAAAGATACAGCCCTTAGGAATATAGAAAAGCTAAAAATTTCCACACAAAATACGATACCTAACGTTTCTCTTCCCTTAAACCTGGTTCGATTTTTACGATTTTTGAATATGTTGTAGATATCATGAAAAACTATGTCTGTACGTTATCCTTGCCAAGAAAATATTTCTTAGAATGAAACAAATAAAACAAAAAACATACAAACCTAGTTCTTTATTACAACTACAACATATTAAAATATCGTGGAAATCGAACTAGATTTAGGGGATGAAAAACGTTATCGCCCGGAGCTAAATTTGGAAGGATTTTTTTTACAACTACGCGATTTTAGCTGATCTTCACAATACGGTATTTGACAAGATTGAAAATTGAAATGAAATTGTTTTGTCATTAACAACAGATAAACATTATGAAAATACCAGGTAAATATCAATCTTTCATTAATGTTGGCTATTTTAATATTTCTAAATTCACAAAATCCAACAATTTGATTGTGACGTTACAAGTAATCGCTATAAATTCCATAGTAACGGAGCATTTTTGATGTTTTATAAAAAGAAGCTGATTTGACTTTAGTCAAATGCCGTATCCTCTTAAAAGTGGCGAATGTTTGAAATTTGAATATGGAACTTGAAAACGCTCGTTTTTCTATTTAATTAATATAAAGTAGAATATCGACCTAGAGATTAAGGCGATCAATTGGCATCCTGAGATTAATTAGGCTGCATGTGAGCGCCAAAGGGTGGGCCTATAGTTAAACCATCTCATTCATAAACACGCAATAGATAAGATAACATTCGCTTAAAATATGCTTTGTCCTTATCTGCCATTGTGACATTTGCATCTGACAAAAATTTACCAAGCATAGTTTAACTTTACGTTTATAATGTGTTTATGAATTAGGGGTTTAGAGTGCATTGAGGAACCTTAGTTACGTTACCTGTCTATTGGAGAGAGACGAAATTTTACCGTCACGAATTAACTTTGTCTTTAAATATTGTCTTACAAAAATTAAGTTTGATTGTATTGTAGCGACATGGAAATCCTTACATTCCGAACATAAAAGTATATCACTCGTAGCCGTAGCCTAAGACCGGCTAGCAGGAAGACAGCAAAACACAATAGGGCCTTGCGTAACGCCAATATTATGTATAACGACAGCATATTATTATGCCCATGTTTAACTGCAGTCGAGAGAAAGCATGGCCGTAACATTATGCAACGCTTTTTGATATAAAGTTGTCGAGATAACAGAGTGATTGCGAAATGTAGGTAAAGTGTTTTATTTAATTATATTTAATCATATATTATTAAGATATCTGACATCGTAAGCCCGCGAGTAAAACCAAATCGTGTTGACCTGTTATTGCCAACGATTTGATAGCTCTTATGTACTTGACAGTAATGGCGGAAGAGTTAAGAACATTACCTTAACAGTTCAAAGACGATATGATTTTTACCGGCTAGAATAGCGGCCTAGGGGCCTAGTCAAGATCCAAAGCGTTAAGTTAGCGATTTTCGTATATCGGACAAATATACATAAAGGATTGACGTAAGCTGATGATAGATCATGTCGATCGCTTGTGTATTTCGAGTCGATACGAGTAGAAAATAGAAACGTTACCAGTGTTCGTGAACTTTTTCTACACCTTGCGGTACCTTCTTTTTTTTTGTTGCGTTGGTCCGATGGTGGCTGAAATTGCGCGAATATAAATCAAAAGTGTTATTAAGTATTGTTTGTTTACACGTATTATTTATTTAAATAAACAAATAGACAAGCGATGGCCGGGCTACCAGGCGATCATAACGTCTGAGGTGGACGAGGTCCGGTCAAGGCGAACATAGCGGCCTCGTGCGAATGTTAGTAGTGTGCTCTCATATTATGTAGAACGTTATAAAATAATAGTGCAGTGTTTTATAATTCGATTTAATGGGCTGATTCCAGATTCCAGATAGACATTAAGCGTGAGAATGTTTATAGAGTTCGTCAATGCTAGTATAGGTGAAAAGCTTAAGTAAGTCACCTGTTGTATGTAGTAGTGTACAGTTTGCAAAAACGCATAAGCATAATAAAATTTATAAACATTTAATATGGGGTCTCTATTGACTGCCATAATTATTTTTAGTCATAATCTGTTTCAAGTCATAATTTTCGCAAGTCATAATGCATTTTTCTCAGGACACGGTTATTTTTTCTGGACATTTATAAACTAACCTAACCTAACCTAACTAATCTACATGATAAACGTTTATTAAAAACTGTAACTTCACCCTGAAAGAAGTTATGAAAAAAAAATGTATGTCTAACAATTCATTATGACCAACCATAATTATGTATGGCAGTCAAAGGGATCCGTTTAATATGAGTTGTACATATGTCATCAGTGGACTGTATAGAAACATTTGATTTGGATGCATAGTTTCATTCACTCTTTTCGTTTGAATATGCAGTGGTTGTCCTCTACCAATTTCAAGAAATTGTGCCATATTAATTTGCCAAGCTGAATTCAAAATCGATGTTTTACAATTTACTCCTGTGGTAAACGGTAAGTATTATTGTTTATTCATGAACGACGCACAAAATACGAAAACAATTAATCGACATTGACAACTATTGATATATCTTATCATGACAATAAAATCATAAGTGGACAGGAATGATCAAACTTGAAAGATAAGCAAATAATGAGTTTGCAAACCATACGATATATTACAAATTTCAAAAATGGAAGGTCTAAGGTAAGGGCACCTATTACCGCCCCCCCTAAAATCGGCACCCATTACCGCGGTATTTTTAAAAATGCGTTTTATGAACAAGTCGATTTACTCACTAAGAAACTTATTTTATATGAGAAAAGCGCAGTTTGTAGAGTACCGGTTTTTTGAGCGATAGTATTTATGCATCAAATAAACAACTCGCAAACCGCCAGTATCCGCGACGCCGGCGCAGGAGCAGTTTGTGCCATAGAAACGCGAGACGCCACACGTAAGGGAACACACATTTTATTTAGTGATTTGCGTAATAGTTATAATGACTAACCTAATGCTAAGATTTTTGATTTATTGATTATTGTTTTCTTTGCGACTTTCAAATACTATTTTTGTGTATTTTTGTCTGGAAATACGTTAAAATTAGAATATTAAATACCGCGGTAATCGGTTCTTTTTTCGCTATGGCTCCTAAATCCGAGGTATACCACGGTAATAGCTGAAATAGTACTTTAGGTTCAATGGCCTTTATTGCTTATATCTGCTGTCGGTTATTAATTTTTTTAGTGGTAATGAAAACTTTATCTATCTAAGCAGTTAAAGAGCAATTTCCGTGGTATGAAAAATACTAGTAAATGCCTTATTTTTTATTAAAAACTAGTGCACTATATTACTTGTTTCCATAGAATAGAAAGCCTTAAATTTTTGAATCGTTTTAATATAAACATATATTTAAAAATGTTCTTATTAGTTTTATGAGTTTGGTTTTATTAGATGGTTAAAATGTTAAGGTTTTATTTGTTTAACCAACGTCACGATAACTTTATTTTTTTATGGGTCGTAATTAGGTTTTGTAGAATCGTGAATTTATCCTATTATCGTGGGTAAGAAAAGATAACCCTCGGTAATAGGATGTATGGGAACCTAGTTCCGAGGTATTTAGGTTTTTTGTGGGTCGGAGTTAGGATCCTATACTATCTCCTATTACCGTGTGACAGTAAATGAAATATCAATTTTAGGGTACCGTAGTTCGGATTCCTTAATAAAATTAAACGTTTTTTTTTATAGTAAAGCTTACCCGTAGGAAACTGTTGTACTAACTGATGGTACAACGCTTATAATAATATGGTAGACTGGGATTATTATTAAAAAAAAGAACAACAACAAACGAGAACAAGTTCTTTTATTATTATTTTTGATTGGACAGATTATTTAATTATGAGAATGTTAATAAAGGTCTTTGTGTAAGTATGTTTATATTATTTTTTTATTAATATTTTTTAGTTTATCACCAGACAATTTTTATTGAATAAGCAGTTTTAATTCAAAATAAATCTTTATCCACTTTTAAATGTTTTATTACTTAAACAAGTTTTACTAAAAAACAACAAAATAAGTATTAAATATTCAATGTACGGAACCAAAAATACATTAATCGTCTACCCTCGGTAATAGGAGCCTCATGCGCGGTAAATAGGGTCAAAGCTCGTCCAATACCACGGTATTAGGAGAAACCGACTTTTTGGGTTTAATATTTATTTTATCCCAAATAATCACCAAAAATGAGGCCATAAAGGTGCAAATTACAAAGTTCAATCAACCAACACACTATTATAAAAATAAAAAAAAAGCTCGTTAGGGTGTCTTGACACCCTTAATTTTTGGCTCTTATTTGAAAACTACCTTAACTCCCACGGTAATAGGTGCCGTTACCTTATATGTATTCACACACATTACTTACACACAAGTGACTTACTTAAGTTTTTCACCTAATAGTGATCGTGTATCAAGTTTGGCAGCCCAATTTGCTACGTGTACCGAGTAGTTTTTCTAACTTAATTATATCAACCGATGCATTTACGTTGAAGAAAGAACATCGTGAGTGAACTTGCACATCGTAAGAGGCTGAGTGTATAAGTTTTAGATGGACGAAGTCTATGGCAAACGATCATCATTATTTCAGCCAAACGATATCCACTGCAGGATAGTGATTCTCTGAACAACGTCGGAACACGGACGAGTGAATGTCCAAGCGGCGAGTTTAAGTAGTCCCGTCAGTGCGAACAAAACATATTTTAGCGCGTGCAATTTAGCAGCATGGTTTCTGCCGATGAATCGAACGTATAATGCTGCTTAATTGAAAAGCCACGTGCTAAAACGTGTTTTGTTCGCTTTGACGGGACTACCTAAACTTGCCGCTGCGATTTCGCTCGTTCGTCCGCCCGTCCGTTGTTCTTGAGATAATACCCCAGGCCATAGGCCTCCCCCAAGGATCACCACAACGACCGGTCACGGAGTACCTGCGTCCACCGGGCTCCTGCAACCTTCACGAGGTCGTCGGACCATCTCGTGGGAGGTCTACACACGCTGCGTCTTCCGACACAAGGTCGCCATTGATCTATTTAACCATAAATACACTTTTGGCGGCAATTTCCCCGCTCCTCATCATCGAAAAGTCATATGACACAGCCTCAAGTCCTTCAGCTGTGACATGGAATGCCTTTTGGCTAGAAATATTAATATTCTAATAATACCTGCCGAGTCTGAGATTTAATGGACCTGACACGAACATTCGTAATTACTTACGGCTAAGTGCTTCTGGCATAATTATCTAGCAAGAATAGACGTAATGTCATCGTTGGGAAGATATGTAATTCTATGAAAGAGTTTAAAGTTTTTATTTTTGTTTAAAGTCAGTTCGGAGTTTAACGGCAATGGCTGGATGGAAGATACTTCTTTAGGGTTCTGTTCTCAAACGGCAAAACAATGCTTTGTTTCAGTCACTTTGCACGCTGTCTTTATTCTTTAGAAAATGAAGGGCCGTGTTAACAAACTAATCTTGGCCGTCACGAGACACGTCAAAGTAAACCTTAGAAAACTGTAATTTTTGTATGACACAACTTGATACTAGCATAACAGTCAAGATCAAGTTATACGGCCCTAAGTCCGCCATTCGTACACTTACATACGAGTACATACATACATTAAATCACGCCTGTTTCCCAGAGGGGTAGGCAGAGACCACTTCTTTCCTCTTGCTACGATCTTGACAAATTTCTTTCGCTTCTTCCACATTCATACATCGAGTCATGCACGCACGTTGGTTTCGGGTACTTAAGATTCGGCCCTTTTCCAGCATTTCTCCGATTTGACTCGAAAAAGTACGCCTAGGGCGGCCCCTTCCGACCCGTCCACTCACTTTCGATCTGTATATCTCTTTCGTCAATCTTCTTTCATCCATCCTTTCCAAATGACCGAACCATCGAAGCATGCCCTTTTCAATCTTAGTCACTACATCTTCTTATTTTCCACATTTCTCTCTGACTTTTTTATTCCTTACTCTATCAATCAGTTTCACACCACATAATTATACTAAGCAAACAAACAAACAAATGAATAACCCTTATCTTCTGTAAAATAAGAATTAAGTGCCTTGTCCATTACTAGTTCCATCGCCCTAGGAAGTTTAAATTATGTGTAT
Organism: Acleris laterana; assembly: GCA_963966035.1. Classification (NCBI taxonomy): domain Eukaryota; kingdom Metazoa; phylum Arthropoda; class Insecta; order Lepidoptera; family Tortricidae; genus Acleris; species Acleris laterana. Next base: position 14,793,878 of record OZ014455.1, read on the forward strand.
GAGTACCTAGGTATTATGAACTGTGTTTAAAGAACTAATATTTTAACCTCCAAAGCGAACATAGCGGCGTGCATCTGTGCGTCTGTGACATCGTAGCTCTTAAATAGATCAACCGATTCGAACGCGGTTTTTCTAGATAGAAAGATAGTTTAGTCGGGGTTGTTGATGAGCTATCAGATCTAGTATATCGAGTCGCTAGTATATCGAGGTTAATAGTAAACCAATAAGATAATTTTAATAAACACGGAACCCCTAATGCGCGAGGTGGCGAGTCAGCACTTGACCAGTTTTACGTACATTTGCATATCTCGTGTATTTCATGACAATCTCATAGAATCAGTTAATTGGCAATGATTAACACAAAACCGCTCCTTTAATTATTATGTTTCATGGTCGCCTTTATCGCGGTTGATAAAGCAGCCGTCACTCTCACACTTACATACTAGGTACTCAGAAAGAGAGAGATGTTTTATCCACCAGAATATTCCCTCGATAACCAATTACGTACATTCAGTTAGTTTACAAGAACGATTTAAAAACTAGCTCGTTCTAAAAATAACTTCAAACCGTTATGAGTTTTTTTTTCCATTGACTTTTGAACGAAACGAAAAGTACAGAGCTGGAACACACCGCGGTGTGATCTGTTACGATTGAATGTAGTGTATTGTAACATTTGTGGAGTGGCCAGAGTGAAGACAGGTCGTGCTTGGTAACCGAGATTAATATGCAGTGACGCTGTGCGTTTTATGAGTTCCTAGTACCGTGTAAGTTTATTGTTACAATGAAATAAGATTTTTATTATGTGTGTGTGATAAAACAAAGTGTTTGTGTGTTTTGTTAATGGTAGGTAGTTGATTGTGCAAAAAGTATTTTATTCCGTATTTATATTAAGTACTTATATTAATGGCGACATTATGCAAATTTAGGTAAGTTGTTTTTTTAACTTTTGTAATTTGATGCTACACTATCGTGTCATGTGCCAACTACTTATGAGTATAAGATCACTTAAATTAAATTTAAATTGTACGTAATGATGACGACATCCAAATTAAAAATATGACCTTTTGGCGGTTTTAAATACATCTTACCAAAACGACAAGGACCTTCGTATAGACAAGGATAATGCAAGTTTAGCAGCAAAACAACAAATCCTTGTAAAATATTAATAATTTTGTGCATGTTTTTATAGCGATTAATACTTGTTTACATCGTCATCAGATGTTTATCAAGACCTTGACCTATATAAAGAGATCTCGGTGGGTCTACGTTAAATACAGTGGCAGGAGATCCTCTGGCCACCTTCCCACAGCATCATCAGATCTGTTTCCAATTTTAGTCCATTTCTCTTACGGGAACTGGTTCAAAATTTAACAGAAAAATTTGAACTAAAAAAACTGATAGGTAAAGAAAAAAACTAGAATAACTAACGTAAAGTTGGCAAGAACATTACCTTCCTTTTTACCAATCGGGTAAAAATATAAAATATAATACAATACAAATATTCTAACCTATAATAACACAAAATAAATGTCACTAAGTGAGTCGACAGGCAGTCTCGTCAATAAACAATGATCTCTTTTAGACAACCTTAAATATGTATACATGTACATGTCTATATTGAATGATCAATATCTTCGAAACTAGTAAAATTCGCTAAACATACATTAGGGGTTTAATCGATAGCTTTTAGCCCTAGGCGGGTTGACGTCGCGTCGGTTTATGGGACACCCTGTATATTTCATCTTTGATTCTTTACTTGTCATACATTCACACAACTATATTTATGCTCATAAAGTATTGTATCACATACTGTCCCATCATAATTATACGGGTATGGTCTGTCTGTCTGTTTGTCGATTTAGTTCCCTAAAACTTCGTAACATATTATTTTGGTGATCTTATACACGGTGATTTTTTATCGGTGATCAGGAGTTGAAAATTATTAATATGCACCAAAAATGGAATTAATGGTTGATGTCTCAAACAATTAACTCTAAAGATATTGTTTAAACCAATCACCACGTTGGATACATGGACATCCTACGTTAATTATTGAAGTGAAGTAGATACCTACGTCAAGTGCCATCGCTTTGGCGGGAAATTTGACAGATATTACGTCAGTAAACTTATCAGTTAAGAGTTGTTATCGCGTGATGATAAGATAACGATTCGAAACTGCAAAACAATAATTGATACGTAAACTAAACATTGTAAACTCATAGAATAAATAATTAGTAGGGTAACAATTAATTTCAATTAAAAGTTAGTTTCAAAATATTTTTTTACATAAAGAAATAAGTTTTGTTTCATGTAACTGCGACTTAAACGTGATCGCCATTAATAACTGAATTAGAAAAATTGGTTCCTGATCACCAAAAAAAAATCACCGTGTATAATTTACACGATATCTTCTAACCCCCTTACTAATAAACGGTGAGTAGCGGTGGTATAGCTATACAATGTTTTGTCCTTATCTGTCAAATTCAAATGTCACAATGACAGATAAGGACAAAACATTGTATAGCTATACTACCGTTACTCAACCTTTATTAGTAAGAGGGTAAAAGTATTATTCGCTCACACAATGATCCCGCCCAGGCGGAGCCAGTGCGGGGCGCTAGTCTATAAATAACCCTAGATCTAGAGATAAGTACCTATCACAATAATTTCTTGTAATGCAGCAACTCATTGTTGAATACATATTTATTAGTGTCCGACCGAAATTTCGGTTTCGGTTTCGGTTTCGGCCAGTTTCGGCCAAAAAATCAAGTTCCGGCCCGAGTTTCGGTTTCGGCCAAAAACGGCCGAACCCTTCGGCCGCGCCGAAACTTACAACATCGTATCTTCGGGTCGCGCTCGGCTAACGTCGGGCACGCTCGGCACGGCTGGCAATATAGTAGGTAGTTAAATTTTCAAACAGAACCTCTGTAACTGTGCTGCATTGTGATAAATCTTTGAAAGTAGAAACCTGTAATTATAGGTCGGCGAGAAATTAATTTTAGAAAAAAACGGGCTTACTAACATTTTTTCGACTTTTTAAGGACTTTTTTTTTTATAAAAGGTTCGGTTTCGGTTTCGGTTTCGGCAAAATAACATGTTTCGGTCGGTCACTAATATTTATTCATTGCATTCTGAGAGGAAAAGGCCATGACGTCCTTATTCATTCACTCATTGAAGGGCAGTCAGGCATTGACGCATTCTAAAAGAACACATGGGTTCTAATTTATGTAGAAATGACATGATCTGTACAGTCTGTAGCAGAAGTAGGTGACCTAAAAATTATATATGTACACGATTTTATTGTCAAGAGAATAAGAGCGAGGGTAGATAATTTTGAGCTCTTTGTCTGCTTGTTCTGCTAACTGTACACATTTATGTAAACAATGACGGTTGTTATACAAACAAATGATCTTTATCTTTGTCATTGTTCTTGTGTGTACAGTCAAGTACAACGTTTTATGTGTACACTTATGAACATTGTTAGTTAAAAAGTGTACCTACCTATTTTTTGATGACGCGGTATCCAAGTTCTTAGTGATCCTGCCTACGGAACTAGCGGTTACGGGTTCGATTCCCAGTATGGGCAAATATTTGTGTGGTGTGCTCGAGAGTATTATCTCCTGACTTTCGGATGCTTTCTATGGATTTAAATTAGTATATATATCTTTATCTATTATAAATATTTTTATCGTTACCTAGTACAGTCACCAACAATAATTACCCTATATTAGGCGCAAAAATATCTGACACGCTCTTATACCTCTAGTAATAAAAACGTGTCAGATATTTTTGTGCCAAGTGTTGGATAGTATATTTTTGCTGGCGAGTACCCAAAGTACAAGCCTAAAGGTTTATATGGAATAAGTCAATGGCGAATATTCATGACTTTTTTTTCTCGCTTCAATAAAACCTGATTCATGTAACAAACGAGAAAAATCATTTTTGGAATACCTATAAAAAGAACCACATACATACATACATACATAAACTCACGCCTTTATTTCCAGAGTAGGGTAGGCAGAGCTACAGAATTTCCAACAACTCTAAAAACTTTTTGATAATTCTGTAACCACATTTTGCACACTTAGGCGAAGATGTTTACCAGTGTATTAAAAAGAACCAAGATATAAGCAAAACCGAATTTAACATGGAGTTTACATGGACGACCTGTTACATGACGTCTCAGTGCATATCGGATCTCTCTGTCTAAACGTTGTCTAATTAGCAGTTTATAACACTTGTATCATCTATATTTCTAGACCAATTTCAATTTTAATTTTACTTTTGGTGATCTCTTTTACGGGAGCCTGCAGTTTGGCCCAAATGTTTGCCAAATGTGTCGTTTCTCAACCGTTTCATTTGCCAATTCCATTTTTATCCCTGTAGCTGTAAATATTTCAGGGTTTATTTCAGTACCATTGTGTAAAACCCTATAGGTTAGGTTAGTTTTTATAAAATCCTGTAATATTTACGGTTACAGAAACTAAACCGGGTATTTTTATATATTCTTGAGAAATGCGATTAAAAAAAACCATACATATTCCCTATCTGTGTGAGATTGTCCTCAGATATCAATTAATGAATTTCATGAATTGTACTCGACTGTACATTGTATTTTAATCCTACAGCTCAATGGCAAAATAATAATATGTCCGATGGCATTCTTTCTCAGCGAGTTTCTTTGTCAAACAAGACGTGTTTAAAACCTGCAATCACAAATGTATGAATAAACATTAGTGTTTGTTACAAAGCAGAATTACTTAGTTGAAAGGATTTTATGTATGATTAAACGACGTAAAGGCCTGTCGATTTTAAGCCAAAAGAGACCCTATGTAAGCGGCGTAAGGTGAAGACAAAAAACGCTGCATCTAAACAAAAAGAACCTTAGAAACACTAACAGTCTAGTCGGTGAAACAGCTGTTTTTTAATTTAGATACAATTTCCTATGTCGCTTAAGTTAACCCTTTAAAATTACGTACATTATAAAAAAATCTCTTATCCAACAGTAAGTTAAAAACTCTAACCCCGCTCTTAAAATGATTATAAACTAGCTTCTACCCGCGTGGAAATTGTTTGTATCGTAGCTCCATACAAAATTTCACCCTCTATTTCACCTCCTTAGGAGATAATTTTCGGGATAAAAACTATTATATAACCTTCTCCGGAACTCAAACTATCTCTATACCAAATTTCATCTAAATCGGTTCAGCGGTTTAAGGGTAAAGAGGTAACAGACAGACAGACAGACAGACACACTTTCGCATTTATAATATTAGTATGGATCTATTAGTGGTTGTAGCGGTGGTATAGGACATTGTGAACGGTCCGTCCGGATGGATACCATCAGCTTATCCTTTAACCTAACGCCAAACAGCAGTGTTTGTATTGTTGTGTTCCAATGTTGGGTTAAGACAACCAGTGAAATTACTAGCATAGAAGCTGTTGAGGATGGTGCACTCAACCGGTCTCTCCGTTGCTCAGATGAAAATAAAAGAGTGGAAATAATTTAAACACTTAACCTAACTTACATAATACCTTAAAGTTAACTTAGAGCTATTTCTTAGCCTACATGATCAGTCTTTATTTTCATTACTTAAACCTAATATATACAAATCAAAGGTCTTAAAATCTAATGTGCTCGCCGTCCGCAACAGAAGCATTCCTTTTTAATCCTCAGGGTTGGCAACGCATTTGCTGATAGGCTGGTAATCTATACAACTTTTTAAATTATAAAGCTGAAGAGTTTGTTTGTTTGTTTGCTTGAACGCGCTAATCACAGGAACTGCTGGTCCGATTTCAAAAATTCTTTCATTGTTAAATAGCCCATTTATCAAGGAATGCTATAGGCTATATATCATACTCACATAAACCGGAGCGAAGCGAGGGCGGGTCGGTAGTCTTGTAATAATGGGCCACTGCATCTATATAAAGGCGCAGCAAAATCGATACAAACGCCAATTAATCGCTAGTGTCGAGATTGTAGTCTTGAGAATATAAGTGTGTATGGGTCTCAGATACTACCATCTGATGGCCAGTGTGCTCGTACGCCTTCACCAAGCCATAAAAATACCCTCACATTATTATATGATAGTAGAAAGAAAGTACAAATATTGCAAGTGACATTTTACCTCAATCTTCTTACAACGCGCACTCACAGTAAATTACTTTAAATAATGGCCAAAACGTGTCCCAAAACCATCGCACGCGCAGGTAACGGTCGTCGGGAGCGCGAGAGATCGGCGCTGTCAAACTGCCGACACAGTAACCTCAGTATTTTCTCTTTAATATTATAATGTACATAGTACAGTCCATAATAAATCCTTTTGCAACGATACAAGCATGCACGAACATTTTGAGTAGTTTAAGGACTAGTTCATAAACGCAAAACAGCTAAACTGTGCTTAAAGTATGCTTCGTCCTTATCTTACATTGTGACATTTGAATTTCACAGAAAGTGACGAACACGACTTTAACTAAAATAGGTTTATTGTCTGTTTATGAATAGACGGTAAAACGGGGTGTATATCAAGCAACACTGGGCTTAAAGTTATTCATCCATATATTGAACCTTGATCGTATCCATCATCTACTTACTCGGTGATTATCTTAACCAACTCGCTTTTCACCTTGGGGAGTTACTAGCCGTAAGTGAAAGGGTTCAAAAAATACTTTTGAAACTAGAAACAACAAAACTTCGAACATGCGATAGGATACCAGACTTTGAGTTAAGACTACGCCGAGCGTACGCCGGATGTTCAGTGGCGCCCTCATTACTTTTATTGTGTTTTCTAATAAACTAAAGTATTTTCTTGAAATTGTACGAAACGTTTTTGTACTTCAAATAAAAACACAACTTATAGAGTATATCATATAGTTTAATTACAATTCACCTTCGAGTTATTAACTTAACGGAAAAAAGTGGCCACCTTTTCCCGTTAAGCTGACTACTAAAAGGGTAATTGTTATTAAAGTTGGTTACGTATCACATAAATTGTGTTTTTACTTGCACTACAAAAACATTTCGTCTGATTCCAAGGAAATTCTTTAGTTAATTAGAAAACACAATAATAGTAATGAGGGCGCCACTGGACCCTCGGCGTTTGCTCGGCGCAGTCTTAAACCGCAGACGGACATGGCGAAACTATAGGGTTGCATGTTGACTAGGGAACCCTAAAAAGTGGTAGCAATTTGAACGGACACTGCACAGCGCACAAGGTCCTACCACACATAGCGTATGTTGCGATGTTCGTCATTAGTTCAATGTCGAAAACTATATTAAGAGCCACAACTTATTCTACAATCTAAACGACATTGCGAGACTTATCACGCCAACTAACACTCGATTTACGAAAGATAAAAATCATAATTTGGAAATCGCCTTGAATGTTTAGTCCCCCTTCACATTTCTCGTGGACCTTATACTGTTTTGAATAGTGTTATTTTTTCCTTAGCAAGACCCGAAAATTAAGGCTTAAGGCAAGCGTGACGAGAAAGGTTTCTCGACCGTCAAAATGGTTAGAGTTTTTTATGTTTTATTTGGATGATTGTTGTCTTCTTGTTGTATTCGTTAGAATAGAGGTTTAGTGGGTCGATTATGGCTTTATTTTATAAAAATGTGTATGTCAAGACCATTTATTAGAGGTTGGTTGGTTGGTCGGTTGGTTGGTTGGTTTGGTTGGGTTGGTTGGGTTGGTTGGTGGCCTGTGTGCTCATTTGTCTTCTCTATGCCATAAAAAAAAACGCTACGGAAATATGTGTAATTCAACACACCAGAGGGCCCTGACAACGCACTACGCTAGCTAGCGTTTCTCTTCGTTTAGTTTTTAAACTAATCGCGTCACTGGCACTGGTAGATGACGTGATATGAAAAGTCACGTGATGTGCCAGTGATGCGATTGTTTTAAAAACTATACGAATAGAAACGATAGTTTGCTAATGCATCTTGTCTGGGAGTCAGTCTGTCTATATTTAGATATTATAATGTACCTATCGCAGACTTTTTGAAATAATGAAAAACTACAAAAGTCAGAGAGGCTTATGAGTAGTCAGAGTTTGGAGTAAAGGTTATTTGAAGGTAGCTTTTATAAGGAACCGCTAGATCAAATTTCGATCACGTGTCAAAAGTTATACTGCGATAAAATGCAGCCCAAGTATGTATTCCGGAGGAACTTCAATGTCCACATCCCAACCAGGGATGAATGGAAGGATGGGTTGCACCTCTCAGAGGAAGACAACGCGATATGGTACACTGATGGTTCAAAAATGAGCACCGGTACGGGGGCGGGTATTTACGCCAAAGACTATAACAGTAGCATAAGTATGGGCAACTATGCAACGGTCTTCCAGGCGGAGTTGTATGCGATAATTGCCTGTACGCAAGAGAATATAGGTAGATCTCCACAGGACACAACTATCTACATTCTAAGTGACAGCCAAGCGGCACTAAAGGCACTGACAGCGCCTAAAGTAGACTCGAAACTAGTCTACAATGGAATCCAAGCCTTTAACAGGTTTGGTAGGCACAACAAAGTGAAACTGATGTGGATTCCAGGACACGAAGGCTATAGGTTGGTTGTAGCGGGCTAATTTCCGCAACTCGACGACTTAAAAAATGCGCCTTTTTTGCGTGCTGGGTTACTGGCACTACTCTTGCCAGCCCAGTTCAACCAGAAAGCCTAGCAGACCCTTGATGTTGCCGACGGCCTCTGGTAGCGACTTCGGTGTTCCGAGGTGACGTGCCCGGTATGTTGCCACCTCTGGACATTCCATGATGACGTGGGCTGCGGTTTCCTCCGCCGTCATACAAGCTCTGCACAGGGGGCTGTCTGTAACACCTAATGTGAACAAGTGTTTGTTAAACAAGGCATGGCCAGTTATGGCTCCAGTTAACAATCGGAGTTGGGCCCTTTTGAGTAATCGTAGCTTACGCGACAATCCGGGATTGATTATCGGAAGAGCTTCCTTACTCTGCCTGCAGGTGTCTAGGTTGCTCCAGTGGTGCTGGTGCTTTACCTTGGTGATTCGCCGCAGTTTGTTCCGCAGCCAGCTGGTCGGCAGGGGCAGAAACGGTTCAGGACCTATCAGTTCCATTTCTGAGCCCCTTCTCGCGAGTACGTCAGCCGCGTCGTTACCGCGTGAGTTGCTATGTCCCTTTATCCACTGTAGGGTGATGGGGTTTAGGTTACATACCTTAGAGAGGGCGTTGTGACATTCGTATATTAGCCCTGACGTTACTGTATAGCACTGTAAGGCTTGGAGAACTGATCGGCTGTCGGAGAGTATACGGATGGGGAGATCCTTTACCTTCCTTTGCTCAATCGCTATTGTAGCCATAATGATGCCCACGCATTCTGCCTGGAAGACTGTGGTATGGGCTCCTAATGGCGTTGAGATATGTATGTTTAGATCTTCTGAAAAAGTACCTGCTCCGGATCCAGACTTTGTCTTGGATCCGTCTGTGAAGATCCTTACTTCCCTGGGATTGAGGCCTTCCCACGGATCTTCATACAGTTGAATTTTGTACTTCTTGTCGAAGATAAACTGTTTCGGTATTCTGTCGGTAGCCGCCTCTATGAGTGGCTCCTCGTTAACCGCTTCATAGAGTATTTCGGTGTGTGGTACCCTGGCAGGTTTCCACAGGTGCAAATTCCTAAGACGTACCGCTGTTGCCGCCGCCTCCTGCTGGATGAAGAGGTGCAGTGGCGGGAGGTCGAGTATGGCTTCCAGGGATGCTGTGGGCGTAGTCCGCATGCATCCGGTGGCTGCCATGCCGGCTAGTCTCTGGAGTCGTTGTAGTTTTGATTCCACAGTGGACAGTCTGGTGCGTGGCCACCTGACTACCGCACCATAGGCAATGATTGGTCGTATCACTGACGTGTAGAGCCATAGGATGATCTTGGGGTGTAGACCCCATGTTTTACCTACCATCCTGCGACACTGCCAGAAAGCGATTGTTGCTTTGTCTATCTTGCTGTTCAGGTGGTTGCTCCAGTTCAATTTGCTGTCAAGTACGACTCCTAGATACTTTACCTCATTCGATAGCTGGAGTTCTGTTCCAAACAACTTGGGGAGTTGGTAGTTGCCCAAGCTGCGTTTGTTAGTGAACAATACCATCTCCGTTTTCTTTGGGTTGACAGATAGTTTGTTGGTTGAGCACCAGCGTTCTACGATACTTAGAGCTGAGCGGGTGACGTCGCAGACCGTGCTGGTGACGTTGCCGGTTGTGAGTATCGCTATGTCGTCCGCGTAACCTACCGCGTAGTAGCGACTGTCGTTTAGTTTGGCGATCAACTCGTTCACAACTATGTTCCATAGTAGCGGGGAGAGAACGCCGCCCTGGGGACAGCCCTTTGCCACCATTGCTAGTTGGTTGTTGTTTGCATTGAGTCTGATGACCCTTTTGCTAAGCATATTACCTATCCATTCAACCAGGGTCGGGTTCGCCCCGTGCCTGACTAGCGCGGTTGTTATGCTGCTGAAGTTGGTCTTGTCGAAGCCCCCCTCAATATCTATGAAGACGCCTAGGCACATTGATCTGTTCTTGATGGCTTCCTCTACCTTGCTTACTACTGCATGTAGGGCTGAGTCTGTAGATTTACCTTGGCTGTAGGCATGTTGGTTTGGGTGCATTGGTGTGTTGACCAGGCAGCTCTCCCGCAGATTCCTGTCGCATAGCCTTTCCAGGGTCTTTAATAAGAACGAGGTTAGGCTGATGGGTCTGTAGGATCTGGGGTCTGAGTAGTCGCTCTTACCTGGTTTCGGTATGAAAATTACTTTGACCTCCCTCCACCGCCTGGGCACATACCTGTGTGCACGAAGGCTATCCCGGAAATGAAGCCGCGGATGAGCTGGCAAGGGAAGGGTCCAAGGACGCATACGTCGGACCAGAACCATTTGTGGCACCCTCACCGGGCACCATAAAAGCAGCCCTGAACGATAACACCCTAGAAAACCACCAGAAGGAGTGGAAAACTACGGTAGGCTTAGGGCATGCAAAGCTCTTCATAGAAAGAGTTGACCAGAGCTGGACCAAAAAACTTTGGAAACTCAGCAGAAGACAACTCCGATTCGTTATCGGAGTGTTTACAGGGCACTTAGGGGTTAAACATCTCCTAGCAAAGATGGGCCTATATGACAACACAGATTGTAGAATGTGCGGCGAGGAGGTGGAAACAATGAAACACTTATTGTGTGAATGTGACGCACTCGCCGGAGTAAGAATGAAAATACTCGGTTGTGGCTACCCAGAACCGAACGATTTCAAGGCTCTGCCATTGCACTCCACTTACCGCTATTTGGAAGGGGTGGAGGCTGCATTGGATTAAGAGCTAAAAGAGGGGTAAATACACAAAAGATCCCATAGGGTCGAAGTGTATCCGTAAGGACCCCATCCAAAAGATAAGATATATAATGTAAAAAAAGTACCTTTGTTTTACATGAAATAAGAAAATGTATTAAATAATTTTACAACTTTGTCGGCATAATTATAAGGTATGACTAAGCCAAATTACAGTTATGTAGTAACAAGATTCTCTGAGTTAAGCCGCGGACAGACGGACAGGGCGGAAATGGTAAAACTATAATAAGGAACTATAAAAAGGTTCCAAAAGAAAACGTTACCAGTCGCGATTGAAGATAAAGTCGTTTAAAGTCTCGTTTGTTAGACAATCACATCGAAACAAGTAAACGCGTTATATTTTTTATTAGCCATTAGGTACCTACTTACCTTTTTTTAAATGAATAATAATAATTGAGCCTTCTTATTTAAAAGCTCACAATAAATATGTTTAAGTATTCTTTGTCCCTTTCTGACAAATTCAAGCATACTTCAAGTATTGCGCTCTTATGAATAAGACGGCAAGTCTTTTGCATTTAAATCACAATTATGCATTTAGCGATAAAGATTTAAGCTATTTCAACACAAGGCCACAATTCATATTTTGTTTCATCACAGTGTGTTTCAAAATTTGATCAAGTTTTTTTGTCAAGGTTAAGATTGCAACTTTAACATTTGATTAATGAGAAAATACTAAAGTTTATTGCCTAAATTATCTTAAAATACAGTAAGTAAAATCAGAGCTATGAATGGTATGAAAAAATTTCAACAAAGAAGTGCTAATGGGTTATTCCCACCTGTTACCACCAATTTGTTACCACTGGTAACTACTGGGAATAAAAAAACCTGGTTATTACCACTAAACTAAAAAACTTTTTTACCCAGTACTTATCACCAAATATTTTAGTAGTAACAAATGGGAACAATATTCCCACTTGTTACCACCGAGTACTTTCGTGGTAACAGGTGGGAAAAAAAAATCCAGCTGTTCCCAGTAGTAATAAATTGGTGGTAACAGGTGGGAATAACCCGTGCTAATGATATTGGACCGTTAATGAATAATTGACAATTGTACACAAAAATAATGTGCAACACACAGAAATGTATAAACTTTGACGTCGAAAAGTGTTCTCCGCTAAATATTGATGAATAAATAAAAAAAAAAACATACATATTTTTTAAATACCTTCTACTTTGAAATTAAAACTGTGAATCTTAGATCAAATTATAATAAGTACTTTTTATACTAATTGACCGCGTACCTTCTTAACAATGATGTATGAACAAAAACATTCTTCATTGAACACCACATACAATAACAGCATTGTAACTGTCCATGTTAATTATTTATATAACTCATTTTTTTTAATAATATTTTCTATAAAATCCTAAGTAATACAGAATATGTATATTACGTATGACAGTACGGACGGATTTGTAGTTTACGTAAGAAATGATTTGTCTGGATCATCAAGTGCACTTCAATGCAGATTCTGGTGCAAGCTATGGCGACAGATTTCGAAAATGGAAAACGAAACTATCGTTTGTGCCTATGGGAAAGTTAGTTTGAGAAGCTTAATCATATTTTTCAAACTTACGAGTAATATCCATACTAATATAATAAATGCGAAAGTGTGTCTGTCTGTCTATCTGTTACTTCTTTACGCATAAACCGCTGAACCAATTTAGATGAAATCTGGTATAAGTAGAGATAGTTTGAACCTCGGAGAAGTGTCGTGATTCTCTCAATAACGACAGTCGGACGGACGAACGAGTGAATATCCAAGCGGCGAGTGTAAGTAGTCCCATCAGTGCGATCCAAACATATTTTAGCGCGTGCATTTTCGATTTAGCATCATGGTTACTGCCGATGGACCGAACGTGTAAGCCTGCTTATTCGAAAATGCACGCGCTAAAATGTGTTTTGTTCGCTCTGACGGGACTACTTAAACTCGCCGCTGCGATTTCGCTCGTTCGTCCGATCGTCCGTTGTTTTTGAGAGAATAACACCCCTGGACATAAAATAGTGTTTATCTAGAAAATCATCCTCTAAGGAGGTGAAGTAGAGGGTGAACATTTGTATGGAGCTACGATATAAACGAGTTCCACGCGGACGGAGTCGCGGGCAGCAGCTAGTTATAATGTAAATGCGAAAGTATCTCTGTTTGTTCGTTAGGGCAACCATTTTATAGAATTTCCATTCATCGATAGTAGGTATAATTTCATCGAACGCTTTGTTGCTAGCCACAAGTCTATCCTAACCTAACTTACGTAATTAAGATATCCTAAAATCATGGTTTGTACATGCCTCCTAAACATGCCAGAAAGCACAAACCTGAAGAAGGACGCAAGCGCCAGAATTGCGTTGATTCTTTATGGCCGGGATACACGAGGCTAGTTTTTAAAGCCAGCATAGCAAGTTTGAAAGCTGTGCCCTCGCTTGGGGACATCGCTCATTAAATATAAAACGAACACATTCCAAAATAAGCTTCTAATTTTAATGCAACACGGACTCATTTTGGAATGTGTCCGTTTTGTATTCAATGAACGACATGTTAGTGCTGTCTACATGAATGCCAGTAATTTTAAGCCAGTCAGGTATCATTGCAGTGACAGCAACAACATGTTCGATGATAAAAACACCAGTTTTTCAGTAAAATGAACTGCCACACGAAGCTAGTACACAAGCCAGATCAGCTAAATCAGTGAAGGGGCGGCTACTAGCTCAAAAAAAACGACAAGATATTAAACACTTTCTTGTTATCAGCTCTAGCTTACTAGTCTGGAAGTCTAGTTTTGTATACACGAAGATAGACGCAGCTACTAGCACTACTAGCTGTCCTGGCTTGAAAAACTAGTCTCGTATATCCCGGCCATTAGTCTGCTGTAACATTGAGACGTCATCTGAGATGATTGCCGCTTGGCGAAGGTCACCGCACGGTAACCCGTTATAACTACGAAGTTTAACATGTTGCTGTGTTAACTTTGCTTAAAAGCATATATTTATTTACATGTTTTTCGCATTGTCTTGTTAGTCATACACAGCCACACTGAGGATATAGGTATGATCACATAATATTATTTTATTAAATTTAATTTAAAGAGTTCGAAATATACTGGGTGTTCCTAATTTAAATAGTTCTAGATATACAGGGTGTTTAAGGAATAAGAAAGCCCTTTCCTTACCGGTTCAAGTTTTCAATTTATTTATTACTTAGTTTGAGAGTTATTAAGTTTTTAATTAGGTATACTGGCAAAGAACGCTACCTATTCTGGATCGGTAAAAAAAGTGCTTTCTTATACTTACCGTAATATTTACGTAAACTCCTGGGACATTGTATATAAGGTTAAATTAAACTGATTCTTGGCAGTACACTGTGTATTGTAAACGGAATACCCATAGCATCAGTCTTACGAGAATTGTAAAATCTGTGATGATACTGAAAGCTGTTTTTGACCGGCTGTTTTTCAGAAATATAAATAGGCAGAGGAGTTTTTTACTGATAACATGTGGTAATGTACTGAAAATAAATGTTATGATAGTGTTATGACGTGAGGTATTGGATCCAACAGTATGTGGGCCTATGTTAAGATTAAAATTTATTTTTAATATTAATCTAATCTCAAGATTAATAACTAACATAGTTTTCTTGTTATTGCTGGCGAGAAGTCTACTCCACCTACTGTGTAAAATATTTTAATTTGACACCTTATCCTTACTACGGTTATTTGGAAGAGATAGCTTATCAACGATATGACCGCCTGTTGTTTCTCTGTGTTATTTTTAATTGTGATGTTTCTCTGTAATGTTTTTGTTTGGTGTGCAATAAAGTGTTTTGTATTGTATTGTATTGTACATAGTATAAAACAAAGTCGCTTCCCGCTGTCTGTCTGTCCCTATGTATACTGAGATCTTTGAAACTACGCAACGGATTTTGAAGCGGTTTTTTTTTAAATAGATTTTTTAAGAGTTTTATTTGTATAATAATTTCTGATTTATTTACGGTGTTACAGAAAACACATAAGCCGAAGCGAAGCGAGGGCGGGTCGCTAGTTAAATTATAAGTTGAAGTTGGTGCTGTGCGTGACATTGATTAAATACTTTTCATTTTATGTTGCCTGGAAAAAATTGTAATCATAATTTTTTTTTGCAGGTGGAACTACTAGGAAAGCAGAATGTTCGAGTGCTTCCTAGAAATAGCCTTCGAGGCGGAGCTGAACACGGAGGAAGACCCAGAGCTGATGGAATTAGCGCCGGAGCTGTGCAACGAGCATCCGGGGACCAGGGCCGCAGCCATCCAGGAGCTCAGGGAAATGATATATGGTGAGTGTATAAATGAAGTCCATCTGCTGTGCTAATAAAGGGAAGTAGCAAGCAAGAGACATAGAACGACGATGGAACAAACAAAGCCACTTTCACTTTTATAATATTAGTAAGGAAAGATAAAGAAGTCAAAAACAGTCGTCAGTGTTATCAACAAGTTTTTTAGAGCTGTTGGATATTCGGTAGCTCTGCCTGCCCCACTCTGTTAATGAAGGCGAGGACAAGGAAGAAAGTGACGACATTGTAACCGGTATTTACCTTCTTATATCAAAGTTTCGTTAATTTCTTTCCTTAGAAAAAGCACGATTGAGTTAATAAAATTAACATAATTGCTTCAGACAAAAACAGCAAATCTAGACAAGTTTGCGTTCTACGATAGCATGCATCTTATAAAAACCCCCAAAATTTACCGACGCGACCTTTCGCCAGCTTACGTCAATCCTAAGTACATTATTTTTATTTTCGGTAGTCGTTATCATTCGCAGAATGTATCTTGTCTGGGTTCACAGTCCAGAATGAAGTTTCACTAAGAAAAATAAACATCATTAATGTTTGAAATATGTATAGACGGCCTCCTCTACCAAACATAGTATTACTGCGCAACGGCTAGACTAGACCTAGTAATAACCCGTCTAGATCCGCGGTTACTCAACTCCCGTATTACATAAAGTACCAGGATTACATAAATAATGGGGATTAGATAAGATCTAACCGCAAGCGAGATTTACGAGCTTTACCTTAGTGTCCATTACACGGAACTAATAAAAGCGTTGCGCCAAGTATCTGGGAGAGCGGGCAGAGCAAACAAAATGAATTCTCCTGAAGATGAATAGGCTTCTCTGCTTCCTACCTTCCTGGTACTTTCATGTCATGTCGAATAATGACCTACAAAATGTTGATAACTCATTTTCTCTCATTTTGAAACCGCTTTTGGTCCTTACTACAGCTACATATAGGTAAATCAAGTTATATGAAGAGATTTATAAGAAATTAATTGAGGGCGGATTCGACCGAACTAGAATAAGACTTACTCCGAGGTTAGTCTATACAAATTCGGCGTTTAATCTAGATTATAAGACCTTATCTTCGTTTGGTCGAATCCGCCCTGAAAGGAATAACGAAATTTTTATCCTGTTCCCACAAAATGGGGAAAGCCTATGTGATTTTTGGGGAAAACCTATGTCTATTGTTTCAGTTAACATAATACTGATTTATAATTTAAATCATAACGTATTTAATTAATTTATTTATTTAGATATCACTGATCACAAAAGCTGAATGATACCAAAATTCCAAAGTTTATCACCATTGGGTTGCTAATAGGGAGGTTTACTTACACATCAGCTACTGGAATTATTGAAACGTGTGACCGATACTTAGTATTAAGATTTACGATGACATCACAATACACTGCAAGTCTTAATGTGGCTATCAATCTATTCACCTATAGTAATATGTGTGTGTGTATGTTGCCTATGGACTGCAAAATCACTGGACAGATTTTGATTAAATCTTCAGGCAATCTTTTAGCCCAGCGGATGATCCTGTTAAGTTTGGTAGCGATCGGATCAACAGTTATTTTTGTTATGCCAGGATCACTCGTATATTTCCCAAGTAGCAATTGTCCCCTTAACTTGGTTTTGAAGATATCTTGAAGACAAAGTATTAATTCATGCTGTTGTCTTGGTTAAATCAAATTTTGTCTTAAAGATATCTATTGGAAACCTTGAAGACAGAGTTAAGTAAAAATGGGCACCGTTTTTAAATGCTAATTAAGAGGGACTTTAGACTTCTTTCAAGTAAGACTTAAACCTTTTTTAAGGCAGTGGTATTAATAAAGCCCTTTATTGCGTCTTCAAGATATCTTGTAGGCCAAGTTAAATCAAAGTTTTCGTCTTCAAGATATCTTGAATACCAAGTTTAGAAATACTAGAATAAAATCGTGAAGAATTATCGTAGTCAACTGAAAACTGATTTAAAGCTACATTTACTTTATGTAGTTAATGTTAAGAAAAATGACGGCGAAATTATGTTAATGAACTATAATTCTTTCACAAGGAAATATAATGGCGTAGCTTATTACTCACCAAATACGCAATAGTAGATTCTTGTCCAAATTTACAGTCGAAAGTTCAACGCAAATTAGTTGGTCGTGTAGAATTAATACACATTGTTGTAAAATACACGGGCTTTACGAAATGTTAAGAAATAATATCAAAATCTTCAAATTTTATTGAAACACATAAACACATTTGTAGGTTTTCCTTAAAAAAAAATTTTTTCATAATTTGTAGCAATGTTTATAACTTAATTGATGTTTTGAATATTTATACAAAGTATTTTAAATGATTAAATACAGCACAAATACAAATTTATAACTTTTATGCGAACAATTTAAAATGTACTTCAATCGAATATGGCGTTAAATCAACTGAGGATCAAAAAAGAAACACTTAAGGCAATGTTGACTTAGCAAGACAAAGTTAGAGTTAATACTGTTTCTACTAAACTTGTTCCTATTTAAAAGATTTTTGCTTTAACTATGTCTTAAAAAAGATTTGTAGTATGCAAAGTTAAGAAAATAGCCAATTTACTCACTCCTAAGTCAGTTCTCGCGATACCACTTGCGCAGTAAGAAGTAACGTTGTTGTTGTCATTTTGGGAGTGGTTAATGCAACAACAAACCAATAAAAAAAATAACAAGCGACTACCTAAGTTAATGTGAATCGATCAGTGTAACAAATAATTGTCGTTTTATAATTTCCACTCAGTGCATAGGAACATTACGGTAAGTGTCTACAAAGTTATTAAAAAAAAAATTGTGAATGTAGGTAGCGTTTTGCCGCCCATACCTAGAGATTTTTACTGAACGCACAGTCTTAAGACTACGCCGAGCGTACGCCGGATGTACAGTGGCGCCCTCATTACTTTTATTGTGTTTTCTGATAAACTAAAGTATTTTCTTGAAATTGAACGAAATGTATTTGTACTACAAATGAAAACACAACTTATAGGGTATATCATATAGTTTAATAACAATTCACCTTCGAGTTATTAACTTAACGGAAAAATGTGGCCACCTTTTCCCGTTAAGCCGACTACTCAAAGGGTAATTATTATTAAAGTTTGTTACGTATCCCATAAATTGTGTTTTTACTTGCACTACAAACACATTTCGTCTGATTCCAAGTAAATTCTTTAGTTAATTAGAAAACACCACAATAGTAATGAGGGCGCCACTGGACGCTCGGCGTTTGCTCGGTGCAGTCTTAAGTAATGTTCTGGCATCCTTCGGTACGAGTTTTGGATCATACTCGCTGATAATTTTCAGTAGTGCATTAAGTGAGCTCTGAGGTGTATTGTAAGCAACAGACCATTCTGTTAATTTTGATCTAAAATTGTAATTACGTTCATCTTTTGAAGCTTCTATGTCAGAGTCATTGTCACTTTCTAACGTAATTTGTTCCTCTGAAGTTTCCATTTCCAATGAATCTGCAAATATATTTGGGCACAAAGTCGTCGCATTTGAAGGCCCCTGGATGGTCATTGTGTTTTCAACGATTATGTCACCACTTGCTACCCTTGCGGAGCTTGCACTACTCATATTCATGTAGTTATTGACTCGACGACGAAATCCACCGGATTTTTTTAACTTCTTAACTTTACGACTATCCATCTCGCATAAACCCGTCCTCTTAATTCTTTTAAGACTGAGAACTCACTTCTTAAGTACACTTTTACTTTACTCATCCAAAAGAAATGCTAGTAGAGAAACTTTAGTATTCGTTTGATTTTAAGAAATCTTTAAGTCTTCCAAATTCAATATTGACTTATCTTGACTATTAATAATTCAATCGAAATCAAGTAATCCTCAAGTCAATCTTCAGTAAGCATAAGATAAGAATAACAAGCCTTAAGAAAGATGTCTTCTAGGCATAGTTAAATCTGACTTAATTCTAATTGGATTTGAAAGTGACAAATAGACTAAAGTCGCCTTTATTTAAGTCTACTTTGCATTAAATGCTAACTGGATTTTATGAAAACCGACTTAAATGTACATGTCTCAGTGGAAACCAACTTAAGACATTTTTAAGGCATATAAGATTTAGCC
This sequence comes from Acleris laterana, assembly GCA_963966035.1. NCBI lineage: Eukaryota > Metazoa > Arthropoda > Insecta > Lepidoptera > Tortricidae > Acleris > Acleris laterana. The sequence goes on from OZ014455.1 coordinate 14,813,648, forward strand.
TTAGGCTCCGATTGCTACTTGGGTTATATACTAGCTTCTGCCCGCGACTTCGTCCGCTTAGATTTCGATTATCGTTATTCCCTCGGGAACTTATAAAATCCAGTGTATAAGCTATCCCAAATCTGAATTTCATCCAAATCCGTCCAACCATTGCAGCGTGAAGGAGTAACAAACTAACACACACACACACACACAAATTTTCGCATTTATATAAGTAGGATTGAGTAACCCCCTTACTCTCATGGCCAAAGTAAAATAACAATTTTCACTGCTATCAAAATACTATTCAGAGGGAAAAAGTGAAAAGGATAAATTTCCCTTTGTATTATCAGCCCAATATTTAGAACCTTGACCCACCGTAGAACTGTGACGTTATGATTTAAATCGTAAGAAGTGTCAAACAAATTGTTTTATCATGTCAGTGTGACACGGTTCTTTGGGTCAGGGTTCCATTAGACTGATAGTACCATCGGCAACACAGTTAACTGACCAATTGTAAGTCTTGTCACCTTACAACAAGGTTCACTAGTGGTCAGTTAACATTAACGTTGTTTGTTTGTATGTAGGTACATAAATTATTTTCATGTAAGAGTTTTTTAGAAACGACTTCTTTTTGGGCAATAAAGCGTTTAGTTACTTACTTATACTTACTTATTGTTGTGTTCACCGACAGAGCGCGGCGAGTGCAGCCCGCGGCGAGTGGACGACGCGTTTCTGCTGCGGTACTTGCGCGCGCGCAGGTTCGTCGTGCCGAGGGCGCACAAACAGGTAGGCACTTAAAGTAGAATTCGTAGAAATTTGCTAAATCTTATTTCGAAGACCCATCGGTCAAACAAAGCTATTGTGTTCATGCATACACGGCAAAAGTTTTATAAATAATAAAAATCCGCCTTCTAAAACGCAAAAAGTCAAACTGAAGTCGGCTTTGGTTAAGCTTCAATTTGACTTACCTAGTTAATATAAAGTTATGTGTTACGAAGTTAATTTTACACCCTCTCCCATGTAATTGTAACACATCTATAATAATGACCGTTTGACATTCTATATTTGGAATTTCATGTAAATTCCATATTAGTTTTGTTCACAGCTACATATAAGAGCGCCTTACTTAAAAAAAACTTTACCACTTATTTGGAAAAGACAACGACCTTTTGTGCATCGAGGAAAGTAACGAAAGGTCGTTGACGCCTAACTATTAAATTGGGAAGTAAACGGTTCAGCGAGCTCGTCTTCGAAATACCGTGGAATTACGGAATCACACCGTGACGATAATCGACGATAGATTATGGTATTTTTCATTATATAGCGATGTTGAAGTAAAATTTTTAAAGGGCTTTCTATGCTTTGGCCTACTCGTTTAGTTAACTTATTTATATTATACACCATAGATGGGTTTAAAACAAGCAGGATTAATACATTTGTATGTTTATTTAATAAGATAAATTACCATAAATATAAAATTAACTTCACGATTCCTTGTATAGGTACGAGTATGTCCAATGACTCCTGAAACAGATTCAGCTACCTGAATATTTAGGGAATCGAATGCGATAACTTGCGATCACTAGGCGACATCTTTAACGACCAACGGGCCTATTATGGTTGCATTTACCGCGTGACAAAATGTGGATAAAGATCATCATCATCATCATATCAGCCTGTTGCAGTCCACTGCTGGACATAGGCCTCCCCCAAGGAGCGCCACCGCGCACGATCTCCCGCCCTTTGCATCCAGTCACTGCCAGCTGCCTTCTTCAGGTCATCGGTCCATCTAGCCGGGGGGCGTCCTACACTGCGTTTGCGTTTGGATAAAGATAAAAGATTAAAAAAAAAGATAAATGATGTTTATTCAGTAAGTAGGCCGCACGGTCATTTTTACACGTCAACAATCTACCAGCGCTTCGCAAGAGACCACTGCTGAGAAGAAACGCCGCAAGAAACTCAACAGTCAGTCGTTTTTTTAAATATACAACTATAAAACTTAACCTAGCATTATACAAAACAATGAGTATAACATACAATAAGAAGTAAATAAATTCACGCGTAGTTGAGCAGGAAAATGTGTCAAAGCTCAGGATTTTCACCAGAACTAATTAGTAGTAATAGAAAAATATTTTTTATTTTTTGAAAATGAATCTTAACGATGATGGTGCAAGACAACTACAAAAAAAACAAGTTTCGATACATTCTCCTACAGAAACCGTGTCCCCTAGACATTATATAATGTTTACATATTTTTATGACTAAGTTATTATTAAAACTTTCGTCACTCTCATGTGTAGGTACTTATATACGTGTCAAAAAGTGACGGATGTTTATCCACATTTTGCCACACGATGAACACAATATTAGGCCCCCCCAAGTCACCGACGCTCTTCCAGATGAAAACAGATCTATCCATATTTCAACCTTTCCAGATGGTTCGTTACTGCGCATTTCTGGAGCAATACCCCGAGCTTTACAAGGGAGTGGACCTATGGGGGCTGTCTAGGGTGGGGGCGGCGTACGAAGGTACCATGTTCGACCGGCCAGACATAGGACGTCTCTCCATATTTAGGTTCGGTGAGTGTCTCTTACCATCTTACTGCTTATTATATCCTGGTACGATGGTCATAGGACGCTTTTCTATATTCTAGTTTGATGAGTGCTTTAGCTGCTTATGACTTATGAAGTCCTGGTACCGGGTGGTGTGGTGCAGAATAGTGTTTTCTATTTATTTTGTAGTCATAAAGTAAGTACACAATCAGAATTCAGTATCTATAGATACTTTATAATTATGGAAGACATTGTTTATTGTATGTCTTTGTCGAATTCGGATAGTACATAAATATGCGAACTATCTTAGTAAAACAATCTAACTATTGTGTTATTACTTGATATTGTAAGTATTGCCAGAGCGAGGGCTCCATTATTCTTGAAATTTTAGATTTTAAAAAAGTAACCATATTCATTGAGCCATGAGTGCCAAAACTCTTGTCACGCATACAATATAATCTAACACATAATATTTACTATAGATAACAAAATAATGATTTTGTTTCGATCCTGTTTTCCCATTACATGCTTGCTCTGAATAGTCATGAACGCGCCATGCTTTAGTTTTCCAATTAAATTTGCAAGCCACTTCCGAGTTAAACTGCCATGCTTATACAAAAGGTTGAATCTTCAAATGATTAGCTAAACGATATCCGACTCTCCCTCGATACTAATAAATTCTAAAATGTTAAAAAGGATGCAGCAGCTATGTGTCATTTTTGACAAAAGTTAATGCAACAAGTTAGCCAGCTTGACGGAAATTACTCTAGTTGCAAACTGCGTCCATTTGCGAGTTAGAATGCATTCTGCTAAGGGCAGTTGGTATTGATCTGACGATGCGAATAGTCGAGAGCAGGAGTTAACGAAAACAAACTAAGAAATTATGTGAAAGTGGATAAAAATAAGTAAAATCGATCGAGAAGGCTCTCTGCCATTAAAAATACTTTAAACTTTCTTTGATGAAACGCAGCGCACAAAGACAAGTACCTATTCAGACCTCCGGACGAGTAGGTAGGTACGTAATGTTTAGACCAGATATTAAATCATGCTGGAACTCGTTAATAAATAGCATTTTGTTTTTTTTTTGTATTTCCAAACTATATTATGATTAAACGTTTTCATTATTTGTCATAAAATACAGTAAATGGTACATTGAAGTACTTTTCTACTACAATATTCGACTTTTAGTATCAAAATTAATATCTTAATTTTGGAATGATAGCCAGTATAAATTAGTATCAAAAACAAATGGCTCATTAGAAAATTAATTAGGTTTTTACCTTTTAATGTGCCTCCTAGGCATCTCCTAGGGTAAACCGCAGAGCAAAGACTTCCGAAAATAGAATTAATATTTAATGTAGGACGGTATTATGTACCTATTACATAAATTATAAGTGAATAATGAATGAAACACTGTTAGGGTAATTAAAAATCTCATGGAAGATAAATCAAACTCTTGTATTATGTAACTAAGTCTCAGAATAGTTTTAATTGTGGTTGGTAATTAATTTGCACTGCAATAATTCATAGCTTGCTCACTCCGTGTCTACATTAAACGCAATTTCTAGACCACTGTAATTACAACTAGCAAAAAACCTCTTTGCAATTTTCCTTTATTATACCTACGTCACAGTCGCTTGGAAGATGTGTAAAACTGCCTCGGACATTCAAAAGGTGACCTCGGATAGATCTCCCTACAGGAATTAGATTAGAGAATTTTATGATGTCATGAAAGGCGAAATTAACCTCGTTTGATAGTTACTTACTATAGCTAACATAATAAAATGCAGATCAGCGTGATTTATAAGGGCTAATTAGTTAGTGAATTAATGTAATATTTATAGCATGAAATTACATAAAACTCACATAAACAGAAGCGGGTTTAAGATAATTTACACAAGCCATCCATCCGTTTCTTTCGGAAATGATAATATTAGTCATGCATGACTAAAGAAATAAATAAAGAAGAAGGAAAAACTTTAACGACTTGTACAAAAATCTTTTACCCACTAACTTTGATTTAAATGTCAAAGTAATTTGATCTATCTGTGTTTATTAACTTTGATAAAGTTGGTATGAAGTTAGTTTGAGTCCCAAGAATACTAAATATGATATACTTAGGTTACTTAAATCCTGGAAAATTTTAAAGTTCCTAAATATCTTAATGAATCTTAAAGGCTTGCAGCGCACTTGCGATTCCTCTGGTGTTGCGTAAGAGTCACAGAGTGAGAGTGATCCCTAAAAACATCCTGCAAAACATCTTGCTTAAAACTAATTTTTTACAACTTTCAACTATTTGAATGTTCCAGGCACTTGGGACCCCTCAAACTTCCCTGCTGAAGAGCTGGTAAAGACCGGTTTAGCAATCATGGAGATCGGGCTGCGCTCTCCGAAGATGCAGATCCTCGGAGGCACCTGCCTCGTCGACCTGGAGGGCATCACCATGCGACACGTGGCCACGCTCACTCCGACCATCGCTTACCAGATCGTATGCCTTATGGGGGTAAGTCTGAAAATCTGATCTGCTCAGCCAATTTTTTGATGTTACTATATTAGAAGACTCACTGCAGCACTCAGACGTCAATTAAATTCAATGCTTGTTGAATGACCTGTTGTGTTATTCTATTGCTATAGCAGAGAAAATGTCAGCAGCAACATTAATCAAGCATTAAATTTTATTGATGTCTCTGAGTACGGCAGTCAGACTTGTAGAAGGGCCACTACTAACGCAGTTTTTTAAGTCGCCTTTTAAGTGACATGTTGTCACTTTTCACTTTCTACCTTGAAGTATTAGGAAGTGACAGAAAGTGAACCAAATAAAAAGGACATTAGAATAAAACTGCAACTGGGGCACCAGAATTGGCAGGGTTTATGTTGTGAGGATGAAGACTATCTTCTTTTTTGCACAGAAAACTTTTGCTATAAAGTACCACTTTCCACACAGCATTGGAATCTCCGTCATTACAAAGCCATGCCCATTATTCCTTATGTAAACTTAATATAATTTAAAAATAAATTTTAAATTGTTTTGCTCATTTATTAAACGTAGATAAGCCAGGTTTTGTCCATATCTGTAATTGTGACATTTGATTTCGACAGATAAGGACAAAGCATGGCTTATCTACTCCATGATTGCTCCACGTTTATTAATAAGAGAATTTGTGTCCAGGCCTTGCGTTATGGATCACAAGGTAGGTAACGTTGTACAACCTTCAAAATAGCTTAGTTATAGCATTAAGAGTTTACGATTTTTAAATCATCCCTACCTCTACCGCCCATAAGTACAGAAACATGAAAAACATATTGTTACGAGCAGCCTTTTTGTAAATGTTTTCCAGATTCTTCTTCTTTGTTCTCGGCTGTCTCTATAATAGTATCTATAATAGGAATAATAGTTTACCCTTCTCCAAGCCATTGAAGCAAATTTCAATAAAGAAGAACGTTCTTAATTTGTCGCGTTTGTATGTTTTGCTATATATTTTTATTTGTTCATGTGTGTTCCAGCTAGCAACTCCGTGCCACCTCAAGTCCTGCCACATCATTAACTACAACTGGCTCCTCAACACCTTCTTCTACCTCTTCAAGCGGTTCATCGACCAGAAGACCTGGAAGAGGATCCACTTCCACGGCCATGACCTGAAGTCCCTGCAGCAGCATATTCCTCTGGAGTGCCTCCCAGAAAGGTAAAAAGTGATAAAGGTTCTTATCTTATAGCAATGAGAAAGCAAATGAGCACACGGCCAACTGAAGATAATTGGAATTTGAGACAAAACTTCAAATACAAAATATTTATCCGGTATATTCACCACATATGAAGGCTCTTTTACACATCGATTATGTAGAGTGAATCTACTAGCGCTTCGGACAAGACCATCATTGCGGAGAGGAAACGCCGCAAGGAACTCCTGCTAAGGATATTTGTTTCAATCATAAGTTACATTGAAAGGAAATAAATTAAAAATATAGAACAATGACTAGGAGAACAACACGATGAGGTTTCTATACGTCAAAAGCCATGACTAGAATAATTAACTAAACAACACGTCCTTGCAAACGTGAACAGACCGGATCCCACAAACAGCACCTGTTCACAAGTATGACCCATTGACTTTGCATTCTCAAGACTGCATTTCTGATCTAAGATGAGCCCCATGACTCTATTCTACAGGATAAAACAATATTATATTGTTTTTGACGCGTTATTGTTTTGTTTATAACTCGACCGCCATTACTGTCAAGTAAATAAGAGCTATCTTAACGTTGACAATACGATGATATGCCAAAAGCAATTTGAAGAGCTATGGGTTTGGCACTTTGGCGAGAGATAATCAGTTGTATACGGAGCTGACTGACAATCTCTAATTGTGATTATTAACACGTTTAACTTCCTTTTGTGTGTGTAATTTGCATATTTTGCTATTCAGGTACGGAGGGACCTGCAGGAACCACGTGTCCATCGGCACCTGGTTCCAGAAGATCAGGAAGTACAGGGACGAGGGCTTCGACCGGGAGATGAAGGAATTCGGCTACATCATCAAGGAGTGATGGCTGACGGTGGGAGTGGTGATCTCAACATGGGTTTTGGAACTTGGGAGATTGTTCAATTGTATTTATTGGGCTGGTCGTTACGCTCCTGTAAAGTAGATTTTAATATTGTGATGTTTGATGAAAATACTGCAACTATGTCAATTTTAAAGTATTTTTTTTAAGTATTTTAAGTTTAGTGTAAAAAGGTAAGGTTAGGTTAGTATTACATAAACCCCAAAAAAACCGTCCAAGCGCCAGTTTGACTCGTACACGAAGGGTTTCGTACCATTTTACGTTCTCAATTTAATTTAAAGGTTTGTTCATGAGATACAGCCAGCTGATAGATAGACAGACGCACGGACATAATATGGTCCCGTTGGCACCCTTCGGGTACGGAAAAATGGTTAAAGAAAACCAAACATAGAAAAGCGTAACATTGAAAATGAAAAATATTAGGCGAGGCTATTCCAAAAATTATATGTAAAAGAAAATGGATTTTTTCAAATATTTTTGATACGTTTAATTAGTTTTGAATTGTATGTTAGTAAGTTGATTTAAGCAAAGTGACCAGGGCCTTTTTCCACCCGGTAAAACGTAATTGCTTTTGACATGTTTTCGTCCTCTTATCCTTTATTCACTTGAGAGTAGTTGACAGTACCTAATGGCTGCCAAATCAAAAGCAATATGTCAATATCGATTAGAATTGAGGATCAGTGTGTTAGTATTTGAAGAAATCGTTTGAGCTTATTCGAGAGATAAGGTTGGATTAAGGTATGCAGCGAACTGTGTTAAAAAAATCTCATCTATTCAATTATATCTTATTTTGAGGAAGGGTAAACGGAGTTTAAACATCCGTACTTCCGTACTTACCAAAGAAGGCGGCTGACTGCTTAGTAATAGTATGTATGTATGTATGTAAACTATTTATTGTAGGTACACTAAAAAACATACACCCACACATTCGTACATAAAAAGATTAACATGTACAATGGTGAACTTATGCCTATAAGGGATCTCATCCAGTTTACACAAGATTACAAGGATGTGCACAAAAAGTAAATAAACGAATATTTCTACAGTTAAATATCCATAAACTATGCCTCTTCACATAAATGAACATAATATAGACAAATACAATTATTATTCAAGTATAGATACGTTAAATTAAAAATGCCTATAATTTTAAATTTAACGTAGTTATCAATAGAGGAAAGAAAACGACTACTACACATATATCGTTAGCTACATTCTTTGGTACTACGGCAGAGTAACGTAAATTCACTATTGAGCAAGGTAGATAGGTATTCTGTGATATTTTATCACGACAATTGCCCTCAAATATTATTTAAGATATTATTAACATTATGGCCCCGATGGATTAACCAATTATTGTCAATTGGTGGCAGATTTAAAATGTACAATTCTATAAGGCAAGCCATCACCAGCGGCCCTAGACTAGATGTACAACGCTAAAATAAATAAATAAATAAACAATTATCGAAAACTATTACATTGTGTGTTATTGACGTTAGCGCTCGACCCAACCGTCCGGTAGCTTAACGAAATCCTATTTTCTATAACGATAAAGTTGTCGCCATCTTATTTACGTGACCCTAGAGAAGATGCAAAATGCTAACGTACACAATTATCGAAAACTGACAAAATGTATGGAATTGACATAACGAAATGCTAGATCAAAACAGTAATAACTCAAAATACAACTGTATTTTAAAATCAACTTTAATACAACTTCAATTAACTTGAAAGAAAACGAGCAAGGATTTTGAGTTGATACTGTTGTCGATCTAGCAGTACCAAAAGCGCTCGACTCGACTATCATCCTGAGGAGACAAGATGCACTACGCTAGCTAGCGTTTCTCTTTGTTAAGTTTTTAAACCAATCGCGTCACTGGTAGATGACGTGATACGAAAAGTCACGTGATGTACCAGTGACGCGATTGGTTTAAAAACTGAACGAATAAAAACGATAGTTAGCGTAATGTATCTTGTCTGGGCCCTCTGCAGCTTCTCCAGGGCCACAGACCTACTTAGGTCAGTCTGCACCATGTCTGCACGATAGGAAATTAATTTACGAAAATATTTTGTTTAAGACTGCGCCGAGCAAACGACGAGCGTCCAGTGGCGCCCTCATTACTTTTATTGGGTTTTCTAATTAACTAAAGAATTTCCTTGGACCCAAACAAAATGTGTTTGTAGCGCAAGTATAAACACAATTTATGGGATACGTAACAAACTTTAATAACAATTCACCTTCGAGTTATTAACTTAACGAAAAAAAGTGGCCACCTTTTCCCGTTAAGCTGACTAGTGACTACTCAAAGGGTAATTGTTATCAAAGTTGGTTACGTATCCCATAAATTGTGTTTATACTTGCGCTACAAACACATTTTGTTTCGGTCCAAGGAAATTCTTTAGTTAATTAGAAAACCCAATAAAAGTAATGAGGGCGCCACTGTACATCCGGCGTACGCTCGGCGTAGTCTTAAGTAGTGTTTGAAAATAAAGACTCGTTCCTATTCGTGATTTATTATTATTTACTTGTGCCTTTATTCCACTTTGTTTTGTAACGATATGAAAAACAACCACTTAACGTCTTTTACTCTACGCTTTAGGTAGCTCCAAAGTGCCTACTCCGTGCTTCCCTTTCTAAAGTATATTTCGTGTTCATTCGCACGCAACCCAAACACATTGTAGCGCGTGCATTTTCAATTAAGCAGCCTTCTACGTTCGACCCATCGTGCTGCTATATTGAAAATGTACGCGTTACAATGTGTTTTGTTCGCACTGACGCGACTACTTAATCTCGCCGCTTGGATATCACTCGACAGTCCGCACGACCGGCGTTGTTTACAAAATCACTACCCAGTTACCAAATTTAAACAGGTAATTAAGGCAGTTTGTGTGTGTGTGTGTGTGTGTGTGTGTGTGTGTGTGTGTGTGTGTGTGTGTGTAAGATTTAGATTTTAGCCATTTTATCAAGATCTTTTTGCATTTATGGTAGGGTTTTGAGTAAATATCAAGCAGTTTATTTATCTATACTAATATTATAAAGGTGAAGAGTTTGTTTGTTTGTTAGTTTGTTTGCTTGAACGCGCTAATATCAGTAACTACTGGTCCGATTTGAAAAATTATTTCAGTGTTCGATAGCCCATTTATCGAGGAAGGCTATAGAAAGGCTGTATATCATACTGACATAAACGGAAGTGAAGCGAGGGCGGGTCACTAGTTTTATTATGACAGTATGCGGATTTTATGTTATACCTACTGAGAACTTGCAAAAAAGGTTCTAGTTATTGGTGACTTAGCTATGTTAGCCTTTTCGTTTTATAGCTCGGATTATATGGTAAAGACTTGTGTTTTTTTAAAACGCTATGCAGGATATAAAAAAAAATTATGACAGCAGGCCGCTGAATGTGATACAATTGATCAGTTGGAATCCTTTTTATTTTAAAGTACATAACCTTGACTATAGCACGCTGAGCTCTGTCAAGGTCTATTATACGACTATTAGCTGCACCCCCCTAGATAGTTAAGCAGTATTATCATGACAGATTTGGCCAGACCTATGCATGTTTAATTTAAAATGTTCCCTCCGTTAGAATTTTTAGTCAATCAATCAATCAATCAATCAATCATTTATTTATTTGCAGAATACAGTACACAAGATGTTACAGTCAATTTTAAATAATAATAATGTCTAATGTATCCAGCCTGCAAGCAAGCGTGCAAATATTAATTTCATGCAATATCGAATATTAAATAACAAAATACATTTAAAATTACAGATACAAGCGTTAAAATTTATAAAATATCAGAAATGTCAATGATCACAAAATATTACAAATTATTATATTTTATTAATTGCTCGAGGAAGTCCTTAACACTATAGAAACACCTATCTAGGAGCCAGTTCAACAATTTGTTCTTAAATCTATTTCCCTGGAGTAGCTGTATGTCATCAGGTATAGCATTATAGATTTGAATGCACATGTATACATTTTTGCTGTATATAGCCTTGTAACAAGCAGGTTTGTAAAGGCGGTTCATAATTTTGGCCCTTGTTGTGACTTTTCCTGACAAGGTGTCTTAGCGCTTTGAGAAGCCAAAGCAGTTTCCTGACCCTACTCATAACTTGGTCAAGGTGAGTATACCACTTGAGATGTTGGGCTAACGTAACGTCAAGATCCCATGACCTGTCAGTAAAAACCACGCCACGGTGGTATCATCAGATCCCGTCATAACGAACCGTTTCTCTCGCCTGACACTTAATACGGTATTTGACAAAAGTCAAATCAGCTTCTTTTTATGAAACATCAAAAACGCTCCGTTACTATGGAATTTATAGGGATTAATATATTGTGACGTCACAATCAAACAACATCCTTATTGTTAGGTAAGTATATAAATTTAAAAATATTTAAATAGCAGACATAAATAAAAGATTGATGTTTTCCTAGTATTTTTATAATGTTTATCTGCTGTTAATGAAAAACCAATTTAATTTCCCTCTTGTCAAATACCCTATTGTCCGAAATGCAAATGCATTGACGGTTGAGTTTTTTTTTTGTTTTGTTTTGAAGTTTAGGTATATACAATATACATAATAAAGAAGGTAACCAAAAATATCTCTAGTCGCTGATCAGAGTCGGGCGTGAGCCGTGTCTTTACTTGATACACATGTGTAACTACATTTTAAAGTACCTATATCTTTAATTCGTAAGTGACTTTGTTTTAGTATTTTTTATAGTAAGTGCGATATTTGGTGGAAATAAAACAAAACAATAAATGATTTTTCTCAAGCGTTTGTTACATGAATCAGCTTTTATTAAAGCTGTGAAAAAAAATCATGAATATTCCCTTTTGTGATCTTGCTGTAAAATTGTACCTTAAGGCTGCGTTTCCACCAGAGCTGTGCGAGGCAGCGAAGCGGTGTTGCGAAGAATCCACCAATAGGATTCTTTTGTTTTACTGGCCTCACTATCCTATTGGTGGATTTTTCCTCGCTACATCGCTTCGCTGCCTCGCACAGCTTTGGTGGAAACGCAGCCTAATAAAAGTAAATTACCCCAACTTCGTTAAACAAATATAAAAGAAAAAAAGAAACTCAGTCTTTTGCATTGTAGCTTCAAAACGGATAGGTCGGCGGTTTTTATTAAGAAATTTGTACCAATAAATAAATATATAAACTGCATAGGGTCTATTTAATTCGATAAAACCATATTCCTTTGATGATAGGAACGAGTTAATTGTTTGTAAAATGCCTTTGAGTACGGCGGTTATTTAAATATGATATCTTTTCTCTTATCCACTTTCCCGGCGCAGATTTTACGTGATAAAAATGTACTAACCTTTGTCACGCGAAAATATACTAATTTTCAAAATAAAATTAGTACCTAGTTTTAGGGAACAAAACCAGTTCCGACACTCTTACGTTTGTAGTTACACGTTATATGAACATAACAATATGAAAATCTATCGCTTACAGTGACCATCGTGTGACGTGACCACCGTGTGAGGTGAGTATCGTGTGACGTGACCATGGGCGTGATGGACGACGAGTGGTTCATCCGGATCGCGTACGAGGCGGAGCTGAGCACGCAGGAGAGCCCGGAGCTGCTGGAGCTGGCCCGCGAGCTGGTCGACGAGGACCCGGAGACCAGGGCCGCGGCGCTGGACGAGCTCCGGGAGACCATCTACGGTGAGGGACACCCCATGTATAGACTATTTCCACAAGCCTTTTAATTTACTTGCTTAGTTCCTCTGTCTGTCATTCCGCTGCAAATCTCGCAAGTCTATTTTAAACCACGTCCTGCTGTCGTGATTTGCTCAAATTTATACATGAGTAAACCAAAAGGCAATGCAATATTACCTAGGAACTGATCTGATAATGGAGTCAGAAATAAAATAATGTTGCAATGGATCCTCTTAATATTATTTTGTTATTATTTGTTAGTAAATTCGCCGTACTCTGAAAAAAAACCCGCTATCTACACTGGTCCGCAAAACTATTTAAGTATCACATTTATAATTAAAATTTCATTAAAAGTTACTTTTGCTTATTTATTTTTATTCATTAATTTATTACAACATATTAGCAAACTTAGTTTTACAACAAAGCTAGTCCCGCCAAACTAGGTAGTTTAGTTTAGTTTTGCGAGTCAGTGTATAGTATAGTAGTCAGTGGCTCCTTAAAGCAAGGACGGACGAACCGCGCAGCCATATTAAAGACTCCCGTTTGGCTACCATTCGGGTACGGAACCCTATAATGAGATGTCCGCGAAATAAGCTAAATTCATATCTTATATCTTAGACAGCAGCAATTTAAAAGTTAATAAGGATCTCTAAAACTTCTCGCGTGTGTGTTCACAGAGCGCGGCGAGTGCAGCCCGCGGCGGATGGACGACGCGTTTCTGCTGCGGTTCCTGCGCGCGCGCCGGTTCATCGTGCCGCGAGCCCACGCTCTGGTTAGACACATTCAATTTATGCAATCCTAGTAGTTGATTTAAGATAACAAAATATCACACGAGGCCTGGCCAAGATGCATTCGACGAACGTTATCGTTATCGAAAATGTATAGGGTTGACGTAAGCTGACGGACGGTTGAGTCGAACGCTTTGTCAACTGCATATATTTTGAAAGTTTACGATCGTTTGATTTGGCGTTAAGCCTTTGTCTAAGGCCACAGTTTATCTGTTTTGTATTTATTATTTGTCATTAAAATTTTCGAGGACATTTTTCATTAGCTACTTTCTTCTAAAATTGTCGATAAAGTCACTCCATACGAGTAAGTAGGTAAGATCATTTCATATTCAGGTTTTGTCCGGCCTATTACTATGTAATGATATATCTAAACTAATATTCTATGACTTCTCACCCGACATTACACCGAAGACATCCCGGACGTCAGCCTGTATGAGATCAGAATGGCCCTGAAGCAACTGAAGAACAATAAGGCGCCAGGGGACGACGGAGTTACAGCTGAGCTTCTGAGAGCGGGTGGAATGCCGATACTTAAAGTCCTCCAGAAGCTCTTTAACTCTGTTATTCTCGATGGCGGTGTCCCAGAGGCGTGGACCGGAAGTGTGGTGGTCTTGTTCTTTAAGAAAGGCGACAAAACCTTATTGAAGAACTACCGACCCATCTCACTTCTGAGCCACGTTTATAAGTTGTTTTCAAGGGTCATTACAAATCGACTCTCACGCAGGTTCGACGACTTCCAGCCTCCTGAACAAGCCGGTTTCCTGAAAGGCTTTAGTACCATAGACCACATTCACACGCTGCGCCAGATTATACAGAAGACCGAAGAGTATAATCGGCCCTTATGTCTAGCGTTCGTGGACTATGAGAAGGCCTTCGATTCGGTCGAGACATGGGCGGTGCTCGAGTCACTACAGCGGTGCCACATCGACTATCGATATATCGAAGTGTTGAAGTGTTTGTACAAAAATGCCACTATGTCAGTCCGGCTCCAGAACCAGAGCTCGAAACCGATTCAGTTGCAGAAAGGTGTGAGACAGGGAGATGTCATATCTCCGAAACTGTTCACCGCTGCACTGGAAGATGTCTTCAAGCTTCTGGACTGGGAAGGACTTGGCATCAACATCAACGGCGAGTACATCACTCACCTTCGATTCGCGGACGACATCGTAGTCATGGCAGAATCGCTAGAAGACTTGAGTAAGATGCTCGGAGACCTCGATAGAGTTTCCCAACGGGTGGGCCTGAAAATGAACTTGGACAAGACGAAAGTCATGTCCAATGTTCGCGTTTTGCCAATACCGGTTCACGTGGGGAATTCTCAACTTGAAGTTGTTGATCAGTACGTATACCTGGGACAAACTGTCCAACTTGGTAAATCCAACTTCAAGAAAGAGGTCGATCGCCGAATCCAACTCGGATGGGCAGCGTTCAGAAAGCTAAAGCGGATCTTCTCGTCCAAAATACCGCAGAGCCTTAAGTCGAAAGTCTTCGACCAGTGTGTGTTGCCAATGATGACTTATGGATCAGAGACTTGGCCGCTAAATGTGGGCCTCATAAATAAACTCAGGGTCACTCAGCGTGCAATGGAAAGAGCTATGCTCGGAGTTTCTTTACGCGATATGATCCGTAATACGGTAATACGCCAGAGAACCAAGGTCACCGACATAGCTCAGAGAGTTAGCATGCTGAAGTGGCAATGGGCAGGCCACATAGCTCGGAGAACTGATAACCGTTGGGGAAGAAAAGTTCTCGAGTGGCGGCCCCGCACCGGTGGACGGAGTGTTGGACGGCCTCCCACCCGGTGGTCTGACGACCTGGTTAGGATCGCGGGGAGCCGCTGGATGCGAGCGGCTCAAGACCGTGATTTGTGGCGCTCTTTGGGGGAGGCCTTTGTCCATCAGTGGACGCCCCCGGGCTGATGATGATGATGATGATGAATATTCTATGTATCTGTGCTGTTGTACTAAATAAATAAAAGGAGAATGCCAAGCAACTGTTTTCGCTCTGTTGTTTGCGGTGTTTTAGTGTTGGAATAAGATAACTGTTGAAATTATAGCTTACTTGAAATCTTGAACTTTCTTTTAAAATCAGTCCCTACTTCTTAGTGACACGAACAGGTGTCGATTCGGTATACATTGCAAAGTCGTCGTGTCATTACATCACCGTGTTTCATCTCAGCTACGCATTGTAAACCCAATTGTAATTGTAAACACAAAACAAACTAATAAAAGTTCTGGTTAATTATGATTACTTTACACCTTCTACGACTTTATACAAAAAAACAAAAATAATGAATATCAATCAATGCCTGCATACTAATACGTAAAATTCTACAAAAAGACCTCCATATTCAGTTATCTTTTAAAAAGAAACAAGACGTACAAAAAATAAAATTGAGAAATTGTAACAGTCTAGTACTTCGTACTCCGCGTACTAATTACGGAAAAAAAAACTGTTCTCTATGAAGGTGCAAACTTATATAATAAGCTTCCTGTAAGCATAAAAGATGCTAAGACCATGCTAAATTTCAAACGATTACTTAAATTCTATGTAACTGACCAAGCGCGCTCTGAAGCTCTGATATCCGCAACGCGCTCTAAGCCACATCCATTCAACCTTAATCTGTGTCCACCGTTATCGCTGCAACTATGCGTGCGCTCACGCTCAACTTTCGTCTGGGTAGACGCCCACTAATTTAAGTCTACCTTATAGTAAATTAAAATTCTTATATTTATGTTAACATTATGTAATTAGTTTTACGTAACACCTGGCCATAATGTGAGTTTTATCGCACGCTGCGCGCACGGTAAAACTCGCATTGTGGCCAGGTGAAGACGTAAAATTGTGTACTCATCACGGGCAGTAAAAAAGAAAGCCCTCTATCGCATATTTACAACCCTCGCCTACGGCTCGGGTCTCAAATACCTGCGATTTCGGGCTTTCTTTCTTTTACAGCCCTTGTTAAGTAATGTACTATTAAGTTTCGTACTAACTATTATTATTTTGTATGAATGTAAATACGCACGCTTAAATACGCTCACCTAAGTATTGTAAACTTACTCTTAATTCTCATGTAAGTGAATTGTAAATATTCTTATGAGAAATAAAATTATTTAAACCTAAACCTAATTGTCCTGTGAGCTCTCTCTACTCGCATGCCAAAATAATTATCTTTCTTTAAATATTCAGCTGGTCCGCCACTGCCGATTTCTGGAACAATACCCAGACCTGTACAGAGGCGTGGATTTATTCGGGCTGAGCAAGACGAAGGGCGCCTATGAAGGAACGATGCTCGACCGCCCTGACGTGGGTCGGCTCGTGATCTTAAGATTCGGTGAGACCTTTTCATGTTCATAGTACCCTAGTACCTACAATGTTTTGGAAACCTGAAGTCCTGTTTTTTCTATTCGTTCTAAATATAAAATAAATCCTCTTTTATTTATGAAAGACTCAATTTTATTAATATTATATTTGTATGTGTTATGATTTACCACTGTATTCTTTTCAAACACGTTTTTCAAAAACCTTGAAGACCTTGTTGCTATATAATATTCGCTACCGGCATATTTTGTAACAAAGATTTTTTTCCAATTTATCGTTATGGCATACAGCGATTGCCGCTTCATGATTCTAGCGTCCTTTTTGCAGGAACATGGGATCCGAATGTAATCCCCTCTGGAGACTTGTTGAGGACAGGTGTGGCGATAGCGGAAATCGGCATTCGGCAGCCGAAGCTGCAGGTCCTGGGCGGGGTGCTCATCATCGACCTGGAGGGCATCACCATGCGCCACGTCGCCACCCACACTCCCACCGTCGTCTACCAGATCATGTGCTTAGCAGGCGTAAGTCAGGCTCAAGATATATACTCTCAGCTTTCCTCTCTGAACACGTATTGATGAAATTTTCATAAAACCGACACAGGACTGATATGAATTTCGGTAACAATTATTTGTTCAAAAATTCATACCCTTCCAGAAAAAAATCACATACAAAGATATTTTGATTCGAGACACATTACAATTAAATTATTCTATATCTCATACACGATTTTACAAATGCTCAAATATACTCAGCTTTGCGTTGCGTTGCGTTGCGCAGCGTTGCGTTGACCAACGCAAACCAAACGGAAATACTTTGTTTCAGATGGCGTCCCCACTCAGAATCAAGTCTTACCACCTCATCAACTACAGCTGGATCCTGCGCACGTGCTTTTATCTGTTCCAGCGGCACATGGGGCCCGGGGTGAGGAAGAGAATCTTCTTCCACGGGAATGACATGAAATCCCTGCAGCAGCACATAGACCCCGCATGCCTACCGACCCGCTACGGGGGTACCTTGACAGCCTACCACAATACCTTTGGTTTCTGGTTGAGAAAAATACAACAGTATCGAGACGAGCAATTCGACAAAGAGATGAGGGAGTTTGGTTATACGATCAAAGAGTGAAGAGGTCAATATGTGATAAAGAATTTTTATTAAAGAGTTTGTTCTCTTAGAAACCTCACTTCTTCTTTAATCAAGCGTAATCGTAATTTGACTAGCGATATTGACTGGCGCAGATTTATTGCTGGGTTAAGTACCTAAAACCTAGGCGCTGGGTCAAAATACCGTCACGGTCGAGAGTGCCGGGACACACACTTGGACTCTGTCAAACGGAGGAGGACAAGTGCCGCCGCTTAGAACAGCTCAAGTTCCTAAAGGAGAACATCTGAAGATGCCCGGCCGAGACACGTCAGCAATTATAGTTGTTTATGAATTGATTCTTTCTTCGCGGTGTCTTTAAAGGGCATCTTAGTCAAACGCAGTCTGTTGATACAACCCTATGTGCTCTTTTAGGAAACTTGAACTCGTCTTTCCGTTTGACCCCGGCCGTTTGACAAACCGAGTCCAAATGAGTATCTTGATCCTGATGGTATTTTGACCCAGTCCGCTTAGGTTTTAGAAACTTAACTTAGCAATAAGTTGGCGCTGGTCAGGTTATGACTAGCTGGCATGATGAAAGAAGTGAGGAGTGAGGTTTATAAGAGGATGAACTAGAATGTGAAGTAATCTCGTCGGTTTATAGGAATGTACGTAGATTAAAAAGATGTTTTTCTGCGGTTGAAACTCAAGATATTATGTGTGGAGTAAAAACTGACCGTAAAAAAAAAAACAAGTATGTATTTCTAAATATACCTGAATTTTGAAACTGCTTATCAAAATGGAATGATACTAGGTGTTGTTATTTGAAATACTGTTGCATTACAAACTATATTTACCTTTCTTGTTTGCGTTTTACAAATTTCATTGGTGTTTAATATTTTCTAGTTGTCTCGTAATTACGACTCTGTTTAAGAACCGTATTAATAAACTAATCACAACTCTAATTCTCGTCTCGAGATGCGTCAAAAATGTCAGCTTTCTATGGCTTGACGTTTACTTTGACGTATCTTGTGACGCGCATCTCAGCCAAGATGAGTTTATTAATACGGGCCTAAGAGTCGAATGTTGCCTAATCAATCGACCTTAGTCACCCGGGTCATCCCACGTCAGTTCGTCACACATCAATCACTTTTAATTTAACCCTACTTTTTTTATACAAGTAAACGTTCATACTAAACATAAAATACAATGATGTCACTATCAATTCTTCAATGAATATTTTTTGTATTGTGATCTCATGTCAGCTGGCAAACTTTGATCTTTGATGCTTACGACAAAAATGTAATTTTTATTTCAACCGATAAACTTGGTAAGGTTTCTTATTGCTAGGCACAGACAGTACACAGACAGTGCCTAAACGAATTGGGATTGACCAAAAAAAATAATTCACGGTTTTTACTTTTTAATTCGAAAGAATAGGAAATTTTAAGACACCAATTTCATTAATTTTGTGTTTGACCCAATAGTTTTGTTATTTCGCGGACATTTTATGGATGACATGATTATTTTAAATTTGGGATGACATTTTCTAATAAATTACAACAATTGAATGATATGTAATGGAAAAAAGTGATTGTAATAGTGTATTAAAACATACTATTCCAAGCTGTTTTCGCCTAACCCGTAAGATACACCTAGGAGGGCTTCAAGCCGAAAACGAAAGTCAAACAAAGGTTAAATATACTTTTGCCAAAATCTACAAAATAAATAAATATTTTAAGAACTTAATAATGCAGAATGGCTTTAAAACCTTATTCCTCGAAATGGTTTTCGAATTGGAGTAGGTAAGTGTAAAAATATGAACAACCCCAATTGGACCCAAATATATATATACTTACTAATATTATAAAGCTGGAGAGTTTGTTTGTTTGTTTTTTTGTTTCCTTGAACGCGCCCTATTTGAAAAAATCTTTCAGTGTCAGATAGCCCATTTATCGAGGAAGGCTATAGGCTATATATCATACTCACATAAACCGAAGCGAAGCGAGGGCGCGTCGCTATACCTAAATAAAATTAAATGGCGAAATTTAGGGGGCGGTTCATCATTCAGAAATATACACAGTCACGCAACGCTTTTCCATCCAACGCTTCAGTCAAAGGCTAAGGTCATCAGTCAACGGCTGACAATTGAGATGTGACACTCAATTATGTCATTGTAATTTCCAATTAATAAAGCTAGTTTATGTATGTATGTATGTTAATTTATTTTACAAACAAAAGAGATAACAATTATAAAACCTACTGTATAAATAGCAAGGATCTCTTTCAGTTAACCTTTCCGTTTCAAATAATGAATGACAACGAATAGCCAAATAACTAGAACCAACACTAAAAGAAATAAAAGTATATAAAACCCAAATATAAATGAATATATAAATATATACAATGAACTAATATAATAAATAGAATAAATATACTTACATGGCAGAAAAAAAGTATAAGGTCAAGATCAAGGTCGAGCCAGTACATAATCAGTCTAGTTTTGAAATAATCGAACTGACTGACTGCCTTATGTCACTAGGTAACTTTCACAATAGCACAGCGTGTACCATGAAGGATTTAGGATATGGATGAAGTGATTAGACAAGAACGTCAGTGATATAAGAAAGCTAGGACTGTAAGTTAATTAGGCAATTTGGTTAAGCGGAGTTATTGCAGTGCCCTTACAGGGTTATGTTGATCCATGTAATAGTATTTAAGATCTTTGTAACTACAACATAAGGCAATAAAATATATGACTATGACTATGACTATAGATTGTTATTCGATCGTAAGTTTGCTGCCCTCCCTAGCCAATAAGCAGTATCTTAAAATCAATCACCAGCGCAGACTCAATTCTATTTTGTTAGTAATAAGGTTTATATTACTACGACAGCTTTATCTTAGTTACTGCATTTTAGCTTAGGACGGCAGTTTGAGCTCTAGAGGTCAAGAAGCTAAAACTTTCAGGGCCGAGATTCTAGGTGGTAATAACCATATGGTCTTTGACATGTTATTGTATTTAATTGACTGTAATCTCGGCCGAGAGGAAACAAAACCGTAACACGTCAAAGACCAAATGGATTTTACCCCTTGGAATAGTGGTCCGGAAAGGTAGGTTGAATGAGGAAAGAAAATAATATTAATAGAACTATCAATATTATTTTCCTCCTTTGTGAGCAGACAGGGCGTTTCACAAAAAGCCCGACTGGCTGTTCACAATGGAGTGCTGGCCCCTACCCTGATGTATGGTAGTGAATGTTGGGCGTGGCAGGACAAGCATAAAAGTTGTGTAAATGCAGTTGAAATGCGCTCTTTGCGTAGTATGTGTGGTGTGAAACTGATTGATAGAGTAAGGAATGAAAAAGTCAGAGAGAAATCTGGAATAAAAGAAGATGTAGTGACTAAGTTTGAAAAGGGCATGCTTCGATGGTTCGGTCATTTGGAAAGGATGGATGAAAGAAGATTGACGAAAGAGATATACAGATCGAAAGTGAGTGGACGGGTCGGAAGGGGCCGCCCTAGGCGTGCTTTTACGAGTCAAATCGGAGAAATACTGGAAATGGGCCGAATCTTAAGTACCCGAAACCGACGTGCGTGCATGACTCGATGTATGAATGTGGAAGAAGCGAAAGAAATTTGTCGGGATCGTAGCAAGTGGAAAGAAGTGGTCTCTGCCTACCCCTCTGGGAAACAGGCGTGATTTAATGTATGTATGTATGTAGAACTATCAAAAGGTTGACAACACGATAACAGGTCAAAGACGATATGGTTTTTTCAATGATAACTTGTTACCTACAAATAAGGACAAGTATTAAATGGACATTAACGTGATGTCTATTGGTAATAATTTCAGTCTTATAATTAGTAACATGCTTCTTTTTTGGTTGTTTCCCTACTAACCCCTTAAGACTGCGCCGAGCAAACGTCGAGCGTCCAGTGGCGCCCTCATTACTATTATTGTATTTTCTAATTAACTAACGAATTCCCTTGGAATCAGACGATGCGTTTTTGTAGCGCAAGTAAAAACACAATTTATGGGATACGTAACAAACTTTAATAACAATTACCCTTTGAGTAGTCAGCTTAACGGGATAAGGCGGCCACTTTTTTCCGTTAAGTTGATAACTCGAAGGTGAATTGTTATTAAACTATGTGATATACCCTAGAAGTTGTGTTTTTATTTGTAGCACTAAAACCTACCAACCAATTTCAAGAAAATACTTTAGTTTATTAGAAAACACAATAAAAGTAATGAGGGCGCCACTGTACATCCGGCGTACGCTCGGCGTAGTCTTAATCCCTACTCACCCAGTTTTACGGTACTCCAGTCAACTTATCATGATCGGCAAAGACACAATAGATAGGCCGCAGGAATCGTAGATCTTCGAAAGTGAACTGTAACTGTTTCGACTCGTGAGAGATAGGGAATGTGCAGAGCGGACTTTACCAACCTTCGGTAGTTGGACAGACACATTTAGAAGGAGAAGTTAAGCCCCATTCGATGTGGGACCACGTGGTTGTTAAGTCGGGGTCTTTATTCTAACTTGTTTTAGCTCATCTGGCTTCGATATCGTAATCACAATATGGATATAATTTATTTATTTATGTTAAGGAAATCCAACAGCTATACAATTAGAACAATAGACAGAATAGGAAACCGTTAGCCAATTACAGGATGTTACTAATAGATACAGAAAAAAATGCTAAATACGTACAATACACAGAACGACACAAACTTAAATATAAATTAATAAAATTTGACAGCTATGATTCGCAGACACATGCTGGTTTCACTCACTCCAAGCACCTCGCCGACAATTTTTGTCCCACGGATTGAGCCTTGCCGTTAAATATATCTAGGTCCAGCTCTCTTGCCAGGTTGTTCAAGCTCTTACCTGCACGTATTAGGAAACTATTGGTCCTATACCTGGACGATGCTATGCTCGATGTGCGATGATAGTGACAGCTCTTAGCCACTTACTATTAAGTGAAAGAGAGCGATCATATAACATTAACATTACAATTACGTATATCAAAGTAAAATGAGCTATTACCGTGTGGATTAGCTCTGGCATCTTTATTCTGCTTTGGTTTAGATATGGTTTCAATATCGTACTTATTTCTCTAAAATTTGTGCTTTTTTTACCGCCAAAACATAACGTAACCACGACATATAAACTTTATGAACCCAAAAAATATGCACCCGGGCGGCACCGGGCACGGACAGTATTTAATAGTAATAGCTAGACTGGTTTAAACCTTAAATCTTGGACATTATACTAGTTAATCGAATATATACACAGACCAAATATTATTTAAATTCATACGTATGTTAATAGTTACTGGGTCTAGGTAAACTTGGGCCTCAATATTATTCGATTAATACTGCCCTCTTACGGAAAAAAGGCACATCTACTATATGTATTGTATTGCACTTTCAACCTTACTTTAAACCTTAGAGGTATTAATATGCTTCTATGAATTATTTGCACTTGTACCTTTTCGCCGTAGAAGGGCAGAATAATAAAAGTAAAATTACATGGATGATGGCGCGTTAAAGAAAACCCAATTTCCCTAAAAATTCGTAACTTTCTTAATAAAAAGCAATTATTCCGCCGCTAACATTCATACTTATTACGAAAAGTAAAACTTTTCTTACAAAGTGAAAAATATAATAAGGGAATGATGTTAAAAACGTGGCTACAGTCCACCAGCGATTTACAAATAGCGCCTTTACAATATTACTTTTAGCGAGTCTTATTTATGACGACCCGCGCTCGCTTCGCTTCGGTTTATGTGAGTATGATAGCTGTATGAGTATGGGTATGAGTATGGGGGGGGGGGCAAAACCGCGCTCAGTCATTGGCCATCTACTCTCTTTTGAAAGGCCGGCAACGCACCTGTGACTCCTGTAGTGCTGCAGGTGTCTATGGGTGACGGTGATCGTACCATCGTACTATAGGGAAATGTGGTGGTTTTCGATATAAACACATATTCATGACTATTCTTTTATTAACTTGTAACTCTTATTTATAAATATGCACAAGTGATGCCCGGCCCGCAGGCCTAGGAGCGATTCCCGAAAACTAAACAAAAATAAACAACCGCCGTTTTTTCGAACCATTTGCTTTTAAATTTAAAATATTTCAAGCAAATGCGACGTATATCCTAAAAAGGTACAGTGAAATAAGGTCTATTTTTGCATTGCAACCTTATTTCACTATAGTACCATCAGGCGATCCGTCTGCTCGTTTGCCTAATATACCACAAAAAAAAGCCTTTCTCGATAAATGGGATCTAACACTGCAATCGGACCAGTAGTTCCTGAGAATAGCGCGTTCAAACAAACAAACACACATTTTGCATCGTTTGGTAAAATTGGTCGCTATTGCGAATGGAAAACCTCCGGCGCAGCTTAACCTCCATATGCAAATCATATTATCGATGTGGTAATACTTTTGGGCACATCTAAAAATACTTTCAAGGCGTCTTAACCACAACAGTTATTATTAATAGCAAATAGTTATATTAAATAACCGGTTGACTTCACTCGCTTCAAAATACATAGGAAAATCAGGATTTTAATAACTATTATTTTACGATGTTTTTTTAGCCTAGATCGACTCTAGTGCATGGTCCTGGGTTCCACTCCCGGTAAGAGCAAATATTTTGGTACTGAGCGCGAGTAGGTATTTATTCCAGAGTTTGTAAAATTTCTAACGCAAGTACGTATTTTTCTTTATAAGTATTTTTATCGTTGCCTAGTAGCCGTTGGTTACCGTTTGCCATTATGATATTTATACACATTGACTGTATAAAAATAGTATAAAAAAGCAGTTTATTGTATTAGAACCCTCTTAATTTTGCTTAGGTAAAATTTATTTTTAAAAAGTAAAAAAAAATTGACAAAGGATTCCCGTAATCATAAATGCACTATAACGCTATTTTAGTAGCGCGCTGCCCAAATTGGTTTAAATACATTGACATGGACAGACAAATGGATAGCGTAGGTCTAATAAATAGGGTTCCGTACGAAACCTCAAAATGTTTTTGTCTAGCCTTGGTGTCTACTTTAAACTTATCACCGGGAGAACAGAAGCCACCTGGTGGTTGGATTCTGAAGCCACAGTTTTCAATCTTACGATCTCAATCTTAAGATTACAAATACGTTGCCAACCTGCTCGTTTTAGTCCTCAAATATGCTGCTGTCTTCGTACTAAATACGGACGTGAGGCGTCATCGCTACTTACTCGATAGAAGGTAAATGTTCGTGCCCGTGTTCTGAATTGGTCCTTATTGCAGACTCCTTATGTGGAATACTTTTCGCTATCATACATACATACTGCAGCACAAACTTAAGTTAAAGTACCACATGGACATGTGCGTGGCACATGCCAAACGTTAAATTTAGAAATTAAACCGTAGAAAGTTTTCAAAAAATATTTTAATTAAAGATAATATATACAACAAAAGGAGACGAAGGAAAATAGAAGAAAATAGAAATAGAAAATATTTATTCGACGATCACAGGAAAAAACAAATAAAACACATTTTAAATTTAACATTGACAAAAAGAATGGCAACACAGAAAAAAACAATTAAACAATAAGGAAAAGGAATTTAGAAATTTTAGCATAATGTTGCCATGGGTGATTCCTGTCGTCGAAATTGACACCACTCAGCACTATGTCACGGCCGGAACCGCGACGCTGATTTTCAGGAATTAGGTCGACTAGAGGTAAAACAAGAAAGAGAGGCGAAGGCCACGTTAAATAAACCAAAACTTTGTAGGTTGGATATACGAATCTATTCCGGTTTCAAATGTTTGAAATGAACACTATAATTTAGGGGTAGAAAGGCCGAAAGGTTGCGCTAATACGCCAGTGTTAAGAACCAAAAATATTAATCAAAATTACCGTCATTCGGTATGCGGGGCTCGCGGGCCTATTTTAGAATTTGGAAGAAAGCGTAGATGATCACCTCGACATAGGTAGATTCGCCGATATCCTACCAAGTTGGTCTGTGGTTATTAATTTGTAAAAAGGGACAAATTAACAACCACAGAGCGAAATATACCTAAGACGTGCACTTCTATAGCATATTTTAAGTAGGATATCTAAATCTAGGATAGCAAAACAATGGAAAAAAAAGGTTAGTTCGACGTTACCGGCGATATAAAAACAAAATTAGGGTTATATAAAAAATGGCAAGTTGGATGGTCAGTTCCTGGTAAACGGCTGGTGGAGTGACGGGAAACAGGGGAGGCGGCTACGACCACGGGAGTCGCCGGTTTATTGGTGGGACGCTCTGCGTGCCGGTATCGACAGCGCGTCAACAGGCACACGGCACGACGCAGAGGCGGATCCTTTTTATAAGGTGTTCTGACCCAGCCTCAGGGGTGGACTGAAATAAAAGTCTCGTTGAGCTAACGTAGGTACGTGAACTAGAAGGTACGCCGGTTGGGAGATACGTGGGGGAATGGGAATCACGACCGCGAATGCGACTTACCCGGATAAACCCGGTTGAATGTCAGCGTTGTTCGAAGGCGCCGGTGGTTTTTGTAACACCAGTTGCGCAAGCAAACCTTTTGGTGGTTGCCTCAAGAACATTAAATACGCACGACGTTAACTGAACTGAACTTTTTGAAAATGGGCCTATGCCGACACAACTGTATTGTGTAGATCTCAATTTAATAATTAAAGTTGATCATCTGGTTGGGTTCTGATGAAACAATGAATATTTTTCCACGTCGCTCCGACACACTGTCAAACGACGTATTCGAAACTTGAAAACAAATTTGCCATGGACTGAACATTCGGCCAGATAGTTCGATGAAATAAATAGGCCAAACACGAGTCGTGAAAAAAGAGGCGGGATTAGATTTTTGTAGCGGTCACGCTACAATACATAAACTCAAGCCTTCGTTCCCAGAGAGGGGTAGGCAGAGCTACAGAATTACCTACAACTCTAAGACCTTGTTGATAATTCTGTAACCACATTTTCGATCGACGATTAGGCTAAGATGTAGGTATATTAGCGTATTAGTGACAGGTTGCAAGCCCATTGCGTAACAGGCTTGTAGTAAGCCTTTATTCCCTTAGTCGCCTCTTACGACATCCACGGGAAGACATGGAGTAGCACTATTCTAACCCGGCAACCACACGGGTATCTTAGTTAAATAATAAAACATAGGCAGCTCTGTCTGTGACGCACTTAGTTGTTACATTGATGACATGGACTTTAACGATGTGCGAATATTAATTAAAGGACGATAACTGGGTCGTAACATTCCAAATGACCGGCGCCGGCGCCTAACCTTACAGTATTAGCCTTTGCAGTGACCTATGTATAAACAGATGACTACATACTTAAATAAATTTCGGTGTACAATCTCACACAAATTAACCTTGCTCAAACTAAGCTCTACAGGCTACAGTCAGCATCAAAAGTAGCTAAGCACAACACCATGGTCAAATTATCTAGAAACTACGTATTCTCTTGACAATAGAGTCGAGTGCAGATTATTTTGACCTCTTCGATTGCGTAGTTACTTCTGCTGCTGACTGTACTATGGGTACTATGGATACTCCAATGATAGTTGTTTTGTGACCAAGCCTACGAAGCTAGCGGTCCTGAGGGCCTAGCTTGGCTGCGTCTATATCGCGTGTCAACTGTGGATAAAGCATCCGTCACTTTTTGACACGTGTACTTATTTACCTGTCAGATGGTGACGGATGCCTTATCGCAAAGTTATCGCGCGATAAGCGCAGCCATATTAGCCCCCCTGGGTTCGATCCCGATGGTTGATATTTGTGTAATGAGTCCGAATATTTGTTCTTGAGTCCTGTGTATTTCAGTATATATTTCTCTGTATAAGTATTTATATCGTTTTCTATTACCCATAGTACAAGGCTAGACCTTATTTGGGACTAGGTGAATCGGTGTCACATTGTCCCAATATTTATTTTAAAACAACCCTGACACAAAAACAAATACTTGCGTTCATTAGACAGATATTTGCTCTGACCGGGAATTGAACCTGGGACCGCAAGCTTCGTAGGCAAGGTCAGTACCAAACGCCTAGGCTAACTGCGTCATTTGTCGTATATCGTTATCATAATACCAGGTTTTATGTTGTCCAAAGAACTGATTTTTAACCAATATTTTTAAGACGATGAGAGTTTGATGTTTTTTGTATTAACGATTCGGTAAATTACCGGTTTTGATAAAATATGCCGGTTTTTACCGTTTCTAAATATGACCGTTCACCGGTATGCATTTCTAATCCGTACGCATCGAGTGCATTAGACGCACATTAGACGGCATTAGAAAGATCAATGCACGAACAACTCAACCATGTAAGTCAACGAAGGGCATGTGAGTTGCGCGACGCCCAACTGACTTTGAACTTTAAACGTAGGTACCTACTTTCAAGTCGTGACCTTACGAGACCAACGCACCTAACCCGTGTTATGGTCGCCTTTATCCACATGAATAAACCGGGAGCCCTAATATGGCGTTTATCGCGTGATAAAGGGATAAGGCTTCCGTCGCCTTTTGACACGTAAATAAGTATGAGAGTGACGGATGATTTATCCACATTTGACACGCGATATAGACGCAGCCCCTCTTCACCCGTGGTACGGTTGGCGATGTCCGGTTGACCAAAGTGTATATTTCAAAATCAAATTTAATAACGTCGACGGAGCTCCGCTACGGCGGAGCTCCTATTTCTGAGTGTTATGGCCCTTCGGGCCGACTGAAGAACTAACACAAGCTAAACCTACCTCATATTTTTCGTACTTATTACTGACTGTTTTGGTCGACCGGACATCGCCAACCGTACCATACTAGCCCCGCAGCCATCATAGGCCCTCTGATAAAGTAGTTAACGTAGTACTAGTAGGTAAGTTACTAAACAACTCGAATATAGGTCGACTCGGTGCTGATTTTCAGCTTTTAAACAATTAACGAACTCGTTCGCCTCGACGTCTCATTTTTAATTGACTGGATATCAAAATGTTGTTTTTTTATAGGCCCGGAATTATATAAAGGTTATTTATTACCATCATTTGTATTTATTTCAAGTTCATATCGTTTATATCTCGTGGTTACGTTATGTTTTGGTCAAAAAAGCAAACGTATCGTAAATTGCAACCATATTGATGTTTTTGCTAAAGTAGCTTTCATTCCTTGTTTTAACAAGGTGGATTTTACCGATACTGGCTAAACGATATGTGACAAACTGACGAGGAATGACTATGAAGATTCTACCGAAATAAATACATGTCACTTTACTAGTACTTTAAAATTTTAAACAAAAATTATTTGTAAAACGTGTAGCAAACAAGAAAGTTTATTGTAACAAACAAGAAAGTCTATAAAATAAAAAACCCAGTATCATTAATTCTTTATAAAGCGTTACAAAATTCTTACTTATAAATTTAAAAACATTTATAAATAAATTCACGATCGATGTCTGCTCCACACATAATGTTACGAATTTCAACCGTAGACCATTAAAACCTCTTTTAAATCTACATTCCTTTAAACCGACGAGATCACTTCACATTCCAGTTCATCCTCTTACAAACCTTACTCCTCACTTCTTTCATCATGCCAGCTAGTCATAACCTGACCAGTGCAAACTTATTTCTAAGTTAAGTTCCTAAAACCTTCGCGGAGCTGGGTCAGTATACCATCACGGTCAAGACACTCAGTTTGTCAAACGGACAGGGTCTAACGCCACCGCCTAGTGACAGAAGAGTTCAAGTTTCCTAAGAGAACACATAGGGCTTGACTAAGATGCCCGTCCTAAGACACCGCGAAGTAAAAATTCATAAACAACTATAATTTCTGACGTGTCAGATTTCAGATGTACTCCTTTAGAAACTTGAGCTGTTCTTTCGCTAAGCGGCGGCACTGGTCCTCGTCCGTTTGGCAAAGTCCAATTGAGTGTCCCGGTACTCTCGACCGTGACGGTATTTTGACCCAGCGCCTAGGTTTTAGGTAATAGCAATAGCAATAAATCTGAGCTAGTCAATATCGCTAGTCAAATTACGATTACGCTTGATTAAAGAAGAAGTGAGGTTTCTAAGATAACATATTCTTCACTAATAATTCTTTATCACATATTGAACTTATCACTCCTTTATCGTATAACCAAACTCCCTCATCTCTTTGTCGAATTGCTCGTCTCGATACTGTTGTATTTTTTTCAACCAGAAACCGACATTACTGTGGTAGGCTTTCAAGGTACCTCCGTAGCGTGTCGGTAGACATTCAGGGTCTATGTGCTGCTGCAGGGATTTTATGTCATTCCCGTGGAAGAAGGTTCTCTTCCTCACCCCGGGCCCCATGTACCGCTGGAACAGATAGAAGAACGTGTGCAGGATCCAGCTGTAATTGATGAAGTGGAAAGATTTGCCTCTGACTGGGTACGCCATCTGAAACAAAAGATTTCTAATTAGTTTGCGTTGATTACATATGAATGGCTATAAATATTTAAGCATTTGTTCATCACATGTTCACATCAAAATTTCTTTGTATGGAAAGTTTTCCTGGAATTTGGATTTCGGTAATTTATTACCGAAATTCTTACCTTTTTCCAAGGAAACTAAGCCTCCTCTGAGTCTTCCTCCATGTTAATGTTTTAGTATATAGAATGATCATTAGAAGGCGAAGTAAGTACCAACGCCAACCAAGTAAACTGTATAGTCAAAATCGAAGAAAGGGAAATTGGATTAAAAGTTGATAGTGATTTGAGCCTGACTTACGCCTGCTAAGCACATGATCTGGTAGACGACGGTGGGAGTGAGGGTGGCGACGTGGCGCATGGTGATGCCCTCCAGGTCGATGATGAGCACCCCGCCCAGGACCTGCAGCTTTGGCTGCCGAAGGCCGATTTCCGCTACCGCCATACCTGTCCTCACCAACTCCTGGATGGGGAATTCATTCGGATCCCATGTTCCTGCGAAATTTTATTTATTAAAAAAATATGTTGTGTTACAAATTATGACCCTAACGAATATCACTATATGATATGTGACAAGCTGACGTGTACGTATAAGGTCTTCAAGGTATTTTCTTGTATGTATGTAAGACTTAATTACTGCGCCTATGAAAGAAAACAAAAATACATTTATTATTCATAATAATAATAGCCGTCTCATATATGGAAGCAAATTAAATTACATATTTAAAAAGGAATAGAAAACAGGACTCAGGTTTCCAGAACATTGTACTAGGGTACTATAAACATAAGGAGGTCTCACCGAATCTCAAGATCCCGACACGACCCACGTCGGGGCGGTCGAGGAGCGTGCCCTCATACGCCCCCTTCGTCTTGCTCAGCCCGAACAAATCCACTCCTTTGTACAGGTCTGGGTATTGCTCCAGAAATCGGGTGTGACGGACCAGCTGCGAAAAGGCATTTATTTTTACATACAAGTAATGAGACCACAAGATAATTTGGTGTACATCGCGTAGATGAAGCCCGGTGATGTAGGGACTCGTCGACTTTGCAATGGTTACCGAATTGGCACCTATTCACTATCACTGTAAAATAGGGGGCTGATGGTAAGTTGAATTTACAAATTGCAAGTGCGTTGGTTACACCAAAATACAACAGAGAGAACACTGTTGCTCGACATTCTGTTTTTTCATTGAGTAGTTATTTATTTATTATTTATTATTTTATTGGACGGCCCGGGTCGGAAGGGGCCGCCCTAGGCGTACTTTTTCGAGTCAAATCGGTGAAATACTGGAAAAGGGCCGAGTCTTATGTAAGTACCCGAAACCGACGTGCGTGCATGACTCGATGTATGAATGTGGAAGAAGCGAAAGAAATTTGTCAAGACAAGCAAAAGCAAGCAAGTGAATTTGGCAAGTGGAAAGAAGTGGTCTCTGCCTACCCCTCTCGGAAATAGGCGTGATTTAATGTATGTATGTATGTATGTAGTTAGATAGGAAGTAGAACAACAGTTTATATAATTAAATAATGCTAGTGTAAACATATTGTCTGAAAATGATCTACTTAAACAAGGAGTGACATCATTGATAAGATAATGTAGAAAAAGTCATGTGTCATGTGTCATGTCAAAAACTACAAAAAAACCTTGGAATAAAATATAGTATTGTAAAGATCAAAACTTACTCTCGATTTTCTATTTGCAAGGCAAAGAATGCGCTAATTACGTTAAAAAAATCCTACATTAATAGAAGTAAAATACTAGGAGTGCATAAATTGAATGTGTCTAACCAGAGCGTGGGCTCGCGGCACGATGAACCGGCGCGCGCGCAGGAACCGCAGCAGAAACGCGTCGTCCATCCGCCGCGGGCTGCACTCGCCGCGCTCTGTGAACACACACGTAATTAGTTTTAGAGTTCCGTTTTAACCTCGTAGCCGCCGTTGTCTTAAATTATGTCATCAAATATCCAGTTTTATTACATGTAATAACAAAACATTCAAATTAACTTATTTATTTTACCTACGTGTTGACAATCTATTAAAGAGAGATTTTTCATAAAAAGCAAGCACTACATAGGATTGTAATTTGTCGTATAGACTATAGGCTTATATTCTGTGGTATAAGTGGCGATCGTGAAAGATTTTGGCGAATCTGGATTTAAAAAATATCTGACACAGACATTGAGAAATTAATCTTGTGCTATGTATGTTAGAGTATAGGTCAGTTTACCTCTGCCAGTTTATCGTTTGTTTGTCTGTCCATAAAGACACTTCCATAGAAACTTTATTCATTATCGAGTTATTTGGAACAGTAGTAGATTTTTTAATCCCGCTCAGTTTGCTGGTCCTAGTATATTTAAAAGTTTTTAGACGTGATAATTTACATTTTTATATTATTCCTTAGGTATTATAACTCAAAAGACATGTAATGCAACAACTTTCACGTTTTGTTGATCGGAATATTTAGAAAAAGGTCACCATAAAATAACTAAACCAATTTTGGAACGCGCATACCATCTAAAGCAACACTACGGAACCTTCGGCGGTTACTTTTAAATTTGAACCATTAGAGTGCAAACAAGAGATGAACGGCCTCTCAACAAGAACTTAACCACGTGTTATTCTCAACTAAAATTACGGTTTTCTAATATTTACGAAATGCGCGTGCGCTGAGTGGAGCGGCGAGCCGCGGCGTGTCAATGTACGGACGCCGTCAAACATACGACTATGTTCACATTTCTTTACTCTTTTCCATTGAAATAAGGTGTAAATACATACCTTTGACGTTGAGTTTACGTTTTGGAAATCCTCTCAAATAATTATTAAAGGAGGGTGGGCTAATTGGCCTATTGACCAATAAGGACAAGCGATATGTCCCCGGATAGGTAATTCTAAGTTGTAAAACTATTACTATGGCAGGTGGTTCGAAATCTTTGTGTGAAAAAAGTTATCGCCATGCATAGACAGCGGTATTTCAAAGTAATTATGCTAAAGTCGTCTATGTAGGCTTCTCGATGTTCCAGATTTTTTAATATTTCACACAGTGATTTAAGATTTCCCGCCATACAAAAAGTTGTGGAATATGAAAAAACCTTTAAAATGGCATATGGCTTGTCATTATTGGTTTTTAGGCCAGTGTCCATACAAAACTGCCCATCATCCTTTATAGAAAAGTTGAACACGTTAAGAAGTTTCTAGGCGGTACATCTATTGTATGTACGTACTCAATGCATTCGTGGTTTGCAGTGCAAGGCTTCGCGCCCTCTATACCGAGAGGACTACAGATACTTGCTGAGAGAAAACGTTTTTTTAGGCAAACGTGCAAGCAGGCCGCTTCATGGTAAGCGGGATCTAAGACCTAAGGTCACCGTCAGTAGAACTTGTGAACTATGTAAACAAGTTAGTACTGTTTGACACATAACCTCAAATAATCACCAAACGAAATGACGAATAGTTATTCCATCTTAAACTTAATATGAAAATAATGATCTAGTGTAAAAATCATTGCAAAGACCACACTTGATCTTTAAAAGTACGTGATTATCGAGTAATCATGGCGATTTGGTTCGGTTGGGTTTGTTTACATATTTTGCAAGTTCTATTGACGGCGACCTTATAGACATTTGCAATCTCAAGACAATCTTAAGATGATGCGTCGCAAACCCGAAGGATCTTAGTCTTTCAGACGGTATACCTCTATACTAGTCATTAACTGGTTGTCTTATCCCCACACACACAACAGTGCAAATACTACCGATTGGCGGTAGGTTAAGGGATAAAATGGTGGTAGCGTTCCCCGTAGAAATTTACAGATTTCAGTATATCATAATACGTTCAATTAAATTAGAAAATTTCGTCCATGTGTTAAGTAGCCCGCCGTGTGGTTGCCGGATTAGAATAGTCTTCCCGTGGATGTCGTAAGAGGCGACTAAGGGAATATACGCTTGTAGTTCTGTTAGGCGATGGGCTTGCAACCTTTCACTAATACGCTGGTAAACATCTTAGCCTCATTGTGCAAAATGTGGTTACAGAATTATCAACAAGTTTCTAGAGTTATAGGTAATTTAGTAGCTCTGCCTACCCCACTCTGGGATTACAGACGGCTTTCGGTGTGGAAGGGCAAGCGGATGGTCAAGACCACCGTACCTTGACCCTGGACCGCGTAAAAAATACGCGGTTTACAGGTCTATGACCTTGGCCAGTGCGAGCGTTAAATGTACCAAGGTCGAGACACGCACCGCTTTGTTATATATACCCACGGGTAGACATGTCTGTGCATGGAGAACTTTAAGTGTTAGAAAGTGAACATTTTTTGTCACCGCGTGAGATGATGACAAATATTGAGTTTTGAAAGGCTGACGACCTAACTTTCTCGCCGGATAGTCAACATGGCCGTCTAATGTTTAGTACATCAACACTTTTTGTCTAAAATTGCGTTTTTTCATTACTTATGCATCGGAAATATCCAGGGTTAAGAAATCTTTACATTACTTTTGATATGTTACTACCTATGTTTCGCAAGTAGGTATCGGAAGGCAGAAGAAGATTGCTAAAAATCAATAAAATGTAATGATTATTTTTTTCATTGAAGTTTTTTGATGTGTGTACTCAGGCTAATAATTTGCCTTATTTCGATAATTCTGTGTTTTAACTAATAGTCTTATGCAAATAGTTAATTTTCTCGTTCTATATTTTATGGAGTAAAGTTAAGTCTTTCCTTAGATTTTAATATTCAGTTAAGGCGACGGCACCAATGATGGACACTTTTGGGCTGACAGGCACCATTAATGGACACTTCACTCTTAATTCAAATTTCATACGGTCCTAAAGTGATTGTTACAAAACAAATTAATAACCCTTATCTTCTGTAAAGTAAGAATAAGTGTCCATTATTGGTGCCTTGTCCATAACTGGTTCCACCACCCTAAGAATTAGTAAATAGAACCCTCATTATGAACTCTAATAATGAGAAGTCAGTGAAAATGATTATAAACGGTTTATCTCCAAACGGTTATAAAATTAACGTATCCCAAATTATGTTGTAAATAATAATTGCCACATAAATAATAATTGAACATCAGATTAATTTTAAAATAGCTGTTGCCCGCGACTTCGTCCGCGCAGATAAATAAAACAGCCTATGTTCATCAGGGTAATGTAGGATTCTAATGATGAAAGATTTTTTCAAATAATCGGTGATCACAATAGACCGGGGTCAAAACAAAATCCCTACAAACGCTGGGCCCATAGAGTAATTTGC
Source organism: Acleris laterana (assembly GCA_963966035.1). Taxonomy (NCBI): domain Eukaryota; kingdom Metazoa; phylum Arthropoda; class Insecta; order Lepidoptera; family Tortricidae; genus Acleris; species Acleris laterana. The sequence continues at coordinate 14,849,344 of OZ014455.1, forward strand.
GAGGGATTTGTCCCGAAATATCGTGACGGGCGAAACCGCGATACGCGGCAGCCCCAAATCTATATACTGGCGGTATCTATGTATTAGAGGTAGGTAACCTATTTGTAAGTACTCACTGGTTTCCTTGGTTTCTCGGCTTCGTCCAGGGGTGCGATTTATGTAACTGTGATGTGTGTGTGAGTGTATGTGTGGTTCACCTCCTGTTACTGGTCCAGGCAGCACCCAATCTTCACGGTCACTACACGCGGCCAAAGCTAGCACTCCACACCGTTCACAATAATCAAAATAATCACTGCGCCAAGGGCCTAAGGGGCCAGCAACACTCGGCGAAGCTTCTAAATTCAAAAACCCTCTTAATCCGGGGTGATTAACACAAATACAATGCAATCAAGTTAATAATCCAAAACGCCGGCCGGCTTTTTACACCTCGTTAGCAAGCAACAAAATTAGACAAGTCAAGTTAACCTCACAATCTGTCAAACGTTAAGTTAATAGCACAGACTCGGTGACGTCTGTCACAGATTAAAAATTACTTTCAAATCGGTTCCGAACAACCCCCCGCTCCAGGCAGATCTCGTCTGCCTGTTAATAAATGGGCAGGCGGGCCAAGCTCGCTACAGCTCGTTTCAAAACCGAATCTCCGACCATAACCTCAGCAACTCTGGGAACCCCGTCAGACCCATAAAACAAATTTACAATGCGTCCACGACGCCAATACAAAGGTAACAAATTAGATTCCTTAACCAATACAAGATCTCCAACTTTGGGAGGATCAGTTTTGTCAGTCCACTTAACGCGCTGCTGCAAAATATGCAAGTATTCTAGCGACCAGCGATGCCAGAAGCTCTGGGTCATTTGCTGTAGCAATTCAAAACGAGTTAAGCGGGACGATTTTACTTCCCTGAAGGGGTATTCAGGCAGGGCGTTAAGGGGCTGACCAATCAAGAAATGACCAGGAGTCAATGCTTCTAGATCATTTGGGTCAGACGAGATAGGACAGAGGGGACGCGAGTTGAGGACGGCCTCAATTTTACAAAATACCGTTGCAAGTTCCTCAAACGTTAATATCGTTTCACCAATAACACGGCGGAGATGCGTTTTTGTAATTTTAACAACAGCTTCAAAAATACCACCCCAATGTGGACAAACTGGGGGGTCAAATTGCCACTTAATGCCCATTCGGGACATTGCAAATCTTAAAATATTTTTATCACTATTCAAGTATTGACAAACTTCGTTTAAATAACGATCAGTGCCCTTATAGTTAGTGCCATTATCAGAGCGGATCAAAGATGGCAGTCCACGGCGGGACACGAATCTACTTAGCGTCGCAAGAAACGCTTCCGTGCTGAGGGCACTTACCAGTTCCAAATGAACTGCTTTGGAGGCCAGACAGACAAACACACACAAATATGCCTTGACAGACCGAGCGTTACGAAGCTGAGAGGACTTTACCAAAAAAGGGCCGGCGAAATCCGTGCCCACACAAGCAAATGGCCGGTTCTCCGAAACTCTGTCGGAGGGCAAGTCGCCCATCATCGGCTGCGTGGGTGTGGCCGTCAAACGATAACACGGCATACATTTGAAAATAATGCTACGAATAGTGCGTCTGGCAGACAGAATCCAAAATTCACGCTGCAAGATGGCTACAAGGGCATTGCAGCCCGCGTGCGCGTTAGTAATGTGTCGATCCGACACCAACAAATTCACCAAAGATCCTCCTTTAGGGAGCAACAAAGGATGGCGAGCCCCATAAGGCAAGTTCGAGTTTCGCAGTCGTCCGCCGACTCGAAGCAGACCCGATCCGTCTAGAAATGGATTCAAACGAGCAATGGGACCCTTAACCGTCAATCCTTTTTCAAGACCTTTAATAGTCGATTCGAAATGTTCGGCTTGTACTACACGAACCCAATACATCAAGGCCTCTTGGCGTTCCGAAGGCGACAAAACCGATGTCAAATCTTTATTAGTTGGGTTCCGTCCGTTGCGTATGAGACGCCGGATCCAACCGGTCACACCGATCAATTTTGACAGCGAACTGTACCTGTCCAAAAGAAGATTCAAATCATAACCAGGTTGCGTTTCCACAACGCCAACACGTAAACCTGGCAACGCCTCTGGAGAGGAGAACCGATTCTGGGGCCAGGACGCCTCAGGGTGCGTCAACCAATCTGGTCCCCACCAAAGAGAATGGTTTACAAGTGCAGGAGCCTCGCAGCCTCGCGAAGCGCAGTCAGCGGGGTTCAATTCCCCTGGGACATGTCTCCAGATCAGCGGGGTCACAGAGCTCTGGATCTGTGAGACTCGATTCGCAACGAAAACCTCTAAGTTATGTATGGAGGTGCGGAGCCAACAAAGAACAATCTCACTATCAGTCCACGCAAAAGCATCTGAGATCTCAACTGTACGACCCAATGTATCACAAACATGATTGAGGAGTCTAGTAAGGAGGGTTGCTCCGGACAATTCCAATTTAGGAATAGTTAACCTAGTCCTGATAGGAGCCACCTTACTCTTAGCCATCACCAAATGAAGCCCTACGTGCCCGGATTGACTAATAGTCCGCAAGAATACCACGGCCGCGTAGCCTCGTTCGGACGCGTCACAAAACCCGTGGAGACTAGCTCTACATTTGCCGAACGGCAGAAAAAGTCTGGGCAAAGAAATCCGGTTCACGTCCGGAAGTGCAGAAACAATCGAACGCCATTCCCTCAACAATTCTCCCTGGAGGGGGTCGTCCCAAGTAGCTTCCGCAATCCACAACTTCTGCAAAAAACACTTAGCCAGAAAAATTACAGGTGTGATCCATCCATTAGGATCGAAGGTCCGAGCAACAGTCGATAAGACCGAGCGCTTCGTCCAGGTCTTAGGGGAATCCAACTTAACCCGATAAGTGAAGACATCCTGGACGGGCTGGTACTGTATGCCAAGGACCGCAATCAAATTGGGGTTGTCAGCATCTTCAAACAGGAGAGGATCTTGTTGATGTTCCACCGGGAGGTCAGTCAACACGTCGGGGCAGTTTGACAACCACTTACGCAATTCGTAACCTCCTGACTTCAGGATAGCAATCAACTCATCCCGTAAAATCAAAGCCTCTGTAACGGTGGATGCCCCAGTGCACACATCATCGACATACACTGAATCCTGCAAGATGGCCGCCGCACGAGGATAGTTCAATCGTTCACGATGAGCCAACTCCAACAAAGTCCGGATTGCAATATATGGACTGGATTTAAGTCCGTACGTGGTAGTGTTCAACTCGTACACTCGCATCGGATCACAAGGTCGCTCACGCCACAAAATCAACTGATAACGCCGGTCATCTCGGTGCACCACCGATTGTCTGAACATCATTCGGATGTCAGCCACAAAAACAATTTGATGACGGCGGAAGTTGGTGAGGATATCCGAAATGTCCCTGTGCAGTTTGGGACCGGAGTGCAAACACTGGTTCAAAGAAACCCCATTTGACGTAGGGGCCGAACCGTCAAAAACTACTCTAATCTTGCCACCGGGAGTCTTCAAAACCGCATGATGAGGCAAGAAGTAGTGCTCGAGCGAACGCCAATCAATAGCTGAGGGTGACATATGTCTTAAAGCCTCGTACTCGCGCATAAATTCAATGTACTTACTACGAAAATCCGAATCCCTCTTCATTCGGCGCTCCATGGACAACAACCTTTTTTCCGCTAAGGCATGAGAGTGACCGAGAGGGGGGCGTGCTGCCCTAAAAGGCAACCGAGTGACAAAACGACCATCAGCGAGGCGACCAGTATTATTCTGGTAGGACAATTCGCACTCCTGTTCCGCTGGATCGACTCTGGGAGCCTGGGGGGGCTCCTCGACCTCCCAGAAACGCTGGACAGCGTCAGAGAGTGAGAGCCCTACTGCAACAATTTGGTCTTCAACCCGTGGGACCGAACCCCTCAAAACGGGACCGAGAAAACTGAAACCAAAAATAGTTTGCAAAGCAATTAGACCGTATGGTTGCAAAACCCGCTTTTCCCCGGACAAGATCAAACCCAACACATCAACACCCAGGAGCAGGTCGATGGGTCCAGGTACAAACCACTGAGGGTCAGCGGGAGTCAATTCCGACACCAATTTCACCACGGCAGGGGAGATAGCCACCTGCGGGTTTGTGCCCAAAATATCATTCAATACAACGGCCTTGGTCACAATAGTTGGCCCACTATTGACAGGCGTAAAACAAACTTCAATTTCTCCCCTTGGACCCTCTACCTGAACGCCACCGACACCGTGGATGACGACAGGGTAGGGTCCGCATGGGATGCCCAATCTCTTCACCAAAAAGGACGACGCAAGACAGCCCTGGGCACCCGAATCCAAAAGGGCACGAACCAACAAAGAGTTACCCTTCGGGCCCCAGACCCTGACACAAACAGTTGGGAGAAGAACTGTCTCAGGGCGGGCGGCTGTAGTGGAAGAGAGAGTGGCAACTACCTATTGGGGGCAACCCTCATCGGGTTGCCGACAACCCTCATAGGAGTCGTCTTGACGAGCAGGCAAAGCCCAATTCGACCGCAGATAGTGTTCCACCGGTACAACCGGGCGACTCCCCGGGTAGTAGCCTATCGTGCGGCCGAACTGGGGCGGGCGGCGCTCCAAACGTGGTCGCTCGCAAAGTGGTGGGGAAAACCTGGGAGGCGTGGTGCGGCGCCGAACCGCTGCAAACCTCTCCTGCCGTCGAGGAGAGGGGGGAGGGGTTCCCCCGCCCGTGGGCGGCGAGACCTGACAATCCTCCTCTTGGGGTTGGTGGGGGTGAGAACCCCCGCCCGTGGGGGCGCGTCCAGCACCATCATCCCGATCAACCCCGTTTCGGTTGGCACACAACAGCGGGTGGTGCTTCCCACGGCAGTACGGGCAAGGCTCCGGCCTAGAACAGTCCCGCTGCAAATGTTGCCCCAAACATGAATAGCACCACCGGCGATCATTCGCAATTCCGCGCCGATCCTTGACCTTTCTGTGGAGGAATCGAGGGCACGCTGAAACAAAATGATCATCAGCATTGCAATAGGCACAGCTGCGAGAAACTTGAGCCGTCGCAAATCTAGGTGCCGGGCGGCGTGGCTCCACCACCCCTCGGGTAGGGGGGCGAGCAACAACACGTCGCTGCACCGGAGGAGGCCCCTCTGGGGCCCGCGGGGAGCCGTCAACACCAGCGTTGTCCAACAGGCGGCACTCCTCATCCAAGAATGTCAGCAGGTCCCCAAACAGCGGTAATTGCGTGGCACTGTCACCACCATGCTTTTGTTCAAAACGGACTTTTAAGTCCGTAGGCAAGCGCGACAAAACGATATGCAACAACATAAATGACCACTCGTCCACAGGCAGACCAAGGCGCCTCAACGCATTCAAGGCGATCACCATTGGATTTACCAGATCCCTTCTCAAGGTGGCAACCCTATGTATATGAGGAAGCCCCAAAATCTGAGCCACATGGGTATCCGCCAAGCGTCGAATGTTGGCATATCGTTTAACCAAAAGTTCCCTTGCCGTGGGATAATTTTGGTCTGTGACCTCCAAATGGGAGACAATACCTAGGGCCTCTCCCCTTAGTGTGGAGAACAAGTAGGCCAACTTTTGACTAGGTGCCAAGTCATTCCGAGCATCTACCAGACTGGTGAACAGATCATGGTAGGCGGTCCAACATTTCAAATCCCCATCAAAATGGGGCAAGTCCAAAGTGGGCAAACGCCCAAGGAGCGCGAGTGGTGGAGGGGATCGTGTCTCCACAGTCAAAGCACCCTGCTGTACCTTGCTAGCAGCCTGAACAACACTATGCGACAACTCATAAAACTGTGTGATGTCTGTCTCAAGCATATCATCTACCTTTTCACCTAAAGCCAAAAGCTCCATATAGCAGTTTTGGACTACTTCACCCCGGGCTGGTAACTCAGCTGATCTTGCCAGAAGGGCATCGATTCGGTCAGGTCGGTCAATCAGTTGAACCACTGAGGACAACCATCTCAATTCCGCCCTGATCTTGGCTGCCAACCTTGCCATGTTTACAGGGTAACAAACAAAGAAACAACACAATAAGACCCAGGTAAATAATTAACTTTAAACTATATTGTTAGAGAATACAAACCACAAAACAATATAATTTAATTTAATATTCACTACTGAACCCTGCAAAAGGTTGTTTGCAGATCCCTAATCCAATTAATATTCTATGAAGAACATATATGATTTATTTTGAAATATAATTTTAATTATATTGTTCAATACAGAACCCTAAAAATAGTTCAAATTATATTGTTCAATACAGAACCCCAAAAATAATTCAAACTATATTGTTCACTATTCTCATTAGATTGAGCACAATAAAAAGGTGAGTTAATTATCTCCACAACAATTTATAAAACCAAGTATATAGTTTCAACACTTTCAATAAACAAAATAGCTGACCTATTATATAACCTTTTTATCAGCGGTAACTAGTCTTTTACAAATTAAACAATTACAATTAATTACAATGAATCACAAGGTGAGATTATATCTCCTCAACAACCCTTATCAAGTTAAACCTAGTTCCACTGTGGGTCAAACAAATAAAACCTACCAGCACAGTCGGGAACTAATACCTAACCAAAGTAAACAATTCAACAATTGGTTATAACAAAACCCAAGACAAAGTTAGGTATTTAGTCAGTTTGACTGCTTATACATAAATTCAACCAAAAATGTGGTTTTTAAAACCGCGCTCTGCTACCAAAACGTGATCACAATAGACCGGGGTCAAAACAAAATCCCTACAAACGCTGGGCCCATAGAGTAATTTGCGAGGGATTTGTCCCGAAATATCGTGACGGGCGAAACCGCGATACGCGGCAGCCCCAAATCTATATACTGGCGGTATCTATGTATTAGAGGTAGGTAACCTATTTGTAAGTACTCACTGGTTTCCTTGGTTTCTCGGCTTCGTCCAGGGGTGCGATTTATGTAACTGTGATGTGTGTGTGAGTGTATGTGTGGTTCACCTCCTGTTACTGGTCCAGGCAGCACCCAATCTTCACGGTCACTACACGCGGCCAAAGCTAGCACTCCACACCGTTCACAATAATCAAAATAATCACTGCGCCAAGGGCCTAAGGGGCCAGCAACACTCGGCGAAGCTTCTAAATTCAAAAACCCTCTTAATCCGGGGTGATTAACACAAATACAATGCAATCAAGTTAATAATCCAAAACGCCGGCCGGCTTTTTACACCTCGTTAGCAAGCAACAAAATTAGACAAGTCAAGTTAACCTCACAATCTGTCAAACGTTAAGTTAATAGCACAGACTCGGTGACGTCTGTCACAGATTAAAAATTACTTTCAAATCGGTTCCGAACAATCGGTTCTGTAGTTTCGGAGCCTATTCAATTCAAACAAACAATCAAACAAACAAATATTTCCTCTTTATAATATTAGTGTAAGCTTCTGCCAAAAAATTATAATCGAACATACGTAGGTAGAAAACACATCCTTAAATACATAGAAAACATCCAAGACTCAGGAATACATAACTACTCTCGCTAATCACACAAATGTTTTCCCTACAATAATTGAGAGGTCTTTTAGCAGATTGTCCTTTTTTTGGACATTCTAGTTGGTAGTGAGCCTGCCTACGAAGCTAGCGATCCTGGGTTCAAATCCCGGTAAGGGCAGATATTAGTGTGATGAGCGCGAATATTTTGTTCCTGAGTCATGGATGTTTTCTATATATTTAAGTATATATTTATCTATATAAGTATTTATATCGTTGTCTAGTACCCATAATACAAGCCTTGAGCTTAATTAGGGACTAGGTCAATTGGTGTGACATTGTCCCCTGATATTTATTTATTTTATTTATTCATCCTCTGCCTACCGAGAGTATCGAGACTAAACTAACGAATTCCAATTCTTTGGTCGGTCTTCCTTCCTTCCATCCGACTCCTCCGTCAGATCAATTCCTAGATAGTATAATAATTATTGCATTACCTTTTGGTTTACTCATCTAATAGTTTGGGCAAATCACGTTAGCGGGAAGAGGTTTAAAATTGACGCGAGTGACCCAAGTAACACGTAACCTATATATTAACCAAAGTGGATATGGATTTATGTCCAAAAGTCCGAATAACACTTTTAATTGGCATCGGCAAAGATAAAATAGTTTTTAATAGCATTTGGTTCGTTTCGAAATGCTTAAAGCTATACTATACTCTTAAATAAAGATTAAACTCCTACCAAAGCATCAGGTATTTATAATATACAGCAACTTAAATAGCTTTTACACTTCCACAAAGGTTAAACTCTTATAATAGTAATTTGAAAAGCCCAATACATTAAATAAGCATTAACGAAATATTTTATCCTGCACAGAGCTGTAGTGGCAATTTTTTAAGATCAAAAACTTTTTAATGATCTGTGTTTGTGTTCATTTAATGCTAGTCCTATAGTAACATTCACTAAACAGTTGATAAAATCTTAACTCCGTTTTCTTCATAATCTGTTTCTTCAATAAAGCTTTTAGTCGTATATTGATATAAAGAAATGTATTTTTATTATTGCAAGGAATAATTACATCGTAATTCAATTTTGCGAGTGGTTATTTTAGTAACATACTATAATCGTGTTTGTGTGCGTGCGCGTTATATTTTGTCGCCATGGATAAAAACGATTGGAAAAAAACTAATAATGCTAATAAAGTTTTACCAAATGATTTGCGATACCCTAATAAACACGATAGAAACTAATCACTATGGTGTATAATGGCAGCAAACATTATAATGTTCTTATGAAGTGTTGCAATATACCTGAATACTATTATTGAGTGTCTTATACTTTGGTAAACAGGCCCAAAGTATTTTGGTTAGCTATATTAAGATTAACAGCATTATTATACTTTCGTTGAATGCGTAAAGCATTTATATTATCTGACGCCATTTGCTTTCTGTTTCCCCTTGTTACGGAAACAATTAAAATGATTAAAAGTGACTAAATTCTGATTAAAAGAGCACTTTCTATAATTTTACTTTATGCGCGGTGCCTATAAAATCAACTCTATTCATTAAAATTAAGCTAAGAGCTTATAATTTTACAAAACATATTAAGAGTCGATTATAATTTTCTATATTTTTTGTGATAAAAAGCATTGTCACGAGGGCGCGTGGAAATATTACCACAAAACGTAACATGTTTTCTCAGTAAACTGACATCCGCAGCTGAATTTCACTTGCCATTCAATATTATTTTTCACAATTATTTACAATACTCGCGAATCTTCACTGCTCCTGCACCAAAAGCTCGCAATAAATACTAAATGTAACATAACTTTTTTAAAATCTATTGAGGAATTCTTTTCTACAAAGGAAATAAAACAATTAGCATTTGAATATGTTCCGTTTTAGAGATTGTACTCGTATATTAATAAGGTGTATATTGGCTGTACTGTGGTCGCAATAAATGCTTTAAGTCTAGTGATTTGTTCTTTACCGACTTCAATAATAACTTTGTGCAATCATTGTAATGCTACTAAGCAGCCTTTATAAAGCTCAATGCTGTATAATTTGGGGCCCAAATTGCTCTTAAAAAAGCTGTAGAAAAGTAAATACAGCTGATATAGGATTTGCATATAATGCTTTGCGCGTCAGTTCGTGCTGTTGTATGTTTTTTATAATGGTGTTTTGTGTTACTTGGGAGGCACAGGAACTGAGCAAGCTAATTAAAAGCCTGTACAAATAGTCTTTAGATGGGCTGTGCCTCACCGTAGATGGTCTCCCGGAGCTCGTCCAGCGCCGCGGCCCTGGTCTCCGGGTCCTCGTCGACCAGCTCGCGGGCCAGCTCCAGCAGCTCCAGGCTCTCCTGCGTGCTCAGCTCCGCCTCGTACGCGATCCGGATAAACCACTCGTCATCCATCACGCCCATGGTCACGTCTCACGATACTCACTTTACGCGTTGGTCACTTCACACGATGATCACTTCATACGATGGTCACTTCACACGATAATCACTTAACGAGATGGTCACTTTACACGATGGATTTTCAAATTGGTATTGTTTATGCTCTATAACGTGTAACTACAAACGTTAGAGCAGCGTCGGGTCGGGTGCTATCCCCTAAAAATTCTTGAAACTTGTAAAAATAATAATAGGAAAGTTACCATATTTACATAACCGGCGTACTTAAAGACATTTTAGAGACAGTCAAGTCGTTCCTTTTTTAAACTTGCGTGTGATATCGTTATTAACTGACTCTGAGTGCGGCCGTGACCAATGCTGGTTTCACACGGAGGCAGAACTGTGGACATTAAAGTACTGCTACTGTACTGTATGAACGCACAAAACAGTACTGTACCGTTTTGGCATGTGCGTTCACACAATTTTTACATGTTATCGTTTCGTTAACGTCACGATAGCTCTTATTTACTTGACAGTAATGGCATGGCCGAGTAAAATATAATACAATGTTAAAAGATTTAAAAAAATGCAGTTCTAACTTATGAAACAATTTATTTATTTATCGAAGTGAGGGACATTTTATTTTACGTAGGTACGATTTTTTTGCCAAGAGCACAGCTGACAGAAAAGATCAAACCATATGGTTTTTCAAAGTACTATATGACATTTTTTAAATAATTTTCGCCGCACTGAATATTCCAACAATATTAAAGATTAACGCTGAAATTACAGCACTATCACAATTATCATAATTCACATACTTATTATGGGTTTTATTTTTATTTCCACTAATGCTTCCACAAAAAAAACTAACAAAGTCACCAACGTGACTAGCGGCGCTTTAAGATGTAATAACACATGTGTATCAAGTAGGCACGGCTCACGGCCGCCTCCGAACAGCAACTAGAGGTTTTTTTGTTAACTTCTCTATTATATAATACGTGTATGGTCAGCCGAAACTCGAGAGTCCCAACTGACGTCAAGGCGTTTAGTCAAGGTAAGACAAGTATCAAGTGAAAGAAAAAACGGTTCGTTATGACAGGTTCGGATTTTTTGTGTCAAAAACAAAGTTTACTTTTTGAACGGTGGTATACTCTGTTTACTTTAGGATGATCCGTGTGACAGCTGTATTTTGTAATTTGAATCTCTTACAGACAAGGTATTTAAAAGTAGGGCATTAATTATTTAAAAGCCTAAACGGCATTGCTAGGTTTGTAGTAATGTAGTATTTATGTAACGTTTAATAAATAAGTAATAATAATAATAAATACCAGGGGACAATGAGCTCTTGGCTAGTGCTATGGGTACTAGACAACGACGTAAACACTTACATAGAGAAATATATACTTAAATATATAGAAAACATCAGACTTAGGAACAAATATTCGCGCTCATCACAATAATATCTGCCTTCACCGGGATTTGAACCCAGGACCGCTTCGTAGGCAGGGTCACTACCAACTAGGCCAGCGCGTCGTCATAAGTGTAACATGTGTTTATATATGAGCTGTCACAGGCAACAATGTTTGCAATGAGTGCTTAGTATTTGCGCCTGATTCGAGTCTTGTCTATACGTATGTATACATATAAGTACGGTCGGTCTTATAAGTAGTCACTGTAGTGCTTTGTCACTTTAAGGTCATGTTTGAACTGCTGCACTCATCTGTCAAACGCGATAAAGCGACAAGGTACAAAAGTGTACCGCTACTTATAATTCCAAAAATACGAGAAGATGAATAGATTGAAATTGTCACTTTATTACCTTCTGCCCGTGACTTCGTCCGCGTAAATTTCGATTACACCTATGCTATTGGGAACTTTTAAATTATCCGGGATGGCTATTTCCATTTAAAACTTCATCCAAATCCGTCCGTTGTAGCGTGAAGGAGTAACAACCTAACACACACACACTTACTTTCGCATTTATAATATTAGTAGGACAAAACGCATTAACACGCGTTAGCATACAATTGTGGGTTTTATAACGAACCTGTTTTCGGTGCTCGACTGTTACAAAGCGGCGCTTGCGTCACGACATGTGGCGTAATGTAACGGATTGATCATTTTAGAGCTTTATTGATTGCGTAAACAACTGCATGGTGGTTTACGGCGTATGGAAAAATACAGAAAATTTGGTTGGTTTTTACAACTTTGTAGTGAATATAAATGAATCTAACAGGGGTCCATATTGGGTCTTTCAATTTTTTATCGTTATCATTACTTCGAAAAATTTTTACTAAATACTTTTTTTGTCTTAATTATCGAAAATCATAATGCATTTTTTCAAAAAACTGTTACTTTTTTTTAGATTTTTATAAATCTAATCTAACCTAGCATAATTTTTATCTATACCTACGTAAGATGTTTAAGAAATTTTAAAAAGTGTGCGGTTCCATGAATATTGGCGTTATAAGTTGAGATGATTATAAGTTCCGATCATTAGTATTTAAAAAAAAATGAAGTGTATGAAGAGTGATCATTAGGTAGTTAAATTATATGAGATGCATTTTCGGAGTTCCAATAATCTAATTTGCTATTTTATAATATGAACTTTGGCGCACCCATGTAACAGATTAAGTCGTTAGATATAGGAAGAAGACGTAAGTTCAATCGTAATGCAATTGATGTTGTTAATATTTGCATTAATTGGTATCACCTAGCCAACATATTTTATTTAAGGTAAGTGTGTAAACAGTGCATTTTTGGTTAATTAGGGTGTAATTAGGTCACCTCATACGACATGACCGCTTTCTAAGGAATATAATTGAAGGAAAAATAGAAGGAAGGCGTGGAAAGGGAAGACCATGCATAAACTACATCGAACAAATTAAAAATAATGTAAAGGTTATGTCGTATCAAAACATCAAAGAGGCGGCCTGGGATCGAGCAACATAGAGAGCTTGCTTTGAGCTACACCGACAAGGGCATGGCTCTTAAATAAGAAGAAGAAGAGTGATTAGTTAAATTACGAAAGGTTATAAGGTACTTACATCTAGTTATGTTTTGAGTAAAGAAAATCCCCTGTGAAAGCGTAATATTTATTTAAAGTATTTATTTCTTTATATAAGCATTTTATCGTGGTCTAGTACCCATAGCACACGCTAAGAGCTCATTGTCCCCTGGTATTTATTATTATTATTACTTATTTATTAAACTTCACATAAGTACCACATTGGTACAACCTTAGCGACGCCGTTCAGGCTTTTAAATAATTAATTTCCCTATTTGTAAATATCTCGCCTGTAACTTTAGTAAGAGATTCAAATTACAAAATACGGCTGTGATAGAGATCATCCTAAATTAAACAGAGTATACCACCGTTAAAAAAGTACCTGTCTATTACCCATAACAAGCCTTAGAGCTCCCCCCCTTCCTAATTAATTAATGATCGAGTTTAATATATACAAAACTCAGTCAAATAAAGGACGGTCGGCAAACACATACAACGAAAAAAAATATGATCGCTTCTAACAAAATTGTGATTGTTGTGCATACCTAGACGATAGAAACATCAAATGCATATGGAAGAAAGGAAGAAGAAAGAAAATCATTTATTCGTGACACACATAACCAAGAACAGACAAAAACGCACAAGAAAAAAGTAGCCACGAAAGGGTTCCAACTCAGCGTAATGCTGGCATTAAAGTCAGCGCTAGTTTTCCGTTGGAACCACCAGGTGAATTATTTGAACACAAAAAGTAAATAATAAAATAAGTAAAAACAACAAAACTCCCGACCTTTTATGGCGGAATGGGCAATATTTCCATAGCCCTATATGGAGCAAGCAAAGAAAACATACATGTGACATGGCCTATTTTATCTATGGTAGCGCGTATCCATCTAATTGTTTTAAGAAGTTAGTTAAAACACTTAATAACTTGCTGGTACTATCTGTTTTGGTTGATAATAACGAACATCATAATTTACTGTATTATTTTTTTGTAGAGTAAGAGAAAATCTCACTCAATCTTGATGGCTCACATCTTTTTGAGTGTACGAGCGACTATAAATTAAACCATCTAGTTAAGAATGCAAACACTAGATTATATTTGTACGCTCAGACGGGATAACTTATCAACTGATCCGTTGAGTTACGCACGTTATTTTAGCCCTTGGCCCTAGCCAAGATGCAAACGCTACTAACGTTATTCTTTTCTATCACTCAAAATGTATGACATTCTCGTGCGTTGCGATAAACCACGTGGTTAACTGCCTTCCCATACATTCCGAGTGATCGAAAAGGGCCTCTGGGGTTGTTGAAAATCGTTATCGTTAGTTTTTCGTGACTACGTTCCCGAAGTCGTATTTCTACAGATAAGAATGTTTATTGTTACCAAGTGCATATAGACTTATATACAAGTCTAGAGCTAAGTGACCAGGGGGCCTAATATGGCTGCGTTAGCCGCGTGATAAATTTTGGATAAGGCATCCGTCACCTTCTGACAGGTAAATAAGTACACGTGTCAAAAAGTGACGGAAGCTTTATCCACAGTTGACACGCGATTTAGACGCAGCCATACTAGACCCGCAGGTCAACTTTGTGAGATACTCTCGGTCTTTTTTTCATACACGTGTCAAGTTTATATTCAGCATATTTTTGCAATAACTAAATAACTCTGAGAATAGCAAGGCTATTGAAATGTTAAAAATGAAAACGATAATATGTTTGATAGTTTTCGACATAAAACTCGCCAGCCTTGTCGGCGACTGATTACGAAAAGACGATTTTTTATGTTATTAACTAGGCGCATGGACACAGCTAATCAAGTAAACAGCTGTTCTCATCACTACATAGTATAAAACTAAGTCGCTTCCCGCTGTCTGTCCCTATGTATGCTTAGATCTTTAAAACTACGCAACGGATTTTGATGCGGTTTTTTTTAGTAGATAGAGTGATTCAAGAGGAAGGTTTTTATGTATAATAAATTTTGTTTTATGTACGTGTGTTATAGAAAACTCAAATAAACCGAAGCGAAGCGAGGGCGGGTCGCTAGTAAACTGTATAACACTAGCCGTCCTCACTTCGCTTCAGTTTATATAAGTTTTCTGTAACACCCGTACATAAAAAGAACTTATTATACATAAAAACCTTCCTCTTGACTCTATCTATTGAAAAAACGCAGGGTTGGCAACGCATTTGCAGTCTTAGGATTGCATTGCAGTCTTGTGATTGCGAATGTCTATGGGTCACAGTTTCCACTTACCATCAGGTGGCCTGTGTGCTCGTTTGTCTACTCGATGCCATAAAAAAAAAAAGCCGCATCAAAATCCGTTGCGTAGTTTTAAAGATCTAAGCATACATAGGGACAGACAGACAGACAGCGGGAAGCGTCTTTGTTTTTTACTATGTCCTGATGTCAGTGATCGGAATAGGTAGAGCTAATTTGCCTAAACTTGAGGCATATTCATTCATGCGTGAGTGAAATGGGAATACATTATTGAATGAAGGTGCATCAAGTTTAGGCAAATTAGCTCTACCTATTCCGATCACTGCTGATGATACATGTATACTCGAACACACCTTTACGCTTTCATTCCCAGAGTGCGGTAGTCAGAGCTAGAGAATTACCAATAACTCTAAAAACTTGTTGTTAATTCTGTAACCACATTTTGCAACAGGCTAAGATGTTTACCAATATATTAGTGGCAGGTTGCAAGCCCATCGCCTAACAATACTACAGGCCTTTATTTCCGAATATAATACACATAATCGTTTTAAGGGCACACAGACTTAGGGGTTCTATTCTATTTGGTAATACCATATTGCTTTTAACATGATATCGTATTGTTTTTAAATCGGCCTCCATTACCTACTGTCAAGCAAATAGAGCTATCAAAACGTTGACAATACGATAGCATGTCAAAAGCTATATGGTTTTACCAAGTAGAATAGAGCAGAGTAGAAACGTAAAGCGTAACTGAAACTAATGTAGAAACTTGTAATCTGTGTCCTAATACTATGAACTGACAGGCCAATATCGGCCGACGGACTAGTCTGCCGTGCATAATTCAAAATTTTCATTTCATTGAAAGGCATTTTTTTTGGTACCTACTCATAAAGGTGCGAACCTACCGCTGCGTATAATACGGTGTCGTTGCCTAAACAAAAGACGGGGCCTTAGGCCTTATCTCCGAAGTTTGTGGATCAAAAAATTCTGGAATATTCCTGATTTAAAGATGCAATTGTTAAATTTTACAGCATGGGAAAAATAACAAAAAGCTTTTAAAATCGGTATTAAAATTTATGCTACTCAAAATGGACCTTATTGCGTATGTTTTTTTTCCCTACCATATTATTGGAACCCTTATGCGCTAGTCCGAATTGCATTTGACTGGTTTTTAATAAGTAAGTGTGGCAAGGAGGTTGGTACAAAGAAATACTGTAATAAACTCATTAGCGCATGTGTCGCTGCGAACAGTGACATAAGCGGGGTTGTCCATGACTAGGAGACTTACGTCCTTTCTTATACAGTCTGTCCCTGGATAAAGTGCTAACAAATAGGGATGAAACTAGGTGCAACTTTATACTTATTAAAAATGACGTGTTGGCATTAGACACGTAATTCTTTCTTTTAATTAAAGACAATGAGTTCACAAATATGGGTATATTTTTAAGTAATTTGAGGAATTATCAGAAATTTACAAAAAATAAAAACATTACTTTGAAGAAAAACCGTATGGCGTATTTTTTCAGCATTTATTTTATTACTGCCAGAAATGCTCTGGAATTAAAAAAACCGTTTATTCCCTCTCAATAGACCCAGGTATACATATAAGGCGACATATTTGGCTTAGTTCCGACGGCAATCAATGTTATTTTTTTTAAACTTAAAAAAAAAAACAAAACAAAACATGTCGGTGAAATTGCATCTTGTTTCATCCCTATTCATTTGTACACTTTATCCAGGAACACACTGTATGTATACCTAGGCATTTGAACGAAAGTAACACACAACAGAGGGCCCAGACAAGATGCACTTCGCTAGCTAGCGTTTCTCTTCGTTTAGTTTTTAAACCAATCGCGTCACTGGCACATCACGTGACTTTTCGTATCACGTCATCTACCAGTGACGTTAATGCGTTGTCCACAGCACGAACCATCTGTTCTAGAGCCTAAATATCCTCTCTACATCAACGGAGTTTTTTTACAATAATATTTCGCTCATTGAATACAAAACGGACACATTCCAAAATAATTTGCTCTTGCATTGCAAATCTTATACGATCAGCTTCTAATTTTAAAATGCAACACTGACTCATTTTGGAATGTGTCCGTTTTGTATTCAATGAACGATTTCATAGCTGAGGATAGAGAAGACGCAACCTTGATACGCCGTGAGAGCTGCTTCTGCTAATTTATTTATTAATGATTTAGGGGGGTTACTACGTAGTTTACGCTGAGAGAAAAGGACAGAGCTATATAACTGTTATAGCTCTGTCTTTTACGCTCGCCGTAAAATGAACTGCGTAGCTATGTCATAATACCCCCTGTAACAAATTACAAACGAGTCATTAGTATAAACGTTGGTAGTTTATATAAAACTAGCTTCTTTCCGCGACTCCGTCCGCATGAAACTCGTTTATATCGTAGCCCCATACAAATTTTCAGGTCCTTTCCTCAGGTTTCAAACTATCTTTGCACCAAATTTCACCTAAATCGGTTCAGCGGTTTAAGCGTGAAGAGGTAACAGACAGACACACTTTCGCATTTATACCTATAATATTAATATGGATTCACTTGTCTGTAAGTTACTTCTTTGACACAGTCCAAGATTCTGTATTTGCTGATGGACTAGGGCGATTGCAGTTAAAAATAGTTTACTTCTTAAATTCCTTTTTGTAATAGGTATAGTTATTTTCTCTTTGTTTGCGTTTTATACACATAGATCAATATTGTATTGCTTATTATAAACGCTTTTATTTAACTAGCAATGTTTGGGTGTAGGTATGTATGTACGGGTTAAATCTTGCAAGTTAAATTTGCCTAATGTAACTTACTTTACTTAATGTAACTTGGTTTTCAGTACTATTATGTTTTTATGATTGAAAAAATGACCTTCTGCTGGAGTTTCTTGCGGCGCTTCTTCTCCGCAATGATGGTCTTGTCCGAAGCGCTGGTACGAGTAGACTCACCCTATATTACCGACGTGTAAAAGAGCCCTCATGTGGCCTATTTACTGAATAAATATTTTGAATTTGACCCTATCCCCGGTTTACGGTGAAGCTGAAAATTTGCATACGCCTTTAGTTCTGATGACAACACAATAATATAGCACCATCGAGCTGGTCTAATGATGGAGAATCAGGGTGGCCACAAAAACACCTAAATTACACATGATAAACCCGTCGTGTTAGGGCTTTTTAGAATCGTTTTGACAAGTACATGACGATAGTGCAAAAAAAGTACAGTCGGCAATAGAAGCTTGTCCCATAAATGATTTTTTTGACAGAAACTTATTTAAGTACTTATTTGTGTGTGATTCCGTGTCTGATGCTTTGGCAACAAGCTGTAAGATATGTTCTTTGAATAATAAATAAATAGATTAATCATAATGCGCGTTTTGAGGTGCGCACCGTATGTAGACGAGAGTCCCAATATGGTGGCATATTGAGACTGATTAGTTTGGTCTTGATAAAATACAGACTGCAATAAAAGGTTGTACAAAAAAATTTTTTTGACAGAAACTTAGATAATTACCTAACAGAAATAAACTCATATTATATGTAATTGATGAAATTTAATGAGACAATGAAGAAGTCCATTAACCAGACCAGATGTTTTGTCCACATCCCAACCAGGGATGAATGGAAGGATGGGTTGCACCTCTCAGAGGAAGACAACGCGATATGGTACACTGATGGTTCAAAAATGAGCACCGGTACGGGGGCGGGTATTTACGCCAAAGACTATAACAGTAGCATAAGTATGGGCAACTATGCAACGGTCTTCCAGGCGGAGTTGTATGCGATAATTGCCTGTACGCAAGAGAATATAGGTAGATCTCCACAGGACACAACTATCTACATTCTAAGTGACAGCCAAGCGGCACTAAAGGCACTGACAGCGCCTAAAGTAGACTCGAAACTAGTCTACAATGGAATCCAAGCCTTAAACAGGCTTGGTAGGCACAACAAAGTGAAACTGATGTGGATTCCAGGACACGAAGGCTATCCCGGAAATGAAGCCGCGGATGAGCTGGCAAGGGAAGGGTCCAAGGACGAGTACCGCTAGCGCAAAGCAGTCGCATAAATCTTTCCTCCAGTGTTTTTAATTTGGTAACAGTGAAAAAAATAAACGACTATAGTTGAGTGTTATATCATTTTGAAGCTAGTGAAACAGTGGTCACAGTGATAAAAATAGCTTTAAAAAAGAGCCTGTACTTTTAAAGTTACAACTAAAAACATTTTGAAAATATTAACTTAACGGCTTTTTATTACTAATGAGCAGTGAGCCCGTTGGTGGTGATTCATCGTCAGCGCGGCGTGTACAAGGTCGCGCGCTGTACAAGGTCGCGCGCTGTGCACGGGCGCGGACTTGCGAACGATGCGGACATCTGACACAGTAGCAGCGGACTCGAGCAAGTTTTTTGGGAAGTAGAAGATTTATTTAATTTATAGTAAAATCATTATAATGGCATCATCGAGTACACCCAGCTGCGCAGTTTGCAACAAAAAAATCTTAAATAAACATTACCTCGTATGTTCACTCTGTAAGCGCTCATACGACTTACCTTGTATAAATAAGGAAAAGCTATTTAATTTAATGGATAAAACACGTCGAGAGAAATGGACCTGCAGTAAATGTCTGCAATCTAAAATTAATCATAAGAAATGTAATTCACTGTCACCGGCTAGGAAAAATGAGGGGCTTGAAGTTGCATCAGTTTCGCAGGTTAAGACAATAAACCGAAAGATCACTGCCACTGAAATCTCTCCGCCTGTACTAATTGGGCAACAACAAGACAACCTTATACTAGAGGATAATATAATACAACCTGGACAACACTCAAAGCCGTGCTCTTCGTCTCCACATACGTCGGAAGACAATATAACATACCGGAAAAAAATTCAAGTGAATGTACACACTGAAAATTCATTTGAATTACTATCAGATGATGAGGAATCTGACTGTTCTTCATCGACGATGACTCCAAAACCAGAATTGAATAGAAGTTTTCATGAGCTACGTTTAAATAACAGTTACAAATTGGACGAAATGTCGAGTAAAATTGTTAAACTTAAAGATAAATTGCTCTCAGCTGAGCATGAAATCGAAAACCTATTGTCAGAAAACAGCGCTTTAAACAAAAGAATTGCTGAATATGAACTAAAAATAAAGCAATTAACACACGTATGCAAATCCGCTACGACAAAGAAAAAAAAGAATAATAAAAATGAGATGTCGGTGAAAACTAAACTGCATTTTTCCCCTACAGCCGATGAGGAACCAAACTTGGTTCCGCAATGCGTTTTGGAAACGCCTAAAGCGGAGACATCCTTAGAACATACAGGTATTGAAAAATCGAAAACGACAAGTAAAAATAGCAAAATCTGCATAATAAGCTCTAACAGTCAGAACTCAGTCTTGAAAACAGCACAAAGTTTTCTTAGTGACAAACATAGCATTTGTCATTTCTTAACCCCGCGTGTAGGAGTGAAGTGCCTCCTAAAAGATATTGATAAAAAGCTTATTGGATACACTAGGCAGGATCACTGTATCATTTTTATAGGGGAAGAGGATTTTAAAGAATCCCAAAAGTATTCGGATCTCGTTAGTGACATAAAAAAGTCTGTACAAAATATAAATTACACAAACATAATCTTATGTGTGCCAACATTCAACTGTAGCCCGTATGCTAATATGTTTAATTGGAGAGTCGAACTATTCAACAAATTACTGTATCGGGACCTATCCAAATACGAATACGCATACGCTCTTGATAGCAACCTTAACTTGACCTATGATTATAAAATGTTTCATAGACGATCCGGTAATATTAACAACCAAGCCATGAAGACCATATTCCAGGATATTAACGAGATGCTGCTACAAATAGAAAAGGAGGAAACGATCATGCACTCGACGCAAGACATTACAGCAAGAAGGGATGACACGGGTAGCATAAACTCGAATCTTTTTCGCGTGTAATAATAACCTACTTTTACTGCATCAAAATGTGAACGGCCTAATTAACAAAGCCGACTTATTAAGCGTCCATCTGCAAGAACTCATACGTAGTAATAAGATGATTGATGTAATATGTGTTACCGAACATAACATGACTCAAGGTGATGAGACTCAGTTAACCATTTCTAATTACAAACTAGCATCGTCATTTCTGAGAGACAATAGAAATGGTGGTGCATGTATATTGGTCAAGAGTATGCACAAGTATGTTTCTTTGGAGGAAATAAACAATACCTCGATATCAAATATTATTGAATGTGCAGGCATTGAGTTAACTGATCACAAGATTATAGTTATATGTATGTATAGGGTGCCAAAAAATGATAATTATACAATATCAATTTTCCTAAACAAATTAAGTACAATTCTAAATAAAATTTGTTATAATCGTAAAAAGGTGATTATTTGCGGCGATTTTAATATAGACACTTTAAAATCAACCAAACACTCAAGGGACTTTAAAAATCTACTATATAGTTTCAATCTTAAGCTTGGCATATCTAAGCCGACGCGCCTTAGTAGCAATACATGTATAGATAATATTATCCATAATGTTCAAGGCAGCACAACCGAAGTAATAGAATTAGCTATTTCCGATCACACTGCTCAAATGATAAATATACCTGTCAAGAGAGTGAACTATATGTCTCACTGGTTTATAAAAAAAGGGACTACTCTACTGAAAACATTGAAAAAAATGTTAATTGCCTACAAAATTTAAAATTTAATAACGTTTATATGACAACAGATCCGAATAAGTCATTTAATTGTTTCATTGATGATTTTATATTATTTTATAATTTATGCTTTCCTTTTAAAAGGATTAAAATTAATTCATACAGTAAACCAAAATGGATAACAAAAGGAATAAGGAAATGCTGTAAGATCAAACGAAATTTACTTTGGAAATGTAGGTTTCACTCGGATCCAAACAACAGAACTCATTTCATAGAATATTCCAGACGACTTAAAAAAATTATTAAATTGACACAAAAATCTCAAAATGATTACTTTATTAAAAATTCCTCTAACAAATCGAAGGCTACATGGAAAATTATAAATAATTCGAAAACTAAGCACCCTAAAGAAAATATTCCCCAAATAAAAGTTAACGATACATTAATAAAAACTCCGAAGGAAATAGCTGAAATTTTTAATGACCACTTTATTGACCAAATCAGACATAGTAGCACCATTAGCAATCATAGTAATAATAATAATAATTGTAACCCTAGTCGTCATCAATATCAATATAATAATTTAATAAATAATTCACTCAATTCCATGTTTTTGAACCCTACTAATCCCAATGACATTTCTATAATTATAAAATCCCTCAAAAATACGAATAGTACTGGATATGATGGAATTTCCACCAAGGTTATCAAATCAATCAGCCATATTATATCGCATCCTCTTAGTCACATCATTAATCTATGTATAGAAAAGGGAATATTCCCAGACAAGTTGAAGTTAGCTATAGTTAAACCATTACACAAGAAAGGCGATAGGGAAAACATTAATAACTACCGACCAATAGCCTTAATTTCAATTTTTTCTAAAATAATAGAAAAGGTCATATACAATAATCTTAACCAATATTTCGAGTCAAAAAACCTGTTTGCACTGGAACAAAAAGGTTTTCGTAAGCAAAAAACTATTAATATGGCCATATTTGATTTGTTGAATACTGTAATGATAAAGGTAGATAAAAGGATACCCGTTTGCGCGCTTTATATGGACATGACAAAAGCGTTTGATTATGTTAGTCATGACATACTGCTTAGCAAACTCTTTCAGTATGGTATTCGTGGCAATGTCAATAGATTGATTAAATCTTACTTAAGTGGACGAAGACAAATAACTGAAATAAGCGAAATCTGCCCCAAGACTAAAAGCGAAGTCACTTATTCGTCGGGTTCCCGAGAAATTGTTTATGGAGTCCCGCAGGGGAGTGTACTAGGACCCTTGCTTTTCCTCATTTATATAAATGACTTGCCGCAAGCCATAGAGCATCCAATGGTTCTATTTGCGGATGACAGCACTATTATTTTTTCAGGAGAAAATTTAGATACGTTCCAGGCAAATATAAATAAATCACTAAAATCAATTATCCAATGGTTAAATAACAATAATCTGCAAATAAATCTAGACAAAACTAAAATAATGAATTTTAAACAAAGAACTAATAATATAATCAATTTGGAAATTTCTTACAATAATCATACAATTGACGAAACTAATACGGCAAAATTTTTAGGTTTAAGTTTAGACAACAAGCTGACATGGCAGAATCACATTGAAATTATTTGTAAAAAACTTAATAAATACTCTTATGCTTTGTATAAGTTACACAAAATAGTGAGTCGATCAGCAGTACTGACCGCATATCATGCTTACGTTTCTTCAACATTACGGTATGGCATCATATTTTGGGGCAACTCCACTGTACGAGAAATGGCTTTTAAAAGTCAGAAAAAATGCATCCGAGCGGTTTGTGGTATTTCATCCACTGAGTCGTGTAAGCCACATTTTATTCAATTACGTATACTGACCCTACCATGTCTGTACATTTTTGAAATTGCAAACTATGTGAAATGTAACAAGAGCCAGTTCCCTATTTTTAGCAGTATACGCCAACGCGGCAAGATTAACACGAGACCGTTTAAAACAGCATTACTCGCTAAAAGCGTTTTTGGAATGGCACCTAAAATATTTAATAAAATTCCGACTGAAATTTTGATGACTGAATGTATAAATGATTTTAAAAAACTACTTTTTAATTTTTTAGCAGATAAGGCCTACTACAGTGTGCAAGAATATTTACACGAAACCAATTGACAAATTAGATTAATGTTCAATGTTAAAGCATGACGCATGTTAAACATATAAGATATTTGTATGCCTCTGGGTGGGATGTAGTGGTACATAATATTAAAATGTAACATCTGTTTTACCTATGTTCAACAAATAAATAATTTGAATTTGAATTTGAATTTGACGCATACGTCGGACCAGAACCTTTTGTGGCACCCTCACCGGGCACCATAAAAGCAGCCCTGAACGATAACACCCTAGAAAACCACCAGAAGGAGTGGAAAACTACGGTAGGCTTAGGGCATGCAAAGCTCTTCATAGAAAGAGTTGACCAGAGCTGGACCAAAAAACTTTGGAAACTCAGCAGAAGACAACTCCGATTCGTTATCGGAGTGTTTACAGGGCACTTAGGGGTTAAACATCTCCTAGCAAAGATGGGCCTATATGACAACACAGATTGTAGAATGTGCGGCGAGGAGGTGGAAACAATGAAACACTTATTGTGTGAATGTGACGCACTCGCCGGAGTAAGAATGAAAATACTCGGTTGTGGCTACCCAGAACCGAACGATTTCAAGGCTCTGCCATTGCACTCCACTATCCGCTATTTAGGAGGGGTGGAGGCTGCATTGGATTAAGAGCTTAAAGAGGGGTAATTACACAAAAGATCCCATAGGGTCGAAGTGTATCCGTAAGGACCCCATCCAAAAGATAAGATAAGATAACCAGACCAGAACATTTTCATTACACGTTGTTTAGTTTTTTCTATAACATGTAATACGAGCCGCAAAAAACCAGTGAATAAAATGGTGTGTATGCTATTGCTAAATTTTAATACCTGTTATTAAAATTGTTCGCAGTGTACCGTGACTAAGTGCTCATCTCTCACCCGGCCGACTGTACCCGCTTCCTGGATCGCCTCCATCGCTGCGCTACGACGCTACAGGTATCCAGTCTTCTACGGGCTACGGCGTAGCGCGCACGGTCCGTAGCACTCCCCTCTGGAACACGCGATCGGGTTCAATTGTTTTGAATTTGAAGTGAAGTGAAATAACATTGAGTGATTGGTGAATTGAATTAAACTTTGAATATCAATATCTATAAGGTAAGATGAGTCATAATTTTTATACGTTTTGTATTTGTTTGATAAAATGCAGCTCAACGTCCGGTGTCGGGTTGTTTGTTCCTCTTAATGCAAGGCAATAATTAAAAAGCCGGCAAGTTGCCACATTTTTTTTACATAATTTTTAACTAGATTTACCATAGACCTAGAACTAGGTAAAACCTTTCCGGGCCAAGGGAGGATCGTTAAGTAATATTATTTATCAATTTGAGCACAAACTATGTAATAAGATTTTTTATAAAATTCAGAAGTTCATTATATAACTCACTTTAGCGGGATTATTACCCATTCAAAAGCTCCGTGCTTCCTGAATCAATTAAAAGTTCGGTTCTAAAGCTGATCCGGGATATAAGTAGCGACTTTGAAGCGATCTCATACTTTATTTGGGAGATAGAAAACAAAATGTAAATTGTATTATGTAACATTTCAAAAAAAGAACTTAAAAAAGCAAATAACTTATTTTTGAGAGGTGATTTTTTGACGATAGTTACTTTTAATCTTTACCTAATGAGTTTAAACTTAAGAAGTGTTTGTTGAGATCAGCAGAGTCAACGGAGATCCAGTGGCCTTCTCCCGTTTCCACCTTCAGACCACTTCATCTTCTCTCAAAAACAATGGACGGTCGGACGGACGAGCGAAATCGCAGCGGCGAGTTTAAGTAGTCCCGTCAGAGCCAACAAAACACATTTTAGCGCGTGCACTTTCAATTAAGCAGCCTTATACGTTCGATCCATCGGCAGAAACCATGCTTGGACCCGCTTGGACATTCACTCGTCCGTCCGATCGTCGTTGTTCAGAGAATCAGTACCCAGATCAATTGTATCGTAATACAAGTATCATTAGTTTTATATGTTTTCCTTTTATCCTTGATGTAAAGTTATTAGTTTCTACTAGATCTAGTTCAAATTCAACTACAATTTTTGAAACAAACACAAAAGCACGTACGGGTGAAGTATTTTTTATAGGTTACATGCTTTTACGGTCGTATTGTAAAGGAGACTTGTAATAAATCAATGAGAACACGAAATCAAAATTTAAACGCCTCACATAAAGACCAAAGTTCATTTTTAATTTTATTAAGATTATAGCGTCAAATTGAACTGGAATTAATAACTTAAGTTTCAAAACGTTAAAACACATTAGTAATATAACGATTTTTTATAATTATTTAAATCACGCACCCTGACAGCATACCGAGGTATAGTCACAGTAAGAAAAAGTTCGTCACTTTTCGACTCTTTCAACTCTATTAAGGTCCAAAGTGACAAACCTTTTCTTACCGTGACACAATATCAAACATCTATACTAATATTATAAAGCTGAAGAGTTTGTTTGATTGCTTGAACGCGCTAATCTCAAGAACTAATTGGTCCGATTTGAAAAATTCATACAGTGTTAGATAGCCCATTTATCGAGGAAGGGTATATATATTTATCATACTCACATAAATCGAAGCGAAGCGACGGCGGGTCGCTAGTTACACATATATGTTACATTTTTGTCTTACTTATATTTAAGCCCATGGACAAGCGTATTCGTTTAAAAGCGCCATGCAAAAATGTACTAGAATATCATGAGCCAGAAGAGAAGGCTGCAAAAAATATTCTGAACTATTATAACATCATTAAAAAGCAAATGGTTATTGAGATCATTTCTAAAGGATAACATGGCGTGGTGTATTTTTTGTCACAGCCTCTTGGACTACGTTTATACACGTGCTCGTTTCATCGCTAGTGTGATTGATGTGCTCCATATTCCTGTGAATGCGTTTTATTAAAATGGAAATTTATGGCTCTTCATACGTTATGCTCGCCTGGTACCGTGCAATATACTTTAAGATGGCTAGTGACTGTTTAAACCTTGGCTATCTTACAATTTCAAGGGTAGTATAGATACTAGAACATGGTTAAGTTTTATTTTAATATTATTCAATATCCTCGACCATAAGTATACTCGTACTGTCAAAGAGCAAATTAATTATAAACCCATTCATTATTTAACTCATACAAACATATCTACTTTTACATAATAATTGGACGACTGAATGTTTCGCAGTATTACTGACTTAAGATTATAATTGCTTTTTGAACCAATTACATTTCTCTGAATGCTATTATAAAGGTAAATTACTTAGCCATTGTTTCACTTTATGTTCACCCATCTTGTAATCGAAACCTATTTTAATAGGGTAATAGGGGAAATCAAACTTTGTCAGTTTGGTGACGAAAGTTAGCCATACATCGGGGCCGTCAATGTACTCGTATACTAATTTTCGTCACAAAACTGAAAAAGTTAACGTTCCTTAATTTTAGTTCTTAATAATATGGGTACACGTTTTAGTGAAAACGCTCAAAATCATCATCATCAATATAAAAACATAAAAAATATAGTTTTAATACTGAAGAAAAATAAGGTTCTTTACGATTTTTGGCGTAAATAAAGTCGCAAAGGAAATCATAACTTCTATTTTTGCTTTGCCGTAGTCGCGTATACAATGAATTAGGACACTAATATTGACAAAATACTACCAGGCGCACAGAACAGAGCAGCGATAAATCGCAACGCCCATAACGGCATTAATAAAACCTCACGGCCAAATGGGGCGAATTAATCTGGAGTTTTACCGCAAACATTAAATAACGACACGTCGTTGATCCCTTTGTACCAGGGGAATATGAGTCTTAAGGTACTTTAATAACAAGCTGCCTTTCTTATTCTTGTGAACTTTACAAGTTATGGCATAGTATAAATAGAAAAGTAGTTCGTCTCCGGCCCTTAAGGAGTATCTGAAACCTATTGCCATTCGGGCGCAACGTCGCGACTCCAACTTAACCGGCTTGTTGATTCCTGTTGAGTTTGTTTGTGGTAGCTCGAAGCGCGTTCAGCCGAGGCACGCACGCATACAAGCCGCGTGATATGCCTTTGTTTGAAAACGGACTACGGTTTTATATATAGTGTTTATGATGTCCTGTTGTAGTCGCCTTAGGTAACATGAGAGTTATACCACTAGCTCTACGGTGTAACAGGCTAACATGACCAGGCAATCAGTTTTGGACTTACTACCTCAAACCTAAGCCCAGATCAGTAACTTAGGGGAAGATTGGCACCATTCGTACGCTTTTTGCTCTGAGCCTTGTAATAACAACTAACACTAACAACTAACAATAACACAACAACTAACACTTATAATAACAGTTATTATTATTTTTTAACAGTTATTTAACTAACAGCTATTTTAACATGAATCTAAAGCTACTTTATCGTCCACTTATCTGACTATAATAACAGCTTATTTCGGATCTGATACAAAGCAATTTGGCCAAGTTACAACAATTTTCCCAAAAAGTGGGAATTGTACGAATGCACCCCACACGTGGGGTACGTTCGTACACCATTTGTCTCTTCCCGGGATTAATTTTTTTCTCAGCTATTTCACCTGTTTCATTTACCTTTTAGGCATATCTTATTGACCTGGTTTCATAATGATTATATTTTTGATTTTAATTTTTCTTTAGTTCCATGGGGTGCATTCGTACAGTAAAAAAATACATACAATTTGATTGTACGAAGGTACCCCAATCAAACCGATCATAGAAAAACCAAAATAAAAAAATAACCGTTAAGGTAACTCCAAAACTATTGTTTAAATAACAATCTTAAGCATGTATTTACAAACTAGTGCATTCAAAGGAGAACCAAAAATTACTTTCGAGTAGCCAAAACACATATTAACTCTTTCTGGCAAAGTCTGCTCCCGCACTACCATCATTTTTGGAGGGTAGCCTATACATATGAGCGACAGTCCCGTAAATAATTTTGAACGTTTCAACATGTTGGATACTCGAGATATGACCACTGTACGAAGCTTCCCCGTGTACGAATGGTGCCAATCTTCCCCTACAGGTGCGACCACACCACTTAAACCTAGCGCCACGCCGGCTCGTGTCGCATGTCTTACCTAATAATTACTATAGACAGTTATTAGACACGCTTATACATGTTGTCGCCATTAAACTACTCTTTTTAAATAGTATCCCAACCTAAAAAGCATCGCATTCCAAAAAACACAGCATGATTCAAAAATGGAGCGGCGGAACCGCTATCTATATAGTGCAGCTGTATTTTTGCAACTGAAATGTCGATTTCGCGGCCATTCGTTCGGGTAGTTTTTCAGGCCAAAAACAACTGAAAATGAATTAATTTGCGGGGAATGGAAAATAAATTGGGTTATAACACAAATGTTGATTCTGACAATACAGAATTAGCAGAATGTCTACACAATTGCTTTTTGAAATTATTGTGTAAGTACCTAATTGTTTTTGGTTAAAATACCTAGTGCTTACTGCTTTCATGTAAATTATTTTTTTGGGTCAGAGTCAGATAAGCAATTTCATTTTCATGACAATTTGTTAAAATTATTGGCCTATCCTATACTATACTATTGTTTTAGTCCAAGAATAACCTCTAATATTAACCTTAACATATTCTAAGTAACCAGTCATCCCCTTCTCGATCAATCACACTTCCAAAGACAATAATTTTATTCTCATATTTTTTTATCAGCCTATAAATTACCTGTCAATATGTCAATACATAAAGCTGAAAAGCCGATAAGAAACAAATTAATATTTCGATTTCCGTCAAAGGACTCAAACATGAAGTCACACATCGCTACTTATATATACAATACAGTAATCTCTCCATACAAAAAAATAAGTTATTGAAATTGAAAACTTGAAAAGTGTCACATACGGTGCAAATTGGAAGTTAACCACAATAGGCACCGCAAACCAATATAAACCAGCAATATGTTGAAACGTTTCAATTACGGCAAACAGCGTTCGTGATAATAATAACACGCTGTATATCACATCCTCCGTTTCTAAAGAGCATAAGCCTCCTGTATAATGGTTCCAAACTCGAACTCTGTATGGTTCTGTTCGAGATTGTTTCTGTAAGTTCACGTACAAGTGTTACAGCGTGTTTTAGAAATGTGGCGGACCGGAATGACCGTAGTCGGGAGGCTTTGAGAGGCTGTTTCCGAGTTTCCCGAGGGACTGCGTGGGCCTGTCCGTTTATTACAAAAGACAAATTTTTGGGCACCTATTTTTATGCGATAAAATATATTCAATTAAGGCGATAGTAGGTATGGTATTTATCGCTTTTCTGACGGGATATAATAATGCTCGAGGTTCGGGGATGGAAATTGCCTTATGTAAGTCTCAGGCCATGAACCATTTTTTTTTACAAAATTTCAAATCGATCGTTGGACGTGAAGACGGAACAAACAAACAATTAAACAATACATTTTCGCTTTCATATCAGTAATAAAGATTTTCACGAAGACATGAAAAATAAAAAATTAGTAAAAAATATGAATTTATGTACAATAGGAATCGTTAATGAAATACAGGGTGCTAAAAATATTGACACCTGTATAAGGACGTTACTCCATCAACAAAAAAATAGCTATTACGAAAACGATGTCATAAGGAAAAATGTATGTGTTTACTGTTTACTTATTTCTGTCTGTCTGTCAATCTGTCAGAAATATCCGACTGAACGAAACGAGGATGGGCGTTAATGAAACACAAGAATTATATACATATTTGGAATGACGTAGGTATTTAGGTATAAGGAAGAACATTTCGCACGTTTAATCAAACAAAGAATTAACTCAAAACAAAATTCAGTTTTAGATAAAACTCTACTTTCAAAAGTTATGGTTAAAATTCGAATGTATTTCTATTTAGAGATATTTCTTTCTTTGATTAAACGTGCGATTTCAGATATCATTCAAATTAGATTTCTTTATTTTTGCATGGAATGTTAAAAATACTAAAGAAAAGGCCTAACTGATTGAAAATTAACTTTGTTAACCTTTCTTCACTATAACTACATATTATAAAACAAAGTCTCCGGCCGCGTCAGCCTGTTTGTATGTATGTTCGCGAGATCTCAAAATCTACTAAACGGAATTTCGAACAGTTTTGACTATCAATTAGATATGTTTTCATATTTAAAATTTTAGTTTATGTACAGGTGTTACTAAACTCACATAAACCAAAGCGAAGCGAGGGCGGGTTGCTAATGAATTACAATCAAACGTCAAAAAAAAAACTATTTGACTCTTTTACGGTACTTTCATATTTGGTTCAGAAATGCGACATAAAAAATCTATGCATATTTTCAAGTATAAAATAACAAAAACATTTATCGCTTTATCTAATTTCCCAGCAGCAGTATAAACAAGCCGAATCACTAAACAATATTGGTTGAAAGGTAAATGTTATTCAACGTAAAAACGGCGTTCGGTAATTTTCCCAAATTAAAGACAAACACCGTTCGCGGACGTCACAACAAGACCTACTAAAATCACCTGGCGGTTTACATGGTGGTAAAACGGAGTACATAGCGTTAAACTATGTTAAAAATGTAAAAATGTATACTTCATGTGCATACGGATATTTAACAAGCTTCCATCAGTGTTTAAAGATATGCAAATGCATGGGTTTAAGAAGAGGGTCACGAACTGGTTCTTACAAAATTGTTTTTACTCTCTTAAGGAATATTTTAGCCACAAAGATGTTTAATTTAATTACCTACAACTGTACCAATTGTTTAATTTAATTTTAATTTTACCTTATCTTTGCTTGCTAAGTGAAGCAGAATGTATAAGACGATGTAATATTCACCATCACTACATTGTAATACTACATTCTAGTCTAGCATAGGAATAAATTAATTTAAATTTGAATTTGAAATTAGGTTCAGGCCTAGAGCTTAGTTTTGGACTAGGTCAGCTGGTGTGAAATTTTACCTTTTTTTTTTTGGGTTTTTCAGTTTTACTATCCTCTATCTTGTCTTTCAGATAGGCCGTTTTGGAAGGATTCAAATACACTTTGACCCTTTAGGATCTTTTGTGCAATAACGCTCTTATACACTCAGATAGGATTAGTGTTCACTAATTTTAAATTTTAAATCTAAATGTGTCAAAGTCAAACTCTATTCTTGTTAGACAAGAACTGAATTTGACCTTTATAAATTATTAGCGACCCGCCCTCGCTTCACTTCGGTTTATGTGAGCACCCGTACATATACCAGTAACAATTATACATAAAAACGTCCCTCTTGAATCACTCTATCTTTTAATGGAAACTGCATTAACATACGTTACGTAGTTTAAAAGATATAAGCGAACAGACAGTAGGAGCGACTTGGTTTTATACTATGTAATAATTATAAATAAGCTTTTGTTCATGAATTTATTGTCATTACTAGCGACCCGCCCTCGCCTGCCTCCGGTTTATGTGAGTTTTCTGTAACACCCATGCATAATCCATAATGTCCTCAACACCTCTTGAATCACTTTATCTTAAAATGAAAACCGCATTAAAAGGTGTTGTGTAGTTTGAAAGATCTCGGTACATAGCGACTTTGTTTTGTACAGTCAACAGCATAAATAAGTGATCATTCATGTACCTTGTCGCTTTCAATCGTTTAACAATTTTGTATAACATTTCAAACACGACGTTAAAGTGACAAGGTACATAAATGATCACTTATTTATGCTGTTGACTGTACTATGTAAAATGATGAAAAATTTGGTTATTTTTGTTAATTTTGACAACGCTTTAAACTGAAAAACTTTTTTCTGGTTACGTATATACGTACGTACGTACTTATAGGTGCGGACACGCACCACAAACCTCAGAAATGTATTTTTACGGCCGCCGTCGGGAACAAAATGGCTTCATTTGCTTTAACGACTGCACGCGGTGACCCGAACTGTTTCTATTCCGTGCGCTAGGACTTATGAAAACTGAAACGGTGGTTGCAGACCATTCTACTGAGCTGGATATTAGTAAAATTTTCCAGAGAACGTGGCGTTGATAATTTCTTTATTAAATAAAAAATGACCACCCGCTATGTAGTGAAGTTAAATTACGCTTCACGCCCGCTGCGCTGTTGCGTGACTTTTATTCCGTTTATTGCGTCATTCATGAATAAATTGAGAAAACACCACTGGTTTTTAGTTTAAAATTGTGATCTAAAGAGGTTGACACTTTTTTACATCCTTTATTACATCGAACCAATATCGGATCTATGGATTTTTCAATGCAAAAATGCTTAAAAAAACCATTATGCAATTTCGATATCAAAATTAAACAAAAACGGAAAGGTATCGCATATATATTTAGTTTTTTTTTAATTACTTTGACATCTAGGGTACCTAGTCATTCACCAATAACATCTTGACCATCTCAACATACAATAGAAAAATGTAAATTGAACGACATTTTTCAAGTACTTACTTATTATATTATTATCACATTTATTATTAAGCAACAATATTCAGCTACGAACGACGAACGTCGCAATTTGCCTAGTAGATCATCGTTCACCAGTATTTGCTTGTCATGACGTCACATGTTGACCGTGCACCGCAAACACGCAAGTCGACAACGACCGGCTTCCGGGCAACCCCGGATATGTCCCCGTTCCGAGAACGGATGTCGCCCGGACAAGACATAAAGATATAAATTAACTCATTGCTTTGATCTTTTTTGTGTATTTGAAATTCTTCGGTTTCTACCTTCGAATTTAAAACTAGAACTGAATAAGGAGAGATCGTTTTTTCTGCGGTTTTTTTTCATGACCCCTTATACACATATGTATGTACAGTAAGCTTCATAAGTGCATGGACAGATTGCAAACAAATTCCTATGAGGCAAAACATTACGCCATCTATCTGGTCATACTGTAAGCTGAGTTATCTATAATTTACACTAGTTCAGTAATATTCTACTAGATGGCGTTGAATTACCTTAAATATGAAAAACTTAATTTCCGCTTACCGCAGATTAAGTAAGCACGACACGTTCCTATACTTTATTATTATTTAGTGACAGCCAATGTTCCGAATGTTCCGATTGTTTCGAATCTCCAATCCAATCTTATTACAAATTTCAAATACAAAAACATTCATCACAGATGTAATTGTATCGATTGGGTTCGAACCCGCGAACACGGGGACTGCGAGTGATCCCTTATGCCACTCGACCGTCGAACGTTTAATTATATCTTCGAAATTAAGTATATCTTTGTTTACTTATACGGCTTATTTCCCAACAAATATATTTATATTAACACTTAGGGTAGTCTGAAGATTAATAAATACCTGTTAGGATTTCACAAAGACTCCTGCTCGTTCTTTCGTTCGCTGCTTCTTTGTTTCCTCTTTGGTAAATATTCACTGTTGTTAGATCATTCGATTATAATGAGTTCTCGTTGTAATATTGACATGGTCAAGAGAGCACAAATAATTGCTTTCTACAATGAAGGCAAAAATGTGTCGGATATTGCTCGAGATACCGGTGTAAACGTAAGTAACTAGTTTTTTTTGTATTGTCATGTTTATTTCTCAAAAGATTTACAAAATCACTTCCTTAGAAAACAATATTGTTATCTTTAGGAGTAGAGGCCAGTTACACTAAACTTTGTTCATTCTTTGGTTATCGATAGGATTATTGTTCAGGATAAAATCTCCCTAATAAACATTTGGTCTTAGAAATAAAAAAGATCGTAAAATTTAACATTAATTATAGCGAGTGATTTTTTAACTGGTTCGATTCCCGGGTGAGACAAGAATAATTTTGAAAAATATTTTTTTTTCCTCTTTTTATATTTATACACCCAGCAGAAGCCATAATGATGTGTTTAATAATATGTCTTGTATAATAAAAATGACTAATTTCTAATAAATTACTTACTATTATGTATTCAAATGTTTGATTTTTGCTACAGCGGAAAACGGTTGTTTTATGGGTACGAAGATACCAAGAGGAGGGAACTTTACTCCAACGTCAAAGATCGGGTCGACCACGTCTCATAGACACACCGCAGCGTCAAGCCATGGTACGCGAGTATGAGGAAAATGGTTTCATACCGACGAACCATTACGCCGGCTTATTCGGTACGAGTGCGGGCACTGTTCGTCGTGCTCTTCATGGCGAGGGTTTGCATTATCAGAGGCATGCCGTCAAACCTTTACTTACGGAGAATCATAAAAGAGCACGGTTGGAGTTCGCTACACAGTACTTGAATTTCGACTGGAATGGTGCAATCTTTACTGATGAAAAAACTTTTAAATCAAGCCAACATGGTCGTTTAAGTTTGTGGCGTCGGAATAATACGCGATACGATAGCGGACACGTAGTGCCCAATATGGAATCT
The DNA here is from genome assembly GCA_963966035.1 of Acleris laterana. Taxonomy (NCBI): domain Eukaryota; kingdom Metazoa; phylum Arthropoda; class Insecta; order Lepidoptera; family Tortricidae; genus Acleris; species Acleris laterana. Next base: position 14,884,660 of record OZ014455.1, read on the forward strand.
GGTCGTATAACAGTGAACATGTGGGGGTGGATGAGTTCAGCCGATCCAGGTGAGCTAGTCAGGATACCTAGTCGAGCGAATAGCGCAAACTATGTGGAAGTGCTGGAACAGACCATGTTGCCTACAGTACGAACCGTATATCCGGAAGAAGAAACGCCGCTGATTACATTCGTGCAGGATAACTGTCCGGTGCATAGTTCGCGTATCGTGCGGGAGTGGTTTGGCCAGCACAACAACATCAGCGTTATTCCTTGGCCTAGCAGATCGCCGGATTTGAATCCCATAGAAAATTTATGGGGGATTATTGTCCAACGCTGGGAAAACCAGAATGAGCGAACTCCAGAAGCGTTGGAGGCTCACTGTTTAAAAATATGGGACAGTATCCGGGGTTCAAATCTGTGCAAGAATCTCGTCGACTCAATGCGCTTCCGCTTGCAAGCTGTCATCGACCAGAACGGAGGTTATACTCGTTACTAAATTGAGTTTGAGGTTTAAATATCGTTCATTGAATACAAGACAGACACATTCCAAAATGAGTCAGTGTTGGATTTTAAAATTAGAAGCGGTTCATATAAGATTTTCAATGCAAGAGCAAATTATTTTGGAATGTGTCCGTTTTGTATTCAATGAGCGATATGTAATTTTTGATAAAACGCAATATGTGTAATAGAATTGAATGTTAGTGAATATGTTTACGTTATTTTAGTTTAAGCGCGCTGCACAGCATGTTTGTATGCCGAGAAGCATAAAGGGACATAATTTCATAACTGTATTAAAGATCTATATGTATAAACCTATGCTGGACAAACAAATAAATGATTTATGATTTGAAAATGGAGACCGGGTTACACCTAATTTAACTCAATATTTAAAACAAAACCTAAACCCATTTTTTTCTATATCTTTGTGATTATTAATTTTTACCTTATTTTATATACTTAAGGTCAAACCAAATACACTAGCGTACTCTTAGCTATTCGTACTTTCAATAATTGATAACTAAGGTAAGTGATAAAAACTGCAATGTAAAACATACCAGCACCTAAGCGTATAACCTTTATGGCAACCCGGTCTCCAGTTTCACATTATACTTACCACTATATGTTACTTTGGTAAAGCTTCAATCCACTTTCCGATTTCGGAAACGAATACTTAAGCTATTACCTCAATACGGTTGGTGGTTGTTTTATTGTTAAAAACTTACGGTGTTATTAACAAACATGTCGTTGAACATGTGTTTATCAAATGTCAGTTCATAGAAATCTGTCATTTAAGACGTGTCTGAAGTGTCTAACTTTTTTGTAATAAGTGATAGTTAACACCGTTAATATCGTTAACAGAATATTGATTTTGACAATTCGTCTTAACTTTTCTTTCCTTCTTGCATATTGTTGTCAATTAAAAATGTATTAAATGTAAAGTAAGTGAACCACAATTATTTCTATAACCACCAACCATTATTCAATGCGATTACTGGTTTATTGTAAAATAAATAAATATATGTTTATCTTGAAAATCAAGTTTCATCATTTCTGGTTAAAAATGATTATTTTTTAAATAAATAAATCGTTAAATCAAACTAGAATCAATAATTTTATCCCGTAATATTAAATTGTAATAAAAAATACTTTCTTGCCCCAGTCATATTTGAACTCCCGTCCCGTGGAATCATATCGCGATTCAGGCGAGGCGCCGACCTGTTAAGCCAGCAACTCATTCAGACGAACGGTCGAATTATCGATTCAGATAGTAAGAAGTAAATAATTACATTGCTACACCTTTAAACAATAACTAAACTAGGGTCGTTAACAGCGCCATCTAGTTCAATTTTTGAGAACGTGATCTCAACGGCGCACACGATTATCGTCGTTAAGGTGTCCATGCACTTATGGAGCTGACCGTACGTACAGTACCTTAACGAAAATGCTAAGCACCTTAGTGCACTGTCATAATCAACTTCAAATTAAACATGACGTGACTGTACATGTAGGTATATGGTTCAAATCTTGCAACAGATTTTTCAATTAACACTCAACCGACTCTTTTGAAACTTTGCACACATTGATTAAGCCCGTGACAATACAATATTATGATAGATTAAGGTCTGATCATGGTCAGGAGGTGGACAGTGGAACGCTTCAACCGTCACTAGTGACCCCGTCGAGTGTGAACTCGTTCGGATGATTATGACGAGATTTATACAGTAAGCTTAATGAGGGCGGAGGGTCTGATAATAAAGTCAGGAAGTGGACAGTGGAACGCTTCAACCGTCACTAGTGACACCGTCGAGTGTGCACCCATCCGGGTGGTTATGAAGAGATTTATACAGCATGCTTAATGAAGTGGGTCTGATGATGGAGTCAGGAAGTGGACAGTGGAACGCTTCAACCGTCACTAGTGACCCCGTCGAGTGTGAACTCGTTCGGGTGGTTACATCGAGATTTATAAAGTATGCTTAATAAAGCGGAGTGTCTGATGATGGAGTCAGGAGGTGGACAGTGAAACATTTCAACCGATACTTTTCGGTACAACTGATGAATTACAATAAAACTGTTTAACCTAAAAAGCTTTTTACCTTTTATTTTACATATACGGATTTCTCAAGCAACGATGGCAGGACTAAAAAAGAAACAATATGCGACAAAATGGATCTCAACGACTATTTTTTTAATAAAGCGACTCTGTCGATGCGATCTCTGTTCGCAAATAAGCATCGCATGCATAATAGATTCGACATTGCAGGATCGCTTGATACGATCGGTTGCGCTGCTGAGCCAGGTGGCTAAAAAGGGGATTGATTCATAAACTCGTCTGCATGCTCGACAGGGAATTATTAGGTAGCAAATTTTGTTGCTGCCGCATGCTCCTATAGCCAGTGTCAATTGAAATTATAAAAGATGTAAACAAAATAGTACTGTTTGTCACATATTTGTAAAAATGGATTAAATCTTCACTCAGTTTGGACTTGAAATTAACATCAGTAAAACTGAAACACTCGTGTCATCTAAACATACAGTACACTACCCAATAACTCTATTATTACGATAATAAACGACCGATATTATTCAGAGGATAGACATGGCTAAAAAGCCTTCCTTAATAACAAGAAGCATCTTAAAGCTAAAACTTCGCAAAAAAGCTAAAAAAACGTTTAATTAAAGTCTACATCTGGAGCATCGCATTGTACGGAGGCAAGACTTGGACACTAACACAGAGAGATAGGGAAAGATTGGAAGCGTTTGAGATGTGCTGTTAACAGAGAAGGTTATTTAGCTGGACGGAAAAGAAACTATCCAAGGTTTAAAGATGTTGAACGAGAAATGAATGACACTTTAAAAACTGTTAGAATTAAGAAAAGGAAAGATGATGGGACTCCTGATACGAGACGGCAGTTCATTTTTGAAAATTTTCGAGGACAAAGTAGAGAAAAAGGGAAAAAGGAAGAGCTAGGCTTACTTACTTCAGCTGATGATGATTTTCTGGAAAGGTCAGACGCGATGACTTTTGTAATAATACTTGAAGATCAAAGAAATTTCTAAAATAGAAATATAAATAACGTGTAGAAAAATACAGAATTAGTCAAAAAATTACTGCGGAAATGATTTTGAAATAAATATATCTACATTGTAAAAATATGTTCTAGGGTACATCGTACCGTCAAGGTTACAAGAATATGCAAAATGTTTTGTAAATCAACGTGTTCGTTATCCAACTGAACGGCTTAGTGACTCTGCTGCCTCGACTCGTGGCAAGCCGAGGCTACCAGAAATCCCCAGCTTTAAATAGGAATGACGTATGTGTTTCTTTAGCTATAGAAATAAATGAAATTGATAACGATGGACAACGTCACACAAATTGACCTAGTCCCAAACTAAGCTCTAAGTTTGTTCTCTGACAAATTTACCTCTATAGAAAAATACATGGAAAACATCCTAAGGAACAAATATTGGCACTCGTCACAAAAATCTGCCCTTATCGGGATCTGAACCCGGGATAGCTAGCATCGAAAGCAGGGTTGCTACCGTGGCTAACGGACAGCATGTCGTCAATATAACAAAATTCTTGTGTAACTAGGTCATCCGATCCTTGGTAAACCTCATTCCTCCACTCGAAATTCAAACCTACGAGAAATTATGACCGCCTCCATGCCGTCACAAGTATAGGTCACTTATTAAACCCCCAGGCTTTATCAAATACGAGCTAAAACTCTTTGGAGTGAGGTTGTAAGTCGAGTAGAAGGGGCTTAAGCGCCGGAGGCAAAAATTTATAACAGTTGCTCGAGTTTTAATCAAGAAGCGTCCGTGCCGCGGGTATTCTCTAACGCTTCAATATTCAATCTGTTACTTGTTCAAACTTGTTTTAAAAGGGGGAGATCTTCGCAAATTCTTTGTATATAAATCTCGTGTCACGATTGGCATAATTCAAAGAGAGTGAACCGGGTTATGAAATTCTACACACTATATAATACCCTTATTGCTTTTGCTGTTTCCGTATTGTTAACACGATCAAACGCTTTTATTTACTTGACAGTAAGAGCGGGCGAGTTAAAAACAAAACAATATTGTTTTACCGCATTGAATGGAGGCCCTGATGAGTTTCTTGCAGTACTTCTTAGTTTAGTTAGTTTTTGATGTATAAACGTACCCGTGCATTTTTACGAAATCATTTTGTTTTTTTATAAACAAACGCTAGACCTCAGCGATTTATCTTCGTAACATTACCCACTTGGCACAGACTAGGCTCAGTCACAGACACCCAACGTCTCACAATATTTCAGTGTTCACGGGTCATCTTAAGCTGGTTCGATCGAGTGAACTCGCTACGTAACTGAATACCCTTTCTTGTAATAAAGACGTACTCCACTTTTTGTGCAAATTATATGAACAGAGTGGAGTTAATTGGTGGCATTCAGGCGGTAATTAAGCGGGTTTAGTAATACGGAATGAACTGACAGACATACTTTATTAGTCCACAACTTGACAGACATACTTTATTACTTTATTAGTCCCACAACTTCGTCCGTGTAGAAGACGTATATAGCTATTTTCCTCGAAAAATTACCAATTTTTCAGGACAAAAAGTATCAAGCTATGCCCACTATGCACAGCTATGTTTAAAACAATAAAACAAACAAACAGAGCCTCTATTCAATACAATAGCATGTCAAAAGCCATATGGTTTTACCCAGTAGAAAAGAGGCCACGAGAGATAATACTTTGACATTAGTTCACTCCTGTGACCCCTCATATAAACATATATTACACTTTTTCCACACGCTTTTAATAAGAACAATAATGATACCAACGACGACGTTTAGAACCAATTTCAAATGATGTTAAATTAAATGAATTTGTCAAAATGTATGAACGAATTAATTCGATTAAAATTCATTAAATTTAACGTAGTTTGATTAAATTCCTACTTAGTAATTTAAATAATAAATCCATTTCCATAATTATGCGTTGCTTGTGAGTATAGTCTGGGCGTCTATTCTGCTGGGTCATGACAGTTTCACATGACTCACTTTGACATTTCTTGAGACGAGCATCTTACTCAAGATGGATTAAAACGGCTCTTAAGGTCTTGCTTCTGGAAGTGTAACTGTTCATTTGCTAAGTGCTTTCAACTTTTAATTCCAAAAGAGAGTTATTTATAATTTTGTTGAGAGCAACGTTCGTTGCATATTTTCTTCAATTATGTTATTTATTAGGAGACAAATATTTAGAGTAAACAGTTAAATTGTTTACCCAGTAATATCGAATATTACTTATTAAATGTGTGTCTTTCATTCGGCCGATTACTTTAAATAAATTTGGACATGCTTTTCAATTTTGGCATCAATGGGACCTTTGCCGGTGGTAGGACCTTGTGCAGGGTCCGTCCGGATCGCTACCACCATCTTATCCAATTAACCTACCGCCAAACAGCAGTGTTCGCATTGTTGTGTTCCGGTTTGGGGATAATACAGCCGGTGAAATGACTAGCATAGAGCCATTCCATCTTAGTCCTCAGGGTTGGCAACGCATTTGCAGTCTTAGGATTGCATTGCAGTCTTGTGAATGCGAGTGTCTATGGGTTACAGTTTCCACTTACCATCAGGTGGCCTGTGTGCTCGTTTGTCTTCTATATGCCATTAAAAAAATGGGGATGATTTTGAATAAAATATGAATACACGGCTGCTTTTCATTTTTAAAACGAGTTGCGTAGGTATTATTAGGGATTATTTAAAAATGTTTGAAACGTACACGTGAAAGTTGTTTTTTTTATAACATCTGCTGCTTTTAAGAAGCCTTTTACAGAGGTGTTTTCCCTTTTACTATTGAAGTAAAATTTATTGAAAATGAGTTACATTATTTAATAAAATCTATTATCACCGTATAAACTTAAATAATAGTGTTTTTTGTATGTTAGTGTAACGACTTATATGTTGGTAGCCACCTGGGCGTTGTCAATTGCAGCACACCAACTCGTATGCACATACTAATGTTATTTTTATTTTTATTCCGTTGTTTTTTTTTAAATGTACCGCAATGTCATTATCGCCTTCCGTGTTCACAACGGAGGACCAACGGTGGCTTCACAGCCAGCACATGCTGATTTGGGACCGTTTTGTAACACCTAGCACTACATGTCGTCTCTTGTCCTTATTTGTTTTTGTGTCTGTATGTTATTATTGTGAATCAATGTTTCTCTAACTTACTTACTTAACTGAGGTCATCGGTACCAAAAGTCCGACCCTGGTGAAAAATAAAAATGTATTTAATATATTACCTAACCCTCCATTAATTTACTCTAACAAACATGGCTGTTCGCCGGCAATGGCCGCTATTTCTAACAAAACCGCGACCACCGCAATACTATAGCTATTTCACGATCCTAACGACCACGATTAAACCATCCACGTTACAAATAGCATCGTTAAATAGGGAATATTCATGACTTTTGTTTACAGCTTAAAGTAACAAACAGTAGAGAAAAATCATTAATGAATAGCTATAAAAATAATCAAGATAGGGTAAAGTCACCAGTGGTCAGCCAGAGACCAGTAGTCGACCTTATATGAGTGGAAACAGTGAGAAATATATCTATTGTACTCTTCCCACTCAAACAAAGTACAGGCAGAGGCCGACTACGGTTCTCTGTCGTTTGCCCGAAAGTCATTTGCCATAATTCTATCACTTGCCATAATATTCATTCGCCATAAAGGCATTTTTTTCTGAAATCGTGAAATATTCAGAATTGTTATAAAACAAACCTAACCTAACCTATTGGGCTCTATACGATGGCATGTAAATATTACCTGAAAGGTTTACAGTTTCAGAAAATATGCCTTTATGGCAAATTAACATTATGGCAAGTGACACAATTATGGCAAATGAAATTCGGGTAAACGAAGTGATCCGGCCGACTACAGGTCCCTGGCTGACCACTGGTGACTTTACCCTATAAGACAACAAAGATTTGTTCCTATCTCAAACACGATATCGTTATAACTTATTACCGTCTTGAATGGAGGACCTGCGTCGCTATTGCCTAACGCACTCGCAATCTCAATCGCCTTCAAAGCGGAACAATTGTTTTCATTTTGTATGCAGACAAGCCTTCGATTTTAAAATAAAAACAATTGCGATTGCGAGTGCGTTAAGCAAAAGCCCCTCCGGATTTATATTGAAACATGTTCACATACTAAAACATAATCCCCCGATAGATCTTAGCAGACAAGTCCTTTGTGTCCCGCCGTTAGAAGTTTTTGTTGGGCGGATATTGCCCGTGCGCCTGGCAGGTACGCGGTTAAACAACTTACCACATAACCCAAAGCTTACGTGACAAGAACTTATACATAGGGTTTAATTTAATATCACCGCTCCGCTTCAGTTTATGTGAGTTTTATGTTAGACCCGTACACAATCCAGAATTTGTTATACATAAAAAGCTTCCTCTTGAATCACGCTATCTATTGATTAAAGCTGCATTAAAATCCGTTGTGTGGTTTGAAAGATATATGCGTACATACAGAGCGACAGACGGCGTGAAGCGGCTTTTACACTAATGTTATAAAGAGGAAAGATTTGATTGTTTGTTTGCATTGCATTGGCTCCGAAACTCCGGGACCGATTTGAAAAAATCTACATTATTCCTGATGAACAAAAGCTATATTATACTATATTTTTCTGCGAGGACAGAGTCGCTGGACACAGCTAATTGTATTGTAAAAGGTAAGACTTAAGTCCAGCGGTGTATGCCTTTCATTTTACATTGTATGTTTATGGTAATGTATGCTTTATGACACGAAGAATTCAATCGAGCATACAGGCCCCCTGATGGTAAGTGGGATTTAGACCCATAGACATTTGCATTCTCAAGACTACAATCTTAAGACTGTAATCCTAAGTCTGCGAGGCAAGCGTTTTTAGTGAAAAATTATAAAAATCAACTATAGGTTACGGTTCACAAGATATCACATAAAACACACATTTTTCCAAGTTAGGTAGTTAAAAAAAATCTAACTCGATAAATTGCATCTCCAATGAAGTCGCACGTTTAATCAAACAAAGAATTAACTCAAAACAAAATTCAGTTTTAGATGAAACTCTACTTTCAAAAGTTAGGGTTAAAATTCGAATGTATTTCTATTTAGAGATATTTCTTTGTTTGATTAAACGTGCGAAGTAATTAAGTTTTTCCTATTAGTTAATTCTTGTTGGCAGAAGATTTTTTCTAACTGGCGCTCAGATTCTGAATTCAAACTTTAATTAATTCTTCTGAATAAAGGACACTTGTGTTAATTAGCTAATTAATTTAAAATGGAAATAAATGTCTTCTTGTGATTCAGAAGCGGACGGAGAGGCAAACGAATGAAGAAGAAAATTGTTTTAAGTCTAAAAGCTTTTTGCTAACACAGGGTGTCTCAGAACTGAGCGTATATTATTATATCAACGTATAATAAAGCTCTCTTTGAAACGATCTAAAACCTTTATTTCATGTTTCAATGCATTTATTAGTTTAGAAGCTATTGACATTTTTAAGATAGGATATATCGTAAAAACAAACAAAGTTCTTTTGTTACAGGTTAGTTAGAAGTAAATCTTTTGGGGTTTTGGGGGGCCTTTTAGTAAAACTTTTGGGGGACGTTACTTATATATTGTTGATAATAATGATTTTCTCGGTGTGATATCACACCCGTCCAAAGTTGTACAAAGTTTCGATCATATATTTATGAAATATGTTAACGAATGCCATATAGACAACTCCCTTATTTATAAACGCACAATAAACCTATTTTAGTTAAACTATTCTTGTATATTTATATGTACAATAATATTATCAAGAGAAAAAAAGTTATTGTTTGTTAGTTTGTTTGCATTGAATAGGCTCCTAAACTACTGGTCCGATTTTAAAAATTCTTTCACCATTAGAATCCTACATTATTCCTGATTAACATAAGCTATTTTTTATTTTTCTGAGCAGACGCAGTCGCGGGCAACAGTCATCGATAATAATTCGACTGCAGATCAGATTATTATCATGCCATTTGTTCCGTAACGTGACAGCTCGTGAAAAATAAAGACAGAGCATATTTCAAGAACACTTTAGCTATTGCGTATTTATGTATAAGAGTTCCCTGAGCCCCGGGTAGAATTAAATAGGAGAAGAAAAAAATACAAATATAATCCTGAGTTATGTAGCATCTTGTATTATGTTAGTACATACATACATACATACATACATACATTAAATCACGCCTGTTTCCCAGAAGGGTAGGCAGAGACCACTTCTTTCCACTTGCTACGATCTTGACAAATTTCTTTCGCTTCTTCCACCTTCATACATTGAGTCATGCACGCACGTCGGTTTCGGGTACTTAAGATTCGGCCCTTTTCCAGTATTTCACCGATATGCCTCGAAAAAGTACGCCTAGGGCGGCCCCTTCCGACCCGTCCACTCACTTTCGATCTGTATATCTCTTTCGTCAATCTTCTTTCATCCATCCATTCCAAATGACCGAACCATCGAAGCATGCCCTTTTCAATCTTAGTCAATACATCTTATTTTATTCCACATTTCTCTCTGACTTTTTTATGTTAGTATTAAAAGGTTAAAGACCACTAACGTTCACGATTTGGAATACTTCAAATGCAACGAAAAAACATTATAGTTTCAAAGATAAAAACAGTAATTTGATACAAATATCTCGCCAAATAACTAGGGAACATGCCGAGAATGCCTAGCACATAATCTATTTCAAATACCTCGTAGTTGATACAAAGGCAGTACATTTTACAAATAGCTGCTCCGGCAGACGGTGTCCTTTTTTTTTTAGACCACTTTTCCATTTTTTTTCTAAAAAACTTATTCGTACAAAAAAGTTAAGAGTTAAAATAGTACCAACGAACACTATATTTTTCTATCTTAACTATCCAAAACATTAGTTACATATTACATAAGATTAAAATGTAGCTGAGCTCAAGCTTGTCTGAGCCTGCATCTTCGTCATCCCAGGAGTGAAGTTAAATTGGACACTAAACCCCTATTCATAAACGCACTATAAACCGATTTTACTCGTAGTTAAAGTATTCTTTAAGTACTTTATATCATATTCGAATGTCACATCGAAAGATAGAACAAACCACATATTCAACATACTTTAATTATTGTGCCTTTATGAAATAAAACATAAACAACAAAATTTAATTAAATTGTTATTCTTCCATTACTTTCAAACCTCTATTTGCATTTAGCTCATGAGGTCGCAGACTAAGACATAAGTTTTCAATAGTTAATTTATTCAAACATTGCCCCGTTTACAAAATGCTCAGAGCCCACTGTGTAAAATACTCTCATTAACTGAACACGTGTTTTATTAAATCAGGGACGATGCCTTTTTCTCTAATTAAGAAAATTGCCTCCAGGCGACATCTTATCTCCTGGTATCCCTTAACACAGCCAATTAGCTCGTGCGTGGCGTAAATTGAAACAAACCTCTGTTACTTTTCTCAGCGTGATAAATGTGTTCTTGTTAGGAGAAAATGGAGCTAACAATTTTAGCTTTACTTGTATTTGGGTTTGATTCGTTTAGTTCCGGAAATAACTAAGGATTTGTTACAAAATCCCCAAAGTTTTCGGCGTCAGTGACCACCGCATTGTTTGGCGCACGCCTTTATTGCTGGTAGCCTGGTACAGCGATCGCTCCGAGCGTATTTTTTGCCCCTTTGTCCCCTGTCCCCTTTTGAACCCTTTCAAGAGTTTCAAGCAGTAATACCAGCGAAGGACTTAATTTCGTTAACAACAAACGTGTCATGAAATCCTAGTGTAGTAGGTACCTCACGAAGTTTACTCCTGAATTTATTATAATGCGAGATGTTCTCGGATGCGTGTACGTGTACGTAGTATGTTTGCGTAGGTACAGAGAGATACCTAACAGTCAGTTATTTTATTACAGCTTATGCTGTTGCTCAAATTTGATTCTTTGACGAAGCGAATTATATGGAATGAATTAAGTATCGTTCACGGTAATTAGAATCTTTGTCATAACTAGATAGCATTAAAAATTGGAAAAGGTCGAACGTTCGTCCGTCGGACCTACGTCCACAGATAAAAGACAACCTGCAACCGGAATTTTGTAACCAAATTGTTTTTACTTTTCATTCCATTCGGCGAGTTTAGGTTGTCCCGCCTCAGCGTAGGAACAAAATTTATAAAGCGTGCATTATCTAATCTATTAGGTAACTTTACCCATCGAGTGAGCCCGCTCGTATGACTTTGCTCGCTCGATTGACCGTTCGCCAGAGACTTGTTTTTAAGAGCTTAATATCCGCGTAAAAAAATTGAAAGTATTTTTTTAACAACCTATTGTAACTAAAGGTCAAATAGTCGTGTTCTTATTACCTTTGCTTCTCTTCCATTAAAGGATATCACGTCCCACGCATTAATAAGCGAACGTAATATTCATTATAACACAACTATGTAACAATTTAAAAGCTTGACCGCTCAATTTAATACTGATAAAAGCTCAAAAGTTATGAATTAGAAATTTAATTAGCTTAACTTTTATAACAGCTACGATCGTTAAATTGGATTTTTTACGACTTAAAAGTAATCTGTTACTTTTCGAGGTCATTCCCGTGAGCAAGTTTCCCGCTGGCTCTAGCCGGCTTATGTTGCCCTGGTGGAGTTAGGTGCTCGAGTTACCGGCAGGCTCAGGTGCGCAAAGTTCTGCACACTCACACACATGTATAAAGTTAATCTGGCTGACTTTGACGTTGAAAATTAACTAAAAGGTAAAGGTGCAACTAGCGATGAGCGATTCTGAAACTGAAAACTTTCCCTTACTGCAAAAGTTACAACTTTTGAAAGTTAATTAAAAATAAAACTATAATAACAGACTGACTTTCAGAACATTACATGAAATTTTAATACAAGATACTTTTGAAAGTTACAGAATATTGCATGTTTAAGTGAGTGTTTCACTTTCGGTATTACAAAATCTAAGAGCATTATGCAGATACGTTTAAATGGCGTAGATGTTAAAAAAATCCATGCAAATTTTCCATGCGATAACATTTTTTACCCCTTAAATCGATTCCTTTTCCGATTGGCTTTATTTTACTTGTTACTTTCCATGCATTATTTTCTTGGCCAGGAAAACTTACAGACCTAGTTTTTATACCTACAACATGTTCAAAAGTCGAAAAAATCGCACTAGGTTTAAGGCAAGAGAAACTTTATCGCAATTTGTATCGAAACTTTCAGGTTCTCCGTCCTCGTAACGAGATTAGTGCGGCGACTCTCGGAATTATCCTTACCTATAGCTAGTGCCGCCGTGGCGAGACCGGCCGAGTGGTGTGTTAATTATGCAAGGAAGCTTTCGGTTTGTAAAATGATCTCCGCATTGGACGAAAACTTAGGGTAAAGTCACCAGTGGTCAACCAGAGACCAGCAGTCAACCTTATAAATTATTAAATGATGTATTCGTGTGTAAAAAATATATTTTGCATGCCTGCTTAATGGTGAATTGTGCTGTTCTGTACTGTTCTGTAATATTTCTACCAACCTTGTACCACAATTCTGGCAAATAAACTTTTGACTTTGACTTTGACTTTGACTTTGACTTTATATAGGTGCGAAGAGTGTGAAATATATCATTCGTAATCTTCCCACTCATACAAAGTATAGGCAGACAATGACTACAGGTTTCTCGCTAACCACTGGTGACTTACCCTACTTAGATAATTTAAATTTTAAAAAGTATATGTTTTGGTTTCTTTGAGTCTGTAACAGTACCTACCGGTAAAATGGGTTAGTTTGATTAATTTTAAAAATGAATCTTTTATAACTCCCACTTAAAAAAAAGTTTTATTGGCGACTACTCATTTGAAGTAAGTAACGCCGGTATATAAAATACGTAGCTCAAAATATTGTTTAAAATGGTACTGCGATTATCCTTGTGTTTATATCACAATATCAAAGTCACCCCTGAAGCATATCAAAACAGAGGTTTTGTTTTGCTTTGAAGTTTTTAAATCTAATTTACTTGAAAGTACTCAAACTGTCAATATTTGGCTCTCGCATATTAAACATATGAAAGTAATGTCGCGAAAGAGCTAAATAATAACTAAGACATTGCACAAAATCGATGATCATAAAAATTATCATTGTCGCCTTGTGTTTCTAAAATCATCGCATTTTAGTCAAAAAAACCGGGCAAGAGCATGTCGGACCATGCTCAGTGTAGGGTTCCGAAGCCGTAACGACAAACACAAAAAACTATCTCAAAAATCAACATGTATGAAACAATTTTCTATTTAAAGTTATTTGGCGCTGTCTTAGATGATTTTTAGTAGGTATAAACCCGTTAATCGCCTGTATCTCAGGAACTAATCATGTCTACTTAGCCGTGATAGTTTTCCTTTAAAATTCGTTATATGCGCTTTCGTTGAAGATTTTTTTCAGATTTTTAGTACTTGTAGTTTTGGCTGTAGGGGGGGGGGGACACTTGACTCTAACAAAAAATAGCGCTTTAAAGCTTAATATTTCATAAACGGATCCCTTAATCGAAAAAGTGTTTTCATAAACCCGCAATATTTTTGAAAGACCTATCCAACGACACCCCACACTATGGGGTAGGCAAGAAAAAAAAAAGACATCCCCACGTTACGTGTAGGGGAGGTGCATTAAAAAAAAATATTTTTCAAAATTTAATTTTACCACTTTGTTGGCGTGACTAATATGTACATTCATGCCAAATTACAGCTTTCTAGTACTATGAGTCTCTGAGCTAGACTGGGGACGGACGGACGGACGGACGGACGGACGGACATGGCGAAACTATAAGGGTTCCTAGTTTGACTACGGAACCCTAAAAACCGCTCGACCGAAGTGTTCCGTTGCGCCTCTAATTTGTCTGAAAAGTAATAGAATTTTACCAGGGACATACCTAGTTTTCAGTTTTTTCTCTAGTTTGTATTAAGTAACTTTCAATTTAAAAATAGCGCTTGTAAATACGCATGACTTAAAATGACCAATACATACGGTCACGAGCGTTAATTTGGGCCCCATTTCAAGAAAAATATGCTTGAAGTCGTCAATGTCATTAGAGATGTCAAGTCATTTGTAACTTTTAATAAACTCAACCTTACTGTTGTAGAATGTCAGATTGACTTTGGACCTTAGGTGGGTACTAAATTTAATCTCGTGAATGTACATCAAAAATGTAGAAAAAACATTATCCACCGTGACAAAAGCGACCACTAAGTATACGGGAGCGAATCGCTAATACGGTCACGAGCGTTAATTTGGGACCCATTTCAAGAAAAATATGCTTAAAGTCGTCAATTTCATTAGAGATGTCAAGTCATTTGTAACTTATAGGAAACTCAACCTTATTGTTGTAAAATGTCAGATTGACTTTGGTTCTAAGGTGGGTACCAAATTAAATCTCGTGACTGTACATTATGTAAAATATGACATTGTATACAAACACTGCGTCGTAAAGCCTTCACATAAATCTGGCCGTAACGAATACCGATCTCGATCGATATTCCATCTAAAACTCGTCGCGACGTGGCGAATCCTTTGTTGATCGACCCCTGTCAAATGTCGCGACCGACACTCCATTACTCACGCCTATCAATCGAAATAGACCCCTAATGGACATGTGACTTAATTGAAATATCGGATACGTCAGTAAATACATTAAGACAGAAATAAGTACGTCTGTTTTTTATGTGACGGACCAGGAAAAAAAGGGTGTACTTAATTTTTTTCGAATGTTTACAATACATATACATACGGAAAGAACATGAATTGTCAAAGTTACCTTAATAACGTTTTGAGGTATCGCGATTTGAAAGTTAGAAACCATGTAATTTTGCGCGGTGGCCAGTAAGATCACCTGGTAGGATCCCCCGCATACAAAATTAATAGGTAGATCCTCCCAGGTGATCTTACTGGACATCGCGTAATTTTGTATGTAATTTTGATGATTATACATACAATATTTTTTTTTGTATTTTATGATCTGTACCTACTCTCAATTAAGCAATAAATGATCTTTAACTTTGACTTTGTAACTAAAAATATGTACTGTGTGTATTGTCTGTGGAAGGTTAAATGCAGACTCTACAATATGGGATTAAAACGTCGTAAAACAAGTGCACTTTTATTTTTGAAAAAATAAAAATCTGCATTTATGGATTTTTGTTGCGAATCGAACTGCGGTCAAATATAACAAAACAGTAGAAACGGTCGGGGGTGGTAGAGCTGCATGTATTACTTGCTCGGCTCTCTGTTCACGCAATAACGCAGAAGCGATTTTCCGACTTTCACCCAGTTAATTAAACGTGTTTGTGCGTCTTTATAGTATGCAAGCTTCAAATCGTACAAAACAAACGAAATTTCATAAGAACCTTGTTTTCTATTAAGTCGGTTAAAGATACGGCAATGGGTAGTGAAAATGCGATATT
Organism: Acleris laterana; assembly: GCA_963966035.1. NCBI lineage: Eukaryota > Metazoa > Arthropoda > Insecta > Lepidoptera > Tortricidae > Acleris > Acleris laterana. The sequence continues at coordinate 14,900,622 of OZ014455.1, forward strand.
TAATCATTAATCACGTACCTGACTGAAGTAGTCTCCACTACACTATTGAAGTAGGCTATACAACTACATCCATCTAATTTCTGACTGCCTCCTTTTCCCCGATACCAGCTCGAGAGAGACACACTGAGAGTTCATCTTCGTGTTGTTCCCGCCGGAAAGGTACACTTAAGTTCAAGTAAGTAAGTGCAGGTGCGAAACGTAAATCAGGGTGATTTATCGTCGAAATAAACCGCTCGTCGACGGCCGACGAACTTACGGCGAAATATTTTCGAACACGAAATGTTATTCTAAATAAACTAAGATGTTCTATTATTTATATTTATTCCTTATTATTGAAAACTAGTGAAATTGTCATCACCAATGTAAATATCCGTGGAACGCTTCAATCAGAATCCGTTCTGGATCATTTTTATTTTGTATAAGTAGCGTGTAATATACTATACTTGCAAAACTATTTTCTTCTGTCTTCAACATCTCTTTTCTTTTTCTTTTTCAATAAGGGTTATCTTGAAGAAATCTTTAAAGGGATAAGTTTTTTTTGTTATATGCTGTGTTTTGTATTTCTTTCTTATTCTTGTACAGTAAAGAGTACATCTGTTTATAACCATTCCCAATAATCAAAACGCGGATAGATTAGGTCACTTACAAGTTTAATTTGTCATTTTCCACACAAAATGTGTCAAAGTTTCATTTTGAAGTAACCCAATTTACATACATACATACATAAACTCACGCCTTTATTCCCAGAGTGGGGTAAGCAGAGCTACAGAATTTCCAACAACTCTAAAATCTTGTTGATAATTCTGTTACCATATTTTGCACACTCAGGCTAAGATTTGCCGCTAGTTTTAGTGGGAACGGACATTTTATCTTTACCAAGTTTTGTATTTTAATAAATACCGCGTTTATTAATTTAAATTTCCCTTTAAATTTTACATCACGAAGCCCGCGTCTACCAGGAGACTATGAAGTTGTGACAGTAATTTATGTCATTGTTCCAAACAAAGGACGGGAACAATGAACTCTAGAACAAAAGTATCAACTGCGAACTGAAAACTGAGCATTGTCACCCTCCACGGACGGATTAGGTATTCAGCAAGAAGAATTAAAATGTGTTACAGTTCAGATAGGGCTGCAGAGGTTCCCCAGAACATGTCCTAACTTTGGGGGGGTCGGGGTAAATGCCGGACATTTTGTCCAACCCGGATAACAACAGACACCTGTCACTCCAGTTAGAAGTCAATCCTGACTCGGGATGGTCTTTTTATCTTCACTTTCCTGTAACGGCGTTCCAAATGGAACCCTTATACTCGTAATATGTCAATTCGTCAATCTGTCCGCTTATCCATCCATAATAACTGCTTCACCCATCATTGTAGTATTTCCCATGCATTATATTTCCGTATTCGGTTACTTTTCGATAATATTATGTAGTATGTATACCTGCAGTAGGTACGATGCTATGTAAAACTAGACTAACGGTTTATTATTCCAGCCTAAAAACGCACATATACTGGCTGGAATGAAAATAATATCATACAAATCACTTTATTGTACACCATACAGAAATATTCCAGAGAAACAGGGCAAAAATAATCAGTCACTTTGTTAAGAATTCTGGGACAAGAGAATCATCTTTAGCCAGATTTAGAAAAGTATTTTTACTCGTAACACAGGTATATAATACACCATTAAATTGATACTCGTACAGTCAACCAATTTGATTTCTAGGCCACTTTGGACTATGTTAAAGTGACGTTGTCAACCAAAACGTAAGAGACTCCCTATGATTTGGTTTACAACGTCACGTTGACAAAGTCCATAGTGGCCTAGGAATCAAATTGGTTGACTGTACTTAAAATAATAAATGAACAAGCTGATTCAAACAGGATCAAAATACAAAGATACTCGTAATCCATCGAATATGCAATAATGTACGCAAGCTTATTTGACCTGGTTTTTCTTTTCACGACATACGACTAAGAAAACATTCCATACGTTTTGTTTTCCTTTCTTCCGACTTTTGATCTACTTTATTATACCTAAGATTTTTCGTATATTTTCGGCAATGGTGGAGAAAAAGTTGACATCAATCATATTTCCAAGTGTTCCCAAATAGTCGTTGCTCTGAAGAAATTGGCAACTTGAATTTAATTTCCGATTCAAGGTAGGGACTTATTGTGAGACGTGGCGTACACTTTATTAATTTAAAAAGTTGAAATTAAAGCCCGAATGGCGACTGACTGGTAGGTACCGAGCATCAGATCGTGGCTATTATGAAATAGAGGTAGGATCTGTGACTGTCTTTTACTGTGTAGGTATCTGTCCGTAGCATTTAACTGGGGTGAATTTTAGACAGATTTGATGAAAATTGGTCAGGCCAGGGTACTCTATCGATTTAATAGTAAGGAGTTTAATTGATAAGTACAACTAACAAAACACTAGCGACAGAATTAGGATGTCCCAAATATGGGATATTATTTAGATCCCGAGAGATTAGAGCATTCTCTTTTTGTATCAGTACCTCTATTTGGATAGTTTTCAATACCCATTATGATATAAGTGATTCAGGAGGTCATTTCCTTCCTACTAACGAATTTCTTTACTCCTTATGCTGTAGAAACAGGTGGTAAGGTATCTAGTTAAGTAGTATTTAGTTAATCACCGATATGTATAGTATGTACCGACACATCTAATTTTGTGCTTCCGACATAGCTCACTCATCAATCACTCTCAAATCGATCAATACCAATTGTACGTCTACGTCACCAACCTGAAAAACATCCTATCATTATTGCTGTAAAATTGAAAGTCAATCGCACCCCGGCGCCACAGAATTGATGGAGCAATCAAATCACGGCACAGTTTAATCAATTTGGATGTGATGTGCGTAAATCAGTACGCCATTTGTATTATTTTGTACCAGGGTTACCAGGACATGTGTGAAGGTTTGACGATCAAATGGTGGTTTAACTGAATGCAGCAGGAAATTAAAGATCTGAGTTTTGAGTCCTAAAATGTCGAGTCAAGCCTAACTCTTAAGTTTTTTCAAGTAGGTACCTAATCTCCCATTAATAGAAATACTATTTTGGAATTAGTAATCACCTATGCAATGTTATGATAGCTGTGCAACGTTATAAATGTTATGATAGCAGTTACTTGACAGTAATGGCGGCTGTGTAAAAAACAGTACGATAAAATGTTTAAAGCAATTAGGTTTTACCGAGTAGAATAGAGGAGCCCTATGTACTTGTTTGCTATAAATAAATGAAACCGAATCTTACGTCTTTAATACAACACCCACATACTTAATGGTATACCAGGAACGCAATAATAGAGGGATAGTATCTGCTTTCAGGCTTCTACTTAAGAGCCATTAGAGGGGGAGGAGTGGCGCCAGACGGCTATTGATGTTGAAATTAGAGCTGTTAATGCTCCATTCTACCTGCCTTAGTATAATACTGCAGATGCATACTGATGAGCTCTTTGTGTTCGATGATATCCTAGTACCTGAGTATTGCTCAAATAGGTATCATTTGGAAAAAATATGTAAACGACAGACATTATTGAAATGAGATAAGAATAAAATAAATGTAAATTGGAATATCATTTTAACATTATGTTAGACGTGGGTTGTCAAATACAGGCCTTGTTTCGCCCCGGGCGGCAAGCCCATATCTGTCATTTTATTAGGTTAGGGAAAAAGGACACCGCTATAGTTAGGTAAATATGTGTTTCCCTTTATTTACTCAAAATTGAGCATTTCGAACTTGGCGATTATTTATTGAATGGTTGTTTTGATTGGTTTATTATACTTATTAAGTAACCCGTCACTAATATACACACATACACGTGGTAAACATCTTAGCCTGTTCGTGCAAAATGTGGTTAGAATTAATAACAAGTTTTGAGAGTTGTTGGTAATTCTGTAGCTCTGCCTACCTCACTCTGGGGTGAAGACGTGACGGTATGTATGTATGAAAGTAAATGTTGCGTGAACAATAAAACAAGATATTTTAAATACAGTTTTTAAAAGTGGTAGTTTTTGTAGCTCACCATCTTGCGAAAAGTTGGATTTTTCGAATCAGAGCTTTTTACTTTTGATAGCTGCATATCGTGCGGAAAGTTGAATTTTTCGCACTAGTTGACCATATCAAGAATTAAGTAAAACCGTTTATGTTTCGAAAATATACCTATTAAAAACCTTGTTTTAACATTTGAAATCATTTCCTCTCGTCCCGACTCTTGCATCAAAACATCATTATTTTGGCAAAACAGGACCACAGTGTTCTGTCACCTCGGTGCTAGTTTTAAGTTCAATGTTTGTATGTATATGTTATTCTATAAGGTATGAAATACAATTTATTATTATTATATTAATAATGTAATTGGTAGTCCTTTATTTGTCGTGTAACGGAAAATACATGTTTCAAGATATACCTAAATCGAGGAATTAAACGATACTTAAGAGCAAGCCAACAGGAATATCTAAATGTGGTGAGCAGCGGGTCGGGTAGAGTGGCAAGCCGCAGTGCCCTCTCCAACAAGCCACAAACAACTCCCATTGACAAACTACCCGCAAACTTGTTGGCTCTAATCATTAGCGGGTAACTTTCTACCGACTTTTATTGCAAGTAAATTACGGTGGAAAATGGAAATGTTGTTAAGTAACACAATTAATTAACCTTTTTAATTTTCTGCTTGTCTTTAGTTTAATGTTTGTATAAAATCAGGGTAGTGATTCTGTAAACAACGCCGGTCGTGCGGACTGTCGAGTGATATTCAAGCGGCGAGGCAACAAAACACATTGTTGCGCGTGCATTTTCAATTTAGCAGCACGATGGGTCGAACGTATAAGGCTGCTTAATTGAAAATGCACGCGCTACAATGTGTTTTGTTCGCACTGACGGGACTACTTAATCTGGCCGCTTGGTATCACTCGACAGTCCGCACGACCGGCGTTGTTTACAGAATCACTACCCAGAAGTGGCACTGGGTTATAATTCTACACGGTAAAACGTTATTGTTTTTGACGGATTTTGCGTATTGTCAACGGTTTGATAGCTCTCGACCGCCATTACTGTCAAAGTAATGGTCGGAAGGTGGCTTCAGGATAACCTCTGTAATTAAACTGGACCCACCAAATTGAAATTTGTTAGTTTTTGTCTCGTTTAGGAGACGAGAGAAGAACAGTCGGCAGCGAAAGATTGATTAAAAAAATTTTGGTTATTAAACTAGGTAAATCAATTGTCATTACAGTAAATAAACCTATGCGCCGCTTCACATAACAAAATAATAAGGTTGCCTGTCCACTGGAGCGAGCGAGGCAGCGTAGCGGTGAGCGAGAAAAAATCCACCAATAGGAGAGCTGCACTGACCGAGACTAGGAAAATACAGTATTCCTATTGAAGGATCTTTTCCTCGCTAACCACCCTTCTGCCACGCTCCGCTCCAGTGGACAGGCAGCTTAAAAACCCGACAGTATTTTTTGATATTGTCGTCAATCAATGGGTCCATATTGGCTCATATAAAATTTGTAGTCCGAATGTAAATTAATTCAAAAGTCCTGAAATAAAAACAGTTCCAGAAAAAACACTTAATGAGTTGCGATGATTATGAGTGACAATACATTCGGACTAAAAATAATTATATGAACTTTGGCGTCGTCAATATATATTTAGATAAATTACCATTCTCTCTAAAGTCGCCGTCAATAGAACTTGCAAAAGATGTAAACAAAACCAAACGAACTAATTCACCATGATTACTCTACTATTTAAATACTTTGTTATACTTCAATATTAAATAAGTATAATTATCTTTTAACAATATAAATTAATAAAATGTATGATGGTATTAAATCAGATCGTTTGCACACTCGTTTTTGACAAATCCCTAAATTTATATTTTTTAAATATAGGGTAGACTTTACCCGCTCGTATAATTAGGTCTTAATGGGCACGTACACACGTATTACATAATAATGCCAGCGTCACTACTTCAAAGGTTCTGGCAGAATACCAGTGCTGCGGGTTCCGCAGTTTTATGCTGAGCCAGCGCCTTTTTTTCGCAGCATCACATGGCTCTTTTTCAAACGTAATGGACTACTTACTTTTCTTTATAAATTACATTTTAGTGTTATGTTATTTATTAAGTAGTTTTTAACTGGTTATTTGCATTTTTTGTAATTTTGATTTGGCTTTATCAGCCATGTGCATGTTTTGTGAAAAATAAAGATGTTTATCTATCTATCTATCTATCTACTCGATAATCACGTACTTTTAAAGATCAAGTGAGTTCTTTGCAATGATTTATACACTAGATCATTATTTTCATATTAAGTTCAATACGAAATAACCATTCATTGGAGAATATTTGAGGTTTTTTTTTATATATTTTTTTTCCCACACTTAAAACTATTTTTACAGGGCTTAGGTGCCCTAAGACAATAGTGTAACTACTAATCTCTCTCTATCCTTAAACCTATAACATAATATAAACAATGCAGCCTTTGTGAATTCATTCAGAGAACATGAAAACAAATCAATGTTTTCCGCAATTTGGTTGAGGGTTCGCACAGCTCGCGTCAACGGAGCCATACCGAGCAGTTATGTGTCAAACAGGGTAGTGATTCTGTAAACAACGCCGGTCGTGCGGACTGTCGAGTGAAACCAAGCGGCGAGATTAAGTAGTCCCGTCAGTGCGAACAAAACACATTGTAGCGCGTGCATTTTCAATTTAGCAGCACGATGGGTCGAACGTATAAGGCTGCTTAATTGAAAATGCACGCGCTCAATGTGTTTTGTTCGCACTGACGGGACTACTTAATCTCGCCGCTTGGATATCACTCGACAGTCCGCACGACCGGCGTTGTTTACAGAATCACTACCCTGTACTAATTTGGTTACATCGTTCACAAGTTCTATTGACGGCGACCTTACTTTCTCGCATTGCTTCACTACAAATATTATAGCCTATGCCACTCCCACGACCCCTCATATGTTAAAATCCATTAACCAATTTAGGCTGCAGAGCGTGCCATAGACGTAGACATACATAGATATGTATACATACCTATATACACTTGAAAAACATAACCCTCCTTCTGACGCAGTCGGTTAAAAACAGACCGGTTTAATATCAAGTAAATATTAATATTGAGGTTTACGAGCGAGCCAAGAGGTGCTATCACGCGGGCCACGCGGCCAAACTGTTCTCATGTCTGGTTCGATCATTAATTCCCAATTATTACCTACTAGCGACCCGCCCTCGCTTCGCTTCGGTTTATGTGAGTTTTCGGTAACACCCGTACATAAATCAAAGTTTATTATACATGAAAACCTTCCTCTTGAATCACTCTATCTATTAAAAAAAACCGCATCAAAATCCGGTGCGTAGTTTTAAAGATCTAAGCATACATAGGGACAGACAGCGGGAAGCGACTTTGTTTTATAATATGTAGTGATAGTGATTTTATGGGATTCACACTATATGTAAGCTTAGACAACATACAATTACATTAGTATCTTGAGTGCTTCTCTAATTTACACGATTTATAGTGAATATTGCTTGGTATATCGCCACATATTTTTTAAGTCTATTTAATTTCGGTCTTGTTCAGAAAATAATGAGGTACTCAACATTTGTTCTCATTATAAACTCAGTGTTAACATGCACATCGTAAGTAAGTATATAAAGTTTTGTTTATTTTTTTAAACCTCTCTTAATGTTTATTTCAGGCATTACGTCATTTTTATTAGTTTATTAACAGTGCATATATGGAAGGCGAACTTAATGTCATAATGCTTTTTTATCAGTTATCCTTTGGAGCTAAATATGATAGAAACAAAGCAAACTCAAGATAGTTGTGGTGGTGCAAGAGAAGGCTTAAATACACGTATCTACAAGTACTTAAGATAATAAGTATAATAAATAACATTAATAAAAAGGAGCTTGCTTTAAAAACCTAATAGCACGTTTCGATACTGTCATTTATTTAAGTTAACATTATTTAAAAAAATACTACATTTATTCATTCGTTTAAAGTATCTAGTGGCACTCGTGACGGTAACATGAATCTAAACTAGCCTCTACGAGTGATCAATAAACCATACTTAGGTATATAAAAAATATTACCGTCGACTAGGTCAATTAAAAAATATATTTTTATATTAAGACGTATGTTTTTATTTACCTCCTTTCTGATATTTTTCTCAGTGCCGCCAACACAGTAATGTCACCCGAACGAAAAGCAAATCTTTGCTCGTCGGTACATTTGCCGAGCAAACATCTTTTACCAATTCAGTACCCAAGAACTCGATTTGGAGTCTATTTTATAAAGAACCCTGAGATTCTGGCAATTCTTGTGGGATAGAGGGCGCTGGATAGAAAAGTTAGGATATTCTGAAACGATAAGGTGTTTTGAATCGTTTCCGGAGTCAGGAGATAGTACCTAAGTAGGGAATAATCGACATTGCCTAAGTGAGGCAAAGCTAATATTTACTTACATTATCCCTATGGATATTGGATATTTTTATAGGACTACCTTTTGTTTGCGCGCGTCTACTTCCGCGCTGAAGTCGTACGGTAAATTGTTCGATTTTAGCTGTATACTATCTATGGCGCTGTATTCTACTCGGTAAAACGATATTGCTTTTGACGTGACATTAATAATACGGTCACATGTCCAAAGCAAATTATGATTTAACCGTGTAGAGGCCTGTACAAATTTTCACATCGGTCATTAGTTCAGTCATTGGAGCGTGAAGGAATATTCAAAACAAATACACTTTTGCGTTTATAATATTAATAATACAGTTAAGCTACAGCGCAATGGCGTGTCAAACATGTATAATAGCTTTTAAAGTAATGACAATAACCGAGCTACACGTGGAAAAAGTCACGGGACAGAGCTATACTGCCGTCCTTACAAAAAAGGTGGCTAAATGCATAGTATTAATATAAGCATTTTAAATTTAATGCGGTTAGCAATAGAGTATATAATGCTTTTAAGACTATATTGCAGTTAGCCACCTTCTTTGGTAGGACGGTAGTATAATATAAAATAAAGATTAAAACTTAGCACTCGTCCATAAATTGCACGTTCGACTTTTCTACAACTAGAAAGTCGAATAAAAATAAAAAGTGTCTGTAACTTGAAACGTTTTAAAAGTTTTCAGCATAAAGCGGGCAAAGTATGGTCCGGGTCGACGTTTCGGAAAATTGGTTCCTATAAGTTTTTGGTGCAAAATCGATCATTTGATTTCTACAGAATGCTGACTGAATCATAGTCTAACAGTCGCACTTAGAGTCAGTTAATAATGTCGTTCTTTATTGATGAGTTTTCATTCCCAAGTGTGTAAGATACTGGACGGTAATATGGCTGCGTTTATCGTGTGACAAAATGAGGATAAAATATCCGTCACTTTCTGACACTTATTACGAGAGTGAAGGATGCTCACTCCGTCCATGTCTACATAGTTGAGTAGTACTCCAGGTAAGAACTGCCCTAATCTTGCCCACTCAGTAGATGCGGCACATGGTAGTGAAACGTGTCCTCCCTGACTTGGTTACCCCGGTTCTGTCCGATTAGGCCTGGCGCCAGAACTCAGCCTTGGATCTGCCTTGGCGTCCTCCGGAGCTCCGTCCCTGCGATCTCCTATACTTCTTGGTACCACGACTGTATTCTAGTATTGAAACCCCTCTAATCAGCACAGGTAACACAGGTTGTATATTCTCGCTTGTCGCTCAGTGCGCCTCTATCGTTACAGACTAGATGGAAGGGCAGATCTGAGCGACAAACAAGTCGCGGACAACAATTGTGCTAGCCCCGCGGTGTCTTTATTAATTATTTCGGGAGCCGGCAGCTGTGCACAGTGTGCATCGGAGGGGGTGGTATGGTGTGGCCGCAGTGGGGATGCAAAATCAATGCAAGTTGTTTAATTTATAGAGTACTGGGTTTCGTTGGTGTGATTCAAATATGTTGTGTATGTAAAATACAAGAAGTCTATTCACTACTGATGACATGTTAGCCTAATTCGTTTTGACCCTGCCTGCCTACAATAAGGGTACATATTTGTGTGATGAGCGCAAGTTTTTGTTCCTGAGTCTTCGATGTTTTAGATGTATTTAACTTAGTATTTCTCTAAGCAGAGTATTCCTGAACTTGACGTAAATACTCGGTTCAGAATATAGTTTAAATTTTCCAATATATTAATTATTTTAGGAGTATACCCAGCTTCTTAATAAAGTTCGGCTGGCTATCGCTATCACCCTTTCACTTGCAACTGACAGTATATCTGTCACTCGCGTTGCATACAAAAACGAAGATTGCCGAACTACACCTCTGCATCCCTTGGTTTAATATAGCGATAATTGCAGATTCCAAAACTTGATATCTAATCCTTAATAACGTAGCAACATCTTAGCCTAAGTGTGCAAAATGTGGTTACAGAATTATCAACAAGTTTTTAGAGTTGTTGGTAATTCTGTAGCTCTGCCAACCCCACTCTGGGAATAACGGTGTGAGTTTATGTGTGTATAATAACGTAGCAATATAACAATTGAATTACAACACAAATAAAAAAATATCATTCCTTTCAAAATCAATCCATACTTTCTAAGATATTATAAAGCATTTCCTGTTTTTCATTCAACATATCTTTACTCTTTTTATAGAAAAAAAAATGCTTCGGGCCAAGGTGGCATCTGTGTTAAATGCTGGCGAAATCTTGCAACATCAAAAAACAGTTACCTACGTAAATACTTAAGGTAGTTAAGTCTAATCGATGTAAATAGACATCATTTGGTGCAATTTTACCAATGCTATATTATATTTTAAAAATAGTTTTATACTTATATAAATAAATAGAGTTGATAAAAATTGATCATTGACCCTCCCACCTTTGACCACTATCTCCGAAACTCGAAGTTCGTTCGAAGAAGTTTACTAGTCTTTTTTTTTATTACTGATAACAGTTACCTTGATTACAGCAAAACCTAATAAGAATCTGACAAAACACACTCCACGCAAGTTCAACTCGCACTTAAAGTCCCAGTTTACGTCAAAGGTAGCAAAGTATAAAAAACGTAGCTTCCACCATTGCTGAAACAAAAAGTATTATATTTCTCCTTTGTCGAGCATCAGGTTGTCGCGGCACAAGATTAACTGCTTTCAGACCGCCAGCTGTAGGGGATATTAAATGAGAACAGGGGAAAAACTATCCTAGCCGTTTTAGACTACCGTAAGACGGGGTAAATAGGGTTTAAGGGGTAAGTAGGGACACAACAGGGGTTAAGTCATAACTTGTTAATAAGAACAAGTATTAAATGGAAAATGTAAGTAATGTTACGTCTATTGGAAATAATTTCAGTCTTATAATGAATACATGCTTCAAACAATTGTTATAATATTATGTTAATCTAATTTATGAGTTTTTATTTTTTCAATACATCTACTTGTTGTATCCTCTATCAAACACTCACCAATTACTATGTCACTGGAAGAGTGCTGGTTCTTATGGCACAAGGTAATCCTAATTTAAGATCCAGCTGCATCTATACTATTGTTTTTTTCTATGTATAAACTTTTTTGTGATACTTAGGTAAGTATGATTTTGTAACTGTCTTATTCAATAAATTTTATTATTTTATTTAGGTTGTGTCCCTACTTACCCCTTAATCCCTATTTACCCCGTTTTACGTAACATGATAAAATTAAAATAAAAGGCGGAAATAAAAATACTTTACTTTCAATTAAGGAAAATAAAGAAATTTCGTGGAAATAACGATAAACGACTTCTACGCGAACGGAGTCGCGGGCAAAAGCTAGTATAATCCAAATATGGCGGTTACCGTGCAGGTGACAATGCGGTTGTTATGGTAACGCGCGCGCCCCTTACACCGCGTAGTTAACCGCCTACCTTAGACACCTAAAAATCTAGTTACGCGCAGGTTCATGTTACGCGGCGTACTTTTGGCGTGGTTTACTTTTGCCTCTAGTGTGTACCCAATAAGAATCGAGATCGTCATCTCAGAACTCTTGTAGCCCTTCTAACTTATATTTCATTGTTTCAGATGGCGGGCGAGGGTCGGTCACGAATCCAGCAGAACGACTTGCTCTTGCACGAGGCGGTGATCAAGAATGAACCTGACGCCGTGAGGGAGGCGCTGCAGCGGCCCACTGACGTCAATTGCAGGAACAACGTAAGAGCCTTAGAATTAACATAATCATTTAAATAATAAAATAAATATAATATTTTTTTTTGCCAAGAAACTTACATTAACACACATTGCCCATGACCACCACACTAGGCTCACCCTGTCACGTGGGGTCCATAAAGTTTTTCCATAAATTTTAAGACGAAAGACGTCCTCTGCTTATACATCGTCCGCTTGATTCCATCGGATTTCTGCATCCATAGCCACGTGGTTATTTATAAATCGTACTGAAAAAAACGAGGAGAGAATTCTATTTAATTTTGCATGTTATCCTATCCATCTTGTTTTCCCCAGTGTAGTTTTGATCATATCGTTAGCTTTTAAATTAAATGAGGACTCGAGTGAAACAACTTTTAATTTAATGTACTCAAAACAGAAACAGAGCTGAATACATTTTATATTAAGGCACAAGTTTAATTTACAATTTTTGCAGTACGGCAGAGCTCCGATACACTGGGCAGCCAGCAGAGGAAACGTTGAAATTGTCAATTTGCTCATCGAAGCGAGATGCGATATTGAAGCCGCCGATAAGGTAATTTTATTTATCGTATCGAGTATTTTTTTGCGTGATACTTGTAAGCACCAAGACAGTATAAAATAAAGATGCTCTTTCTCAGTTCGGAATGCGACCACTTCTTATGGCGGCGTGGCACGGACACCTCGAAGCGGTCAAGACGTTAGTAGCTGCAGGCGCCTGCCTCGCTGCTACCAATAAGGTACTTGGTTCTTCTGTACTCCTAGTCACTAAAACAGAATTACTCCAGTTTTCAAGACGTTTTATAGTGGTTCAAAATCGTAAAAAGAGTTTAAGCTTGGTCTGTAAAATTGTTTGTTGTTCACCGAAATCAGTCTAGTTTCTATCTCATTCAACATGGATTATACTAATAAACCCTTGTTATCAAAGATCTCTTTGAATCGCACGGAACTACGTTTCAGAATTCCGTAGAAAGCCGTTGAAGCCGCGGGATATTTGTTCGTATCAATTTACATCAAAGCGAATACAGAATGTTGCGGTAACTTGAACGCTAGACCCGGTAGCTGGGAAATATATTCAACACAATCCTTGAGGATTTTACTTAGGCAAAATGTCGGAAATATTTAAGTTTTCTGAAAACGTTTCGCATTTCAATATTGAGGAAACAATTCACACTTGAGTTAAACGTTTCCATTCCCGCCGTCCGATCTACGCAGTGTACCCGACAAATGTTTACGGTCGGGTAGACACTATCAAAAGCATACTCATCTAGCCGCCGTGTGTAACCTTTCTTGATGTTGGAGATACATGCATGTATCTAGCGTGTATTCTAAATACAAGCTTCTATTTTATGTATATCTCTAATTAGAGAATGCAACTTGCTGCCAAATTTGAAAACTGGTAATTACCGACCTAGGTCAGTAATAACCGGTTGTAGGCTAACCGGTTTTTGGGTAGTTCATCACTTTGAGCCCTACCACTATGTAAAACAAACTGTTAAAAGTTATAAGACGACGTATTTACAAAAGCAATTTTATGACTAAGACGGGAAGTGAGTGAGATGATTTCAAATTAGAGATTTAGGTAGGTATTTAATTTTAAAACAAACAAAAAATTGCACTAAAAAAAAACTTGAAACTTAACTACCTACTACTTAACCTAATTAAAATAAAATGCGTTACAATTACAATGATGACGATGATGACTAATGAATGACGTGTTTTATTTCGATGCATTAATAGTTATTTGCCGTTCTTGTCGAACCGGTTTTCTGCTAAACCGGTTAACGTTCCCTCACTCTAATCCTTAAGCTCTGTAAACTTGAAACCTGCCATGTTCCTTGTTGATGTTTGTGCGAGGCTCTGCGACCGACAAGTTATTAAGCAACTCGCTGAACTATTCATGGACGAAACGTTAGCTGGAACGTTGCAAATGTAATCAAAGTGCTACATGTGAAACGTGACGACCATTATTCATGTTCTTACCTACCAACATGAACTTGCTTGTGTGTGGAGATTCTATTAAGTATATATTGTTTTTTTACAGGAAGACTACATTTTTAGATTTTGGCGTTGAAAATGTTTCTAGCTTCGTGATTGGTGCCATTTTACTAAGTCATTCAGTCTGTTTGTCGGTCACAGCGGCTTGTATTTCAACTACTATTATGATATTGATTTATTCAATATATTTAAAAGTAAATTTACCTTGTTTTTAATGGAAAAAACAGTACATGGTATTTGGTTGGTATATTAAGTGGGGTAACTAGTTCAAGTGGGGTATGATGTGAAACATCATTTAAACATATTTCATAACATTTGTTACCTTTTATGAGTCGCGTAGTTTTTGAACTGGGATGAAAAAAAAACTCTCTAATTAAAATAAACCTTTTATTTTCGAATATCACATAGTCCTATTCCAATGACAAACCAATCTATTATGACTTCATTAAATTTAAATAAGCGCGGAACCGTCGCTTATTCACTGCGATACAAAGCACAAGGAACAATGCCTTAGGCAGATAATAACATATCTGTTCCTCCCACACTACCCGCACTGATTCTTTACTTCGCGAAAGGGATCAGCGGCGAATTGGCTTTGATCTCGGTGAATTAAGCCATCGACGAAGTATAGTTCGTCGATGATTAACCCGGGTAACATAATTAGGCACCAGCTAATCCACTTGTTGGAACACCGTAGTCATATAGGCGTAGTCGTAGAAATGAAACGATAGTAACGTAGCTCAAGAAATAACCGTTGAGGGTGAGGGAAGCTACTATTTTAAGGTAGGCTTTTTTTGCCAAGGAAATATACTTAAACTTGCAAACTTGTCTATCATCTTCAACTCGACATATATGGGGGTATGGCTCTCTGACTATCTTAATTGCCATTTTAAAATCCCTCGCTCAGATTTTGGGTAATATTCGATGAATGTCATACATTTGATTCGTCGGTCATTCCAAAAAACGTAAAGCATTCTATCATTTCATCAACACCTTCTTGATGCCCTGAGTTTTTGAAGGGCCTTCTTGCCACGCACTTTATCCATGTGGACTCAGCTCTCGGCGTCTATATTTCCGAACCAATACGACTTGGGGGCCTTCAAAAAACAAGGCTACTATGTTCTCAAAGGCGGCAGCGCACCTGCAATTCCTCAGGCAGGGGTGGTATTCTCTCAAAAACAACGGACGAGCGGACGAACGAGCGAAATCCCAGCGGCGAGTTTAGATAGTCCCGTCAGAGCGAACAAAATACATTTTAGCGCGTGCATTTTCAATTAAGCAGCCTTATACGTTCGATCCATCGGCAGAAACTATGCTGCTAAATTGAAAATGCACGCGCTAAAATGTGTTGTGTTCGCACTGACGGGACTACTTAAACTCGCCGCTTGGACATTCACTCGTCCGTCCGTCCGATCGTCGTTGTTCAGAGAATCACTACCCTGGTTTTGCGGGTGTTTATGGGTCGCGATGATCACTTACCATCAGGTGAATCGCTTGCTTGTCTGTCTCCTTGTACTTACACATAAAAAAAAGACAAAAACAGAATGCATAAATTTTATTCTAAATTGTTTGTTGCATTTTAACATTCAAAGACCATACCCATAAAGCAAATAAACGCATTTAATTAATTTCACCAGAAAAACAACGACGTCCTTCAATGCGCGTGTGCCAGGGGCGCAGCAGACGTAGCGGCATACGCGATATCGCTTGGCGCTCGGGTGCAAGACGTGGACTCGGCGGGGGAAGCGCCGCTAGCGCTGGCGGCGCGCGGCGGACACAGCGCGGCGGCCGAACTGCTGCTTGATAGTGGCGCAGATATCAACGCTGTCAACAAGGTAAGCTTCTTCTTTTGCTGTGACCCTGGTAGTAACGACGTAGTCGCTACTAAAAAAGCGCTTTTCCACTTACTTTTTTTATCATCGCTTCCATCCCACAATAAGGCTGCGTTTCCACCAGAGATGTGCGAGGATGCGTGGCGAGGGATGTGTTTCTCATGAACCAATAGACCTACCCTCGCTTAACTTAGCTCTGGTGGAAACAGAGTGGAGCGAGGTTTTTGTACATACAAAAAAAGGGAAAGATGTGTGCGAGGAATGTGTTGCGAGGGATGTTTTGCGAGGCGGCGTCTGGCTCCGCTCCCGCCTCACCGCACCCCGCCCGCTTATTTATCTTATCCTCGCTAAGCATCCTCGCACCGCTCAGCTACCTCGCACATCTTTAGTGGAAACATTCACACCGTTACACCTCCTCTTTACACAGCCTCGCACCGCTTAGCTCCCTCGCACATCTCTGGTGGAAACGCAGCCTTATTGTGGGATGGAACGACGATAAAAAAAAAGTTAAAATGTTTATAATTTTTCTTTCTTACACAGCTACAGACAAGGTTAAGGTCTCGTTTTGAGTACATTTTAGAAACCAATAAAAAATCAAAGAGAGCTTGAACTTTTATGAAACCAAGTAATTAAATTAGTTAAAAACAAAACAAAAATTAAAGTGTGTGTGCGTTCCGATATCGATATCTAGCCTGTCAATAAAGTACCTAACTAGTTGTGCACCTGGTAATAGTGGATGCAAGTATGTAAAAATATATTTAATGATGAAGATATATACGAAATTGCGATTTTACCAGCTCAACCAGGGTAGTACAGTCAAGTCCCAATTTTACTGATATGAATGCATCCACTTGAAGGCAGACCTAACCATTCCCTATATCGAGGAGTTTTAATGCGATTTCCTAATCTAACACGAATACTCACCCCACTAAATAAAAAATGTAAGATAAACATTCGCACAGCGTTACCAAAGATTTAGGTTGAGGTAAGGTTTGTTTTAAATTAACATAACAAGAACTACTCGTACACGTATTGTTCTATGTATAAACAAGACAAAATTCAAATTGAATGCCGAATCAAATTCCAATAAAGTCAACCTTTTAGATAGTATTCCGAAAATAACAAAGCGCCACGGGTGGTGCCTCCATTGTTTGTCACCAATTAACTCCTTATGAATGCTGACAACCTGGTAAATAAATTCGGTATCGAAGCCTTGTGGGGGTGATTTCAAATATCCATTAGGCTTATTTAGTCGGAAATTATTATATTGTAACTTTGAGAACAGGGGGGTTATTATGACATAGCTATGCAGTTCATTTTACGCTGAGAGAAAGGGACAGAGTTATGTAACTGCTATAGCTCCGTCCTTTACGCTCACCATTAAATGAACTGCATAGCCATGTCATAATAACCCCCCAGAGCTAAATAGCACTTATATAGCGCTGTCCTTTTCTCTCAGCGTAAAATGAATTGCATAGATACGTCATAATAACACCCTTGTTCTCAAAGTTACAATATAATAACTTTCGACTAAATGAGCCTAATGGATATCGCACAGATCGCAGAAACCCATTTTGTTTTTCCTGTGCTCTTAAATGACAGGACTTGGGACCAATTATAGCTGTAAACCTAAAATTCTTCTTTAAATTCCGAACCCCGTATTGCTATAACAATTAAAGGCGAAAGAAAAGTTCGCACCGAACTCGTTCAATATTCCACGAGCCGGCGGTCCGATACAAAGCCTTTAATAATTCAGATCGCCATCAAAAAACGGAACCACCTGAAACCCTATTAGTGAATTGTCTACGTCCATCAAAAACGCGACCATGGACTTGTACCTAAACTGGACTGAGTACTAACTTTTTCTAGTCAATCAAAATTTAACCGTATTACGAAGTAAGACAGTTACAATTTATGTGATGATATAGGTTGAGGACGAGCGAGAGCAACCAACCCGAGGACTGTGTCCCCCTTACTCAAGTTGCCAATGTAAAAAAGGTATAGGTAAAGGTATTTGATGTACTTGGTCACCCTAGTTAAAACGAGATGCAATTCTCTAGTATGGTTTCTCTGTCGGTCACACTTTTTTATCGCAGTAGGTACTCAGTCCAGTTTAGGTACAAGTCCATGAACGCGACGGACAGGCCGATACTGTATTTTAAACTGTCGAAAACCTGCTAAGTCGACAGTAAACGGCTCAGCAATACTGAACGTGCATTTTTTTTAATCAAGCTTGAATGATCAGAAGCAACTGGAGACCGTAGCGCTCGCAGCTTCCTCGGGCAACGCATAATTGTTATACAACGAGAAAATGCTGCCAGTATCTGTAGTACTTTGCTATGGAAGCCCTCTCTATTTTAGTTTTTGTTTTGTATTCATTTAATCTTAAGAGATATACAGATCGAAAGTGAGTGGACGGGTCGGAAGGGGCCGCCTTAGGCGTACTTTTTCGAGTCAAATCGGAGAAATACTGGAAAAGGGCCGAATCTTAAGTACCCGAAACCGACGTGCGTGCATGACTCGATGTATGAATGTGGAAGAAGCGAAAGAAATTTGTCAAGATCGTAGCAAGTGGAAAGAAGTGGTCTCTGCCTACCCCTCTGAGAAACAGGCGTGATTTAATGTATGTATGTATGTAATCTTAACCTTAGTTCTAATTAGGTTTATTTTTGCTTTACTCAATATAATTTGCCGCAGTTTTAGTTTTAATTTGTAATAAATATCTTTTTATTCCTTTCAATGCCAGAAGAAATTACTAGGTACGGTATCTGAAATTTAAAATTAACATTACAAACCGAATCCATTTCATTTTTCACTATAATCACGAAGCAATTTCAATGTCAACGAGTTCGGGTACTAGGCTGTCATGATCGCTAGCTGTCTTCTGAAGTTCTGAACAGAGTGACGTCCCAATTATCCGAATCATTTATTTAAATCGCTAAATTAATTAATTAGTAATGACACTTTGCACGAGTTCTCAATTGGGAATGCTTAAGTTTGAAGATAAATCATTAATCACCAGAGTGCTAGTATTTTTACAATGTAGATAACCCACCATACCCTAATTCAATTTCTTTTTTTTACAAAATCATTGTGTAGGTAGATAGAACTACTGATCAGCCAGGGATGCGCTAGGGGACAAACGTCCCGCGAGACGTGTTGGCGATATGTCGAGCGAAGTTGAGTGCCTTCACTTGACATAACATCGCACGTCAGGGTAGTGATTCTGTAAACAACGCCGGTCGTGCGGACTGTCGAGTGATATCCAAGCGGCGAGATTAAGTAGTCCCGTCAGTGCGAACAAAACACATTGTAGCGCGTGCATTTTCAATTTAGCAGCACGATGGATCGAACGTATAAGGCTGTTGTTTACAGAATCACTACCCAGGGGGCCTAATATGGCTACGTTTATCGACGATAAATTTTGGATAAGGCATCCGTCACCTTCTGACAGGTAAATTAGTACACGTGTCCAAAAGTGTCGGATGCTGTATCCACAGTTGACACGCGATATAGACGCAGTTATACTAGGCCCGCAGGTGTCAGCAGCGACGACAGGCGAAGTTGAGCGTCGATGTCGCGTGATGTCGCCAGATATGTCGTGCGTAGCAAGTCCGGCAAAGTAGAGCCACTTCATGCGACGTCGCTGGCGACAAGTGTCGCGGGACATTTGTCCCTTATTGAATCCCTGGCTTTCTGTAATAATGTACTTAGTAGTGCATGTGAAACACATGTTAGACCTAATTTCCCCTTTTATTAAGAAAGGCAGAAAATAAAGCTGAACGTAAATTGGCATTATACCGGCATTACATAGAATATTAAATTATGATGACAACGATGGCGCGCGGAAATCGCGTAATGAATTGAATCTAGCCTCCGCGCGCCGCTGCGTTCCTGGTGCGCCAGCAGGAAGTTCCTACTAACTAAATCAGCATCCGTTTAGCGAAACAACAAACAAATCATAATAAAATGTTACGTTAGTAAATGTATTCTGTGGTAAAGTTAAAATTTCGATTAAGTGTTGCAAGTGAATTGAAATTATTTAACTTGGGTATTTAACGTTACATACTCGTAACTATAGACGAATGTTAAAAGGCCATATAACGCACCTTCGCTTCATAAGGGTATAATGTACAATATGATTGTAAGGGCAATTGTGCCCTTGTCCTACCGAAGGTGCGATTATGATGAAGTTGGTACTAGTGTTCCGCGATGTGGATCTCAATAAGCATCATTACTATGCATATATTAAAGTTGATCGTATTTCCTTGAAACTATTAAATGTGAAACACAATTAGAAAGAAAATCCTCAATAGTTTTATTGTTGAAACATGACACCTTTTTCACATGGAGTTGGTTGACTCTTCGAAACCATGATCTTTACCAATGTTTTTTGATTAAATACTTGAGTATTTATAACTTTGCTCGTGTTGAATAATATACATATTATATAGCCTTATTCTATCTTTAGTGATGTGTTTCTGACGCGTTACTCTCCACATATGTATAAACAAATCCCAATTCCAACTCTCATGATTTGTATAACTTATAAGCTGATCCGTGAAATTTGTTAAATTAAAATCAAAAATACAGTTAAGTAAGAGGATTGCACCGGGCCGGGCAGCGGCTTTATAAAATATTCATATTTATTGAATTCGAATACAATCTGAAATTCACAAACACATAATTTAGCTGGGCCTTTATCCTCGCATAACCTTAATTTCATTTAAATTAATGGGAAAACAAAGGAATGTCATCGGAATATACAGATCAGACCAAGTATTTCTTTATTCAGATACCTATTGACCCAGGAAAATCGGTAGGCCTTCTCTCAAAACAAACGTTTTTTGGTCTCTAGGTTTTTTTACAATGAAACAAATGTTATCAGCTGACTTTTAACACGAATTACTTATAAGAGTAAAATAGTCCAGACTTAAAACTTGTAGGTTGTTTTGGTGTTTAAATTACGTCAAGATTAGGGATGAATTCCGAGATCTCGGAATCTCGAAATCTCGGAATTTCGGACCAATTTTTCAGATATAACAATTCCAAGATTAGACGGAGCAGTACCGGAACACTTTCAATATCGAAATTGAATTCATTACCTTTTAACTCCGGTATTGTAATATCGAAAAAAACGTAGTATTTCGAAGTTATCTGTGGAGATGCCTGGTATAGTTTCAAGTGCCTACACATAGACGACATCACCTTCTATGCATTTAATGTAGGGCATGCAGTATCGGACAATTTCCAGTATCGGAATTGAAAGTCACACACAAACTCACGCCTTTTTTCCCAGAGTGGGGTAAGTAGGCAGAGCTACAGAATTTCCAACAACTCTAAAAGCTTGTTGATAATTCTGTAACCATACTTTGCACAATGAGGCTAAGATATTTACCAGTGTATTAGTGACAGGTTGCAAGCCCATCGCCTAACAGTACTACATACCTTTATTCCCTTAGTCGCCTCTTACGACTTCCACGGGAAGACATGGAGTGGCACTATTCTAACCCGGCAACCACACGGGGGAATTGAAAGTCGGTATTAAATATTGAATAGAAAGTGTGTTTTTTTAATAGATTGAGCCTGATACTGATACTGGAAATTGTCCGATACTGCATGCCCTAGTCAAGATATGTGTTTGTAGAATAATAAATACGAATGAAACTATGAAGTACGTAACATCGCGTGGGCGTAATGAACGAATGACCACTCACGCAGATAGATTGATTACCATCAGCCAGAGTCGAACAAAAACAATACCATTTTGGGTGTTCGAAAGACTTCATCAACAAAATGTAGTATTTATAAATTGTTATCGAAATGGCGTTAGGTATGGAGTAATTATTGACCGATAAAATCGCCATCAGCGTCTAAAATAAAATGTTGGTATTGAACAATAATTTATCGAATAGATAAATTATAGAGAGAGAATAATTTGTTTAAGTATCATTTTTTTATGCAGGTAGCCACTTGTATCCATTTTAACAATGTATGCTCACTCAATAGTTGTGTCACTTACAAGGAAGAAAAATTATACGCTTCCGGGGAGGGCGGGATACTGAATCCAGCCAAAGCGAAACGAAGAATTCTGCAGCAAAATGCTTTTCCGGGTAGGTCCTCTGAACACTTAATACGCCAGGTTAACAAGTCTAAAAGAATTAAGCATTAAAACCCGACTACCACTGCAGCATTGGTGTGTTCCGATTTGGGGGTAAGACAGCCGGTGAAATTACTAGCATAGAGGCATTCCATCTTAGTCTTAGGATTGTATTGCAGTCTTGTGAGTGCGAATGTCTATGGGTCACAGTTTCCACTTACCATCAGGTGGCCTGTGTGCTCGTTTGCCTTCTCTATGCCAAAAAAGAAAAAAAAGAAAAAAAAATCATCAGGGGTATTTATTCTCTCAAAAACAACGGACGACGCTCGGACGAACGACCGCCGCTGCGATTTCGCTCGTTCGTCCGACCGTCCGTTGTTTTTGAGAGAATAACACCCCTGGACTGAGGAGTACATACAGTGTATGCTATGATCCTCCTTGAATTAATTCCAAACCAACGATACCCTTGAAATCCTTCAAGATATTTAATCCCTGGTCACTAAGAAACATGAATACATACACCCGAAAAACATTACCCACCTTTTTGGATAGTCAAGTTAATGATTTTGCAAGCTAATAAATTAAGAGCAAGTGATGTAAATTGTCCCCTCAACTACTAGGCGCACATAAATACGGGAAAGTAATCACCGTCATTAAGCACTCGGCCCGGGCCTACAAAGTACATTCAAAACAGTAGCACTGGAGCCGCTCTTGGAATGCAAAAAAGTAGGTCAGTCGTGTTTTGTTATCGTTCTCCTTCACTGTCTTTTTAGTCCTATCTTTTCAGCGAGGCTCATTTGTTTAACGAAGACATGTTAAACAGAGAATACTAAATAAGGGAAATGACCAAAACTATTTTTGTTCTATCAGTGCAGAGCTGGCCAACAATCATACGGCCGCCTGCCTGACAGTAACCACAGCCTGCTTACGCTAGTTATATCAGATGCGTCACTCATATTATTATACTAGCTACCCGCCCTCGCTTCGATTCGGTTTATGTGAGTATGAGTGAAAAATAATTATGGCAGTCAATAGAGACCCAAGAAAAATACAAATATTATAAAGCTGAAGAGTTTGTTGGTTTGCTTGAACGCGCTTATCTCTGGAACTATATTGGTCCGATTTGAAAAAATCTTTCAGTGTTAGATAGCCCATTTATCGAGGAAGGCTATATATCATACTCACATAAACCGAATCGAAGCGAGGGCGGGTAGCTAGTATAATAATATGAGTGACGTATCTGATATAGGGTCTCTATTGACTGCCATAATTATTTTTAGTCATAATGTGTTTCAAGTCATAAAAAAATATCGGAAGTCATACATAATGCATTTTTCTCAGGACACGGTTATTTTTTCAGGATTTTTATAAAACTAACCTAACCTTACCTAACTAATCTACACGATAAACGTTTATTAAAAACTGTAACTTCAGCCTGAAAGAAGTTATGACAAAAAAAGTATGACTAACAATACATTATGACCAACGATATGTATGGCAGTCAAGGGGATCCGATTTTTCTTCCTACAGGTTGGCCGCACAGCGCTCCACGTGGCTTGCGAAGGCGGCCACTCTACGACCGCTACTCTCCTAGTAGCTCGGGGCGCGGACAGGGAATCCCGGGACCTCTCGGGGCGGACACCGCTCCATTTAGCCGCTGTCCATCGACATACGGAGCTCGTGAGGGCTCTGCTCGACGCGGGGTGCAACGTGGATGCCACTGACGATGTGAGTTTATGTCACCCTGGTCATTCATTATATTTTTTCTACAAGTAATTTTTTCCTATAGTTAGAAAGGTAGTTGAATTATGAACCCAGGATCTTGCATGGTTTGCAACTTAGCAAGAGAGTTACGTCCTTTTGAAACTACACGGGAATAGGTTGTAAAGGAAAACAATCGTACCCGCGCTAGGTTACATCGACTAACGTTGATGATAAAGTATCGATTCCCTGAAAGTAAAGAGTTCAATTCCGCTCCGTAAATCGATATTCGTTTTACATAATGTAAAGAGTTCCATTCAATATCTTAATAGATTCTTCAGATTGCTTAAATTATATTTTGTTAAGCAAAACACGAATAAATTGGCAATACTAGGATTCCCTTTGTCCACGTATTTTATGTAGCCCTGCCCCTAACCCTCAGGGGTTCGTTTATTATGCTCACCCGTAAAATATTTGTGTCTGAGACAAGTCTTTGAAATAACGTTGGGCCTTACCCAGATAGTACAAAGTAGACCTAAAAACGAATTAGTAATTGTTAAGTGGTTGTTAAGTGGTCATAAATCACACCTTTATTATAATGCCTGTTATGACAGGCACAGCAGTCACGGAAGCTATTAATAAAACTCCGAATTTAAAATCTGCTATCTTTCTGGCTTGTTATTGAGCAGGGAGATTTCAGTTAGGTGAGGTTTTAGAAATTTTACCACAATAACCTAATATGCAAGTAAACTAGATTTCCTTTTTTCAGAACGGTGTAACTGCGTTGCAAATGGCCTGTGCCCAGGGCTGCCGCGGCATCGTCGACCACCTCCTCTCGTTCGGAGCCGACGTGCACTTGCAGAATAATGTGAGTACTCAGCCGCTTTCGTTTCATGCTCGCCTGGTACCGCCTTCGAATTTTCTGCAAATGTAATTGGAAATTGCGCGGCGTCTCTCGTCAAAAATATTAGTTTACCGTGGAACTTTAAATTGCATGCACATCTGCAAAGCAAAACAATATAATGTAGTGAAGGCACGAAACTTTCTCAAAATTAAATCTTATTTTCAAATGTCAAATGCAATGGTCTGTCAACTTAATAAAGACCTACCGTATCGAAATCATAACAAAATACTTAATTTTCGTTATAATATTGTAGGACTCGATTCCCAAGTTCCAATGATATCGGTATTTATCATTGCATTCTGAACCCTATTGAATGTGCAGGTGGGATCATCGGCGCTGCACGCCGCGTGCGCAGCGGACGCAACCGACATCGTCGAGCTCTTGCTGGCGCAGGGCGCGGACCCAGCTCTACCTGACCAGGTAACTTCTATCATCAGATTTTCAATTATGACCTGTGGTTATTATCCTATAGCTCTGATTTCCAAAAAAACCTAAACATACACAAACATACACATACATAAACTCACGCCTTTATTCCCAGAGTGGGGTAGGCAGAGCTACAGAATTTTCAACAACTATAAAAACTTTTTGATAATTCTGTAACCACATTTTGCACACTTAGGCGAAGATGTTTACCAGTGTATTAGTGACAGGTTGCAAGCCCATCGCCTAACAGTACTACACGCCTTTATTACCTTAGTCGACTTTGACGACATCCACGGAAAGATACGGAGTGGCACTATTCTAATCCGGCTACCACACGGGAAACATACAAGGTTCCATATATAAATTTTGTTAAAAAAAATATCGTAGCTGCCAAAAAAGCACCATTACATTTTATAGAGTTGGGATCAGAGAAATGTACCCTGAACCATATAGTATTTATTTGTTACATTTACGTGGTGCTACGTGTAAGTTTATCATAGTATGGATATAACTTTATACTGTGGTTTTATTGTAAGTGAATAAACCTAGAACCTTCACGGGTGAATGAAAATAATGCATCCGTCACTTTCTGACACGATATAAGTACGAGAGTGGCGGATGCTTTATCCATATTTAGTCACGCGATAAACGCAATCTAAATCAAATTCAAAATATATCGGTAACGAGTGAATCTACTAGCGCTTCGGACAAGACCATCATTGCGGAGAAGAAGCGCCGCAAGAAACTCCAACAGAAGGTCATTTTTTCAAATATAAAATACAATAATACCTACTTAAATGTCGGTTACATTACAAGGTAAATAAAGTAACAAATATTAATTATTAGAACAAGCACAAAAAAAACCTTACAAATGTAAGATCAAATTCATTAAACTAAAAATAATGACTAGGAGAACAACATGACGAGGTATCTACGTCAGAAGCCATAACTAGAATAACAAGTCCTTGCAAGCACACTAGGCCCGCAGGGATGTTCATACAGTTTAATGAGCCTGGTTTACATGCCCTGTCAGCTGGTTATCGCTTTTATCGCGTAATTTCCTGGCTGTGCTGATAATGTCTCACGTCACGTGTCATATTTAAAGTGATATATGACACCAAGACCGAGCCTTGAATTAGCGAAAGCTTGATTATAGATAGAATTACGTCCTCCATAGACGAATGAATAGTTGTTATGGGTGAAGTTAACTACATCACGACTGCTAACTACAAGCAGTACCTCGCGGTTGGAATCGACCGATAGTTAGGTCGCTAGATCGTTCTAATTGGCATACATTTTTAAAAGGTCTGATAAAAATCTTGCTGAAAAGTTCATGAGGCGTTTAAGCTCTTTAATCATTAGCAGAAATGTGTTCATTTGTTTTCTCAGTAAATACACACATTAAATCAAAACTGTTTCCCAGACGGGTAAGGCAGAGACCTTTCTTTCCACCTGCTACGATCCTGACAAACCTCTTTCGCTTCTTCCACATTCATACATCGAGTCATGCATGCACGTCTGTTTCGGGTATGTAGATTCGGCCCTTTTCCAGTATTTCTCCGATTTGATTCGAAAAAGTACACCTAGGGCGGCCCCTTCCGACCTTTCTACTTATTGCACTTTCGCTCTGTATATCTATTTGGTCAAATGACCGAACCATCGAATCATGCCCTTTTCAATCTCAGTTACTACATCTTCTTTTAGTCCACATTTCTGTAACACATACATACCAGTAAATAATAAAAAGAAAAATAGTTTGCTTTTGAGACAAACCTCTATAGAGCTTCTTAATAGAGTTCGGCTGGCTATCGCTATGACCCTTGCCGAATGCAACTGACAGTATATCTGTCACTTGATTGCCGAACTACACTTGCTTGCTGCTTCATTGCACTTCGTTCTTTTTTCAGGACACCTTTTAAAAAAGTTCCTGTTGTCAATTAGCTAACGATCTTACGCGGAAATGATACGGATTTTTTTATTAGTAATGGCTTTGCTCTTGACTAACTCTTACCCTTGGAGGACGAAGATTTTATCGACGACGATGTGAGGTCACCTAGAAAATACCTTCACCATAGCTTTAATTAGGATCAGATTATATGCACTCGGAAATACCGAGGCCGGAAGCGCGTTCCATTCTTTTGCAGTACGCATTATGAACGATGATGCAAAGCGCTACGTTCGGCGGAATTTCAAGATTTTTTGCAAGAAGCAGGATTACGATCAAACATATTAACCTCTTTATTGAATTCACATCGTGCTAACACGGAATGCATATTTATCACGCGAGGAAGCAATAAACGACGCTGAAGTGTCGAGCAGTCGAAGCGTATTATCATACAGTCGACAACTTGTCCTTACGAGCTACCATATAACGTTTTAATGACAGCGTTCACTCATGGGAAAGATAAGTCGAAATGATCCATTGATTTTCTCTGTCAGGGTTCTAGCAACTGAATAATAAACAATTTAAGCTTTTTATCCTACTCGAAGAGTTTTGATAATAGAAGAAGACGATAGCGGAAAAGCGGGGTGGCCTTTGCCCAGCAAAAATAAATAAATGAAGCCACACGTGCAGGCAGTTCTTTACTGGCGGCAGTATGGCAAATCTACAGTGTGTTACCAGCACCCTGGCTTTTTTTCAAGTACATTAAAATAACGTATATTTGTAACGTAACCATGACATTAATTTAATTAATAAACAAATCTTTAGGCTTTGTTAACATTCTAACAAAATTTTAATTGCCAGCAATGTAAAGCACAGCAATTTGACAAGTGTAAATGACAGTCGACGGATACTTTGATTATTAATTATTATGATATGCCCCCGTACCACGACATGCCTTGTACCAAGCAACAGCGATACTGATAACGATGAACACGCAGCACATGCACTACATTAAAAATGGACAGTATCTAAGACAATTAATTGTGAAGTTATTTTAATTATTTTTTAATTGATAATACTTGCAAACAATTGCGAAAGCAACATATTATCGGCAGTTTTAATAAATGCCCGCATGCCGGTAACACACTGTATACAACACGTTATGAGCGACGCCACACGAGCGTTGCCTGTGCGGGACGTCGTCGCAACGCTGTACAACGCAGCAGCGACGAAGCAACGCACAGGCAACTCTGTATGGGGTTCCTCTTCTTTTTTTTTGACCTGGACCGCAAGCGGACATTGAAACTGCTTATCGTCCAACAGCGCCCATATGAAGACCCTTACGGCGCCCTAGACAAGTACATTGTTGCCTAGGCGCGGAAAGTAAGGGTTTTCCTGACGAGGTGGTTAGCTGGCCGAGCAATAGCGAGGCCTGCTAAAATACGAGTCAGGAAATCCTCGTTTGTGCCGCGGCATACATATTTTCTCAAACATGCGAGGAAATAACACAAATATATAATTACAAGTATTTTTAAAAACCTATGACAAATTCGGAGTACGCACAACGCACCGCCGCCGGCCCACACTGCACCCACAAGTTGGGTGTGCGGGATTTTTTTTCACGTTCCTTTCGATTTTGGATGCAATAGAGAGCACTTTTAATAAACAATATGGACATGGACGGAGTGTTTTCATATGGTTTTTTTAGGGTTCCGTAGTCAAACTAGGAACCCTTATAGTTTCGCCATGTCCGTCCGTCCGTCCGTCCGTCCCCAGTCTAGCTCAGAGACTCTTAGTACTAGAAAGCTGTAATTTGGCATGAATATACATATTAGTCACGCCAACAAAGTGGTAAAATAAAATTTTGAAAAATATTTTTTTTAATGCACCTCCCCTACACGTAACGTGGGGATGCCTTTTTTTTTTCTTGCCTACCCCATAGTGTGGGGTGTCGTTGGATAGGTCTTTCAAAAATATTGCGGGTTTATGCAAACAATTTTTCGATTAAGGGATCCGTTTATGAAATATTAAGCTTTAAAGCGCTATTTTTTGTTAGAGTCAAGTGTCCCCCCCCCCCCTACAGCCAAAACTACAAATACTAAAAATCTGAAAAATATCTTTAACGAAAGCGCATATAACGAATTTTAAAGGAAAACTATCACGGCTATGTAGACATGATTAGTTCCTGAGATACAGGCGACTAAAGTGTTTATACCTATCAAAATCGCCTATGATAACTTTGATAGAAAAATTTGTTAACGGGGCGTGCAGGACGCGCGGGGGGAGTCAAACTGTCCAAGCAACAAATCGAGCGACAGCCGCGCTCATAAGCGCGAGCGCCTAGATGCGTTTGGACGTGCCCCGGAATGCTACCGACAAGTTTGCGATTTGCGATCTGATAGTTTACAAATTTTCGATTAGATTATTGATTTGAGTTGAGTACCTATCGTTTGGAAAACTTAAAATTCTATTTACTGGACCTTGTTTTTTTTTCAATTTCTATTAATTACTATATAAAAGATTTAACTTTTATTGTAATTTAAAGTCGGTTTGAAGCAGTTTAGATACCTAACTACCTACATAGGTATACTGATCTCACACTTAAAAGCTTGGCTCTTGTTTGAGATATTATATACGAATTTATAAGAAAAAGAATCATAAGTAAGTAGACTTAATTAGTTCCTGAGATACAGGCGACTAACGGGTTTATACCTACTAAAAATCATCTAAGACAGCGCCAAATAACTTTAAATAGAAAATTGGTTCATACATGTTGATTTTTGAGATAGTTTTTTGTGTTTGTCGTTACGGCTTCGGAACCCTATACTGAGCATGGTCCGACATGCTCTTGCCCGGTTTTACTCCTAGGAGTAGAATGAGGCACTTTCCATCCGTGTGCTTCATTCGGAAAACCGTTATTTCCGAGCATGTTTGAGAAAAATACATTCTCTAAAATTCGTTTTCGGATTGAGCAGCAAACACGAAATGTCGATTGTCATCTGTCATCCTGCATAACTGTGGCATTGACAATACTATCCACTAATCGTTGAGCAAATTTCCGTAACACATCAGTACCAGTGGCGCGTTAATAGGTCGATGTTTCATAGAAATCGTGAAGCCTGGCAAATGTTTCGTTAATTAGTTTGCTTAGGTTGGATTGGAATGCTTGATTGGCCGCCATTTGAGAAACGAGAGAGCTATTTGAAATTCAAAGGAAACAGCTGTTCATGTTTATACCGCATATTTATGTTAAAGGAACACCTTGACCTAACGGTTCTACTTATTCTGATTGGTTTGAACCCATTTTACTTTATTATACAGCCACCCTCGCTGTTGAGTAAATATAGAGCTTCCCTAAAGTTAAAAATATTTTAAAAAATGTGAATAAATGGCACGAGGTTGAATTCCAATCATCGTAGTTCAATCCAGGTTCGTTAAGCCAACATACCTTGCAATAGTCCTAAGCGTTTTCAACACATTACAGTCTTAGGATTGCCATCTCAAGATTAGTTGTAGAATGCAAATGTCTGGTCTCAGACCCCACTTACTATCCATGTGGTGGTCCATGAATTGAAGTCAGTAAAGTAATAAGTGATGGAACTTCTTTTCACTTACAACATTGTTGACTGCGTAGGATTCTCAGGCTTCTATACCTCCATTTCCATATCGTTTTATATGTTGAGTCTGCGGTGTCAATTTGCAACATAGGGTGCCTAAATTAACTACATCGGTTTACATATTTCAGCTAAAGCCTATTTTTATTTTTAGTCTAGACCAAATTTCCTTTCTGGACTACTCCAGTCCGAATTAGCCTGGAGGTTGGGCACGAATAAATAATTGACCCGTTTCTGGTTCAGGTCAATAAACTGGATTTTTTTAGTGGCGGTGAACATTAGCTTTAAGAGATTATTATACATACATAAATAAATGCGGACAAGCAATATATACCTATGCCATATTTCAATTTGATTGGTTCTCCTGATTTGGTCCTTTTCTACCATTTTGGTAGTAACGGAACCCCTAAAAACGTACAGAGGGCTGAGGTGGCGCGTTACTCAAAGAAACAAGTGTATTCTATCCATCTGCGGTGTAACTCCACAAACTTCGTGCAAACCTCTTTTTCTTAAATTAAACTTACTTCCGCTACCATGCTTGTACATTTTTGAGATCGCCAAATTTGTTCGGCAAAATATAAAATTGTTTAAAATGACTCGCGACGTGTTCCCCAGAAGTACAAGGAATTTGGACAGACTTGTTGTAGGAAAGCAGCAAAGGACTGCAATGTTTAGGAAAAACAGTTCCTCAATGTGTGTTCTTATTTATAACAAAATACCTCAGCATATTAAACAATTGCCTGGTAATAAGTTTAACGTAACATTATTTAAATGGTTACTAAATAATAGATTTTATTCAATTAGCGAAATATTTTTATAAAAAACAAAAAACCCCTAATTATAAGGTACTAGGGCGGTGCGGTGTGTGCATGTGTTCCTACCTAGTCCCTAAGCATTGCTAGTTGTTAGCACTATAAATTTGCATGCTGTGCATCGACAGCTGAAGAAGGCGGCTCAATATTTTGTAACTACCTCCTGTAATAACCCTTTTTCTACGCAAATAAAGATTTTGATTTGATTTGATTTGATTTGAACCCCTCCACCACGTTTTGGAAACGCTTTTACCATGAGAACGCGGATCGAACGAATGAGGAGGAAAATATGAAACGGAATGCAATATGAGGCGTTTGATGACTTAGCGTTTTTTATTTTGCATTTATTATGCTTGTAAAGAATTCCTTGTTATACCTTGTTCAACATAACAAAAAGAATTTCCAAATCAATTAGTCTCAACAGTCAAAGATAAAGTTTTAGATACTTACCTACTGGGTAACAGTAGCTAATGTCACGTGTCAATGTATTGTTGAAAAAAAAATGTTTCTCGTTCATTTTTGCTTTATCCTAAATCAAAATACAGGTCAAATGTCATTGATGATTGTAACAATTATGTTCTTTATTTAAATTGAATTCAGGTTCTCTGAGCAGTTATGTTTTTTTATCACTAGTGGAAACTGTTTCGGCACATGTAGGTGGGCCATTCTACTTTTCGTTGTATATAACTTTTAGCCACACTCTCACTAAACTATTTTTATTTCAACAAACGGTAAAGTGCTGCTTTTTCTAACTTAAAACTAGAAAAGGGACATCAATAAGCTTATATATAGAATTAACCTAATTCATAAAAAGTTATTTGTAATAACTATAAAGTGAGTAACGCTGTGGACGTTGATGTCCCCGCCTTTTCTATGGAAAATGTGCAATTTACCACTGAGTTACCGAGATTCTTCAGCGATAATTGAGTAATTTAGGATATTTTTTTTTGAAAACCGTTAATGTAAACATTCTAAGTTCACGTTATTTGTTTATTCGCGGATTCATCATTTGGTATACTTTTTATCGGACGATAGCAAAAATGTACACTGAAAAGTAGAATGGCCCAGGTATTTGTATTTTATCCTGTGTTTTAATTGAAACTGCTTCTTTTTCAATAAACAATATCCTAACCGCCCCAATATCGGTATAAGAAGGGAATCCATTATACGATTAGTTAAATGGCAGTAATTGATAGTTGAAATTGAAATTGTTCAAACTTCTGCGCTTAATCTTAGATTTTCAATAATGCATAATTTAGGATTTATTGGATTAAAATCCAATGGCACTTTAAAGTTATTGAAACTTCCTAACTTATGATATTTCACCTCAAACAACTCGAACTGGAGCCGAGAACTATTCAAAGGGTTTGAAAGTGTTACAGGGGGGTTATTATGACATAGCTATGCAGTACAATTCACGCTGAGAGAAAAGGACAGAGCTATAGCAGTTATATAGCTCTGTCCTTTTCTCTCAGCGTAAACGGGACTGACCATGTCTTAGTAACCCCTCTGATTGTGGCTAAAACCACTACGAGTATTATACATACTGTAAATGATTAATACTGTTTTGAAAGAAAATAAAGATAAAGTAATAAAGATGATTAAAGAAGAATAATACGAAAGAGTAGCAAAAATAGACAAACGTATTCCGTGTAAAGATTCTTGACTATTTTGGTTACGTTGCCCGCGAGGAAACAGACGACCTTTATACACCCAAACAAACTTTATAAATTGGAAATGTTGAAGGAAGAAGACAACGCGGACGATCACCTCACCATTGATTGGTGTGAACAAGGAACGGCGTCATTGGGCTTAAGGAAACCCTGAAAGAAGCCAAAAACGGCACTAAAAGGATGGAGGAATCATAGACACAACCTTCAGCAATGTACATTACAACTATGAAGAGAGGTTGTAAGTAAAATCTATAAATCTATCTATACACAGTAAAAAGAAATCGAGAAACCGCAATCACAACGGGAATTAGAAATCGTTGGAAACAGTGTTCATCATGACAACGTGCGGAGAATATAGAAAAGAAGAATAAAATTGATAAACATTGAGAAACTAAGCTTAATGTTTCAGGTATAATCTGCCTATAATACTTAAAATTAACTTTCTCAGACGAGGGATGAGCGCGCGTCTCGGGAGGATCCCGGTTTGGGCACAATATTTACTTTAAGCTTTATCGCGAGCAGTTTTCAACTTCTTAATACCGCCTCGGGACAGGAAACTGCTTTTGTAGTTCATCCTCAACTTAGAGATAACTTTAACAGAGAGTATTAAAATATAAGGCGATCTTAGAACTTACATTACTTATGCAGCTTTTAAATCCAAGATGGCATAAAAAAAAACTGACATTATTTCGATTCCCACTTTCAGAGGTAATAAATAAATAAGTCTTAAACAACCCAATATTTTTTTTATAATGTCTAGCTAATAACAACACTAGTAAATCTAGCTTTCTATTAAAAACTGTATCCGATATTGTTTATTTGTTTGGGAACTACAACTCCCCAGGCCGACAAGCGGTAAACTTAAAATGCAAATTTGCGTCGGAAATAAAATAAACAACAAATATGTAGCGAAACACAGCGCAGGGGACACCCGGGTTTGAACCGGGGACCATTCGATCTGCAGTCGAATGCTCTACCACTGAGCTATATCCCCGTTGGCAGCGTTTGCAAAATTGCGCATCGGAACCTTAAACCGGTATGTCCGTGACGTCACCCTCATGCACCCACGACGTTTAAGACCATACTAAACATTCGAATGAATATCTTATTAATATTACAAATGCGAAAGTTTGTAAAGGATTTTTGATGTTTGGATGTTCGTCTTTTAATTACGTATGTACATGGTGTAACGCGTGTGGAAAAAGAATATGTACATAGCAAAAAGTGATTAGAATTGGCAATATCCAGTTCACCCCAGCCTATATAGGCCGAGCAGCATCTTAGGGCCCATAGTGATAGTGTATTTCTATTAAAATAATGTATTTTCTCTGTACGTTATATCTCCATGGATCATAACATAAGCAAATGTCTATATACTGAATTAACATAGGTACATAATTAGGAAAAACAGGATCCTTAATCCGGCAGGCTAACATAACATAGCCAAGTATAAATCTTGACTTTTTTTGCATCTACGTGTGTGTTTATTTATTTTTAATAATGGTTGTATTGGCAATTCCCCTACTTACAAAGCTACCGCTACCTTTAAGAGATTTACCTAAACTTAGTATCCACCTTAAGTAGTCCCCGAATCCAAATATGTCGCGTTGCTTGATACGCACGCAACCGAACACGGCCACACGGCCCTGACATGAACCTGCTCGGGCCGTGCTGTTTATTTTCCATGTGGTTCCTCGCGGCGCGTACGCTCGAGTCACGCACACATGCAAGCCTCGCGACGCGCGATACACCTTTGTTTGAAGATGAACCAGGGTGATGAAACCAGTACACAACAAGGACCAATAATGGACACTTGATCCTTATGGGACAGAAGATAAGAGTTATTCATTCATTTTTAGACTATAAGAAAATTGTTCAATTTATACTATGCCAAAACGCTCGTAACGATGCAACAGGAAACGGTTGCGTTTATCTAGTATTGCCACACAAAAAAAAGAAAAAAAACTACGGTTAAAAGTAAAGAGGACCACTTACTGTCGCTGATGTTTGTGTCAACCTCCTTTTTTGTTTTGTTTTAGATATTTAAGTCAGGGTCCCTCTGAAAACCAGCGCCACGGCTTGCTGTGGCTCAAAGCTGAGAAGGGCCCTTTTCAACGCCATGTTAAATGTTTTAGTCATGTTTTTTTTTCAAATGTGTCTATGCGTTGGATAAATTATTTCTATTCTAATATATAAACGCTGGTTAGAAAGCACCGTTCGTCTCCGGTGGCCCTTTTATTAATAAGTAATGTGTCCGATATTGGCTGGTAAATGAAGATCCCCCGGAGGCCTGCGGCGGCGAAGGCCTTAAATTCGGGATGAGCTGAACATCCACGAGCGGATGCCTTCGGGAACTAAAGCGTAAATTAATTATTAGAGGCGTTATCATGTAAAACCGGCCAAGTGCGAGTCGGACTCGCGCACCGAGGGTTTCATATCGACCGCCGCGCAGTAGGTACTATTATATTCCTATGTGATTTCGATTTCGAATCGGCGCGAGCCTAACTCACACTTGGCAATTTTTTAGTATAAGTGGTTTTTTTTTTTTTATTATTTTTTATTACTCAATATAACACAGTATAAATTACATTACATGTCAAATTATATGCAGTTACATTGAGATCGGCAGAAATAGAATTAAATTATAATAGTAAAAATAGTAAAAGCGAGTTTCTTCAGGATTTGTACTATACCTAATCATACCAAATTTAAAGCATGAATGTTACAGTTTTAACAATTTTTTTTATTTGTTAGTATTAGCCGCCGTAATAATAAATATACTGAAAAAAACAACCCACTATCTACACTGGCTCGAAAAACTAAGAATCACACTTTGAAAAAAAAAAATTGAATGAAAAGTGTATTACGATTTAAAAGATACAGCTCTTTTAAGTTAGGACGGACGGACGGACGGACGGATGGATGGACGGACACCGGAGGTATATTAATAGGATCCCGTTAGGATACCCTAGAATATACTAGAATAGAATAGAATAGAATCATTACAATTAGGACTAACATAAAGCGGGCTCAAATTGTACTACCACCATCTTATCCTTTAACCTACCGCCAAACAGCAATGTTCGCATTGTTGTGTTCCGGTGTGAGGATGGCCGGTAATATTACTAGCACAGAGTCATAGAGGCACTTCATCTTAACCTTCAGCGTCAGCAAGTTTAGCGACGGGTTTGTAATAACTTACTTGTGCAAATGGATTCTTAATTTTTAATTTTATTATTGTTAATAGCACTTACCCAGCAGTAGTATTAAAAGTAATAAAAAAATGACACTTTTATAATTTGTCACGCGGCGGGACATTTCATCGTTTTGTCGGAATGAGAAACCGTAAAAATGTCCGCCACACAATAGATGTGGCGTTTTTGCGAGGTAAGAAATCCTTGGCTTCCTCGGCTGGAAATTAATATTAACTCTCTCTTTAAATTAAATTTACCATTTACAATTATTAAATGAAATAAAATTTACATTGATCTTGATTTGATCTTGAAATTTGATCCTAGTTGGCACTGGTTCTTACGAAGCTAGTGAACGCGGGTTCGATTTCCAATATGGGCACGTACTTTTGTGATGAGCGAGAGAGTATTATTTGTTCCTGAGTCTTGGATATTTTCAGTATTTAAGTATTTAGTACTCTATAAAGGTAAGCTTGTCATTGTACGCATAGTACAAACCAAACTTGGTTTTGAGACTTGATCAATTTATATCTATTTATTTATTATCCTCGTATCGTAAAAGATTGTATCTTTATGGCACTTACATCCCATTGTTGAGAAGCGCAATTTTTCGGCTCTATAACTCAATAACGGTATATCTGGTAATGTTGAAAATAATAATCGTTGAAAGTATTTATTTCACATTTTTTGGACATACTATTTAAAAGATAAATGGGGGGGGGACACAATTTATGCAACTTTCGGAGCGATTATTTCCGAAAATATTCACCTAATCAAAAAAAGCTGAGAACCCTTTAAGTGTTTAAAAGAACTGTCGAAATATGTGCCACACGATGATTTATGCTGAAGTTTTTTTTTGCATCTTCTGTTACATGTATCAAGTACCCCCAGAAAATATGTATTTTTGCATGATTCTGTCCATCCATCATGCCCGGTGTGACACTCGTATATCAGCCGGGAACACCACTAACAGCATTCGGTTTGGACACTGACAGTGATAAAGTGCGGAGTAGCGCACTGGTGCATTGTCGGGAGCTCTGTGGATAATGGATAGATAGGAAATTCCTATTAGGAAGAGGTAGAGTCGAGTGCAGATCATTTTGACCTCTTCGGTTGCGTAGATTCTGCTGCTGACTGTACCTACTGAGCATTTTAACGGGTTTCCTAATATCGGCGTTATAGTGAGTAGTTGAGTAAACATAACTACTTACAGTAGCTATTCGTCCTGACTCATTGCGCAACCATGAAGTTCCTGAATATAGATAATGTTGAAAACAGCAAAACAACGCTAAACTTATTTGTTGCGTATGGCAGAATAATAATAATAGCATTGTTTTACTACTGTAAAACATTATAAACATTCAAAAACTTGTTGGTTGTGCAATGTATCTGGATGGACTTCTTATCTGCCTAGTAATAGTCTTATAATATTTACAAAACTTCTAATTAGGTGACGCATTTGATTGAGCGGAATTAACTTAGGATGGCACACTACAATATGGTCGAATGTTAAAGTCTCTTTTGACCTGTAGGTAATTGATCAAACAGATGACTTTATCTTGCATGTAATGATTGTTACGTCCCGCATAAAATTCGTTTGACATAATTCCTTCCAGAAATAATTTTCGTCACGTTGCTTGAGCACAGTGTTAACGTTAGGTCAAAGCGATTTAGCGTTGTCATAAAAGTAATGTGCAGGTCATAAGACTCATAAGTAACGAATGGTATCGTAATGTTCCATGAATAACAAACCAACTGCTACGTCACGGTGAGAACCTGGGGGCCCGTAATACTCATACATTACGGGACTTGGGGGCACGAAACGAGCATGTGGATTAAAATTGTAGGCCTCCCTCGCGGCTCCAACGCATTACAGACGTTTTTACGCACATTTTTCAAAGTACCTACCTGTCCAATTCGGAAGTCCTGGTAGTTGCAAAAGAATTTGTTCGGCGATTTACAAGCTTTTTACTTGCTTTAGACAGATTGGACAAATTTACATTTTCATACTACGATTACTACGGCAAAGCAAAAACTTTTAACAACTTTTTCTTAACAAATTATCTTGTCGAATGTTTAATTAGTTTAGATCATAAATCAAAAAACTCGTCCGTATAACGTATACCTCGATGAATTTTTTTCTTTGTTTTTTCATTTGTTCGGTGATTAGACAGAAAATAAATCTTATGTTATGTTATACCTATGCAAACGACACTCTTGTGCACTCAAACCACGTGCATCTAAAACCACGTGCTTGTTATGATTATTATAATGTTGATTAAATAGTGCTATACTGCTTGTACACATCTTTTAGCATTATGCTTGAATTAAGACACTCTTTTGGTCACCACTTGAAGACAAATTGAGTCGAGTCGCCAGGGCAAAGGAATACAATTCTAATCTGTCGTGTGATATCGTTAATAGTTGGTTTTTATTGTTAGTGATTTTGTCTCTAATGTCTCTATTGCATTAAGTTTAAGCCCATCTTACTAATAAAATTGAGTCCTCTTGTTGCTAGGTTTTACTATCAACTGAATAAGGGTATCATTACGTCATCGATGTACCTACGGTATAAAAGCAATATGGACTAAATGGTATCCTTTCGTCAAACAAATTCATAAGTCGGTTTTTTTCTGAAACTGTTAACTTTAGAAAATGTTTAAAGGGATATCCTATCCCTTTAATCATATATACCTACCTCCAGAACCTGTAGGTTAGATTAGGATTGTTTTATAACAATGTAGAAAATAAAACGGTTTCAGGGAAAAATATTTTTCCAATTTATGAAAATTCGGACATACGGAACAGTTAGGAATTGAAATTCAACCTTGATATACGAGTAGGTAACAGGGCTACAATTAAATGTGGGTGGAATAGAGCCACAGGGCCTCTATTCCACACGGTAACACCTTATTGCTTCTAACGTGTTTCCTTATTGTCAACGTTTTGATGCTTAGCTCTTATTTACTTGACAGTAATGGCGGCCGAGTTAAAAACAATGCCGTAATTAAATTATTAATAAAAAAATTTTTTTTTTTTTATTCTTTATTATACCGAAATTGCTTCCCTATTGTACCTATGGCATAAAATTATTTGTCATATTATTGTTACGCATAATTGCTTTTAGCCGAATTAGCGATGGGCATACTCATCTTTACGCATAATTTTTTACGCATAAAATTTAAAAGCATAAATACAGAAAGCATATTCGTCATAAAGACTAACGTCAAATAGCATAAATACGAAAAGTCACAGTATTTGTCCTAAAAAATTGTCATGGGCAAATGGTAAGTTTTGTGTTAATATATATTTAGGAAGTAAGGCGAGGTCGACGGAGGTCCGCAAGCGGACCTTCTATTTTTGCGTTGCTTGGGCGCTTCGCGCCTGGATATCATACTAACCTAACCTAACCTAATGTACCTAACGTGATCTAACGTAACCTCATATTTTGTTGTTCATTTTGTAGGTTCATTCATTTAGGGAACTAAAATTATGGTTAATGACATATATAACAAATAATTAATAGCCCAAACAATAATATGCATAATGTGTTAGAGTTAGTTAGAAATTAGTCCAACTGAAATTATGCTAATAGCTTAATATGCCAAAAAAGTAGTATGCCAAAGTATTGCTATGCGACAGTACTATTATGCCAATACAAATTATGCCAAATGAATTATGCGAAGCAATAATAGTCTAAAAAAAATTATGCGATTGAAGGGGATCCCCCGTATTTACGTCAAAGACGTCGTTTTACCGAGTTGAATTGAGGCCCAGTAAAGGCGCACGTAGTTATTGTAAACAATCTAATAAGTAACAAATATGGCTTAAAACAAACACTCAACATTCACCTGGGAGACAACAATGTCAGCAACACACGAAGAGTATAAGGGAAGCAAACACAATCTGTTCCCCCGCCCGCATGTCTACAAACAAATATACCTATATCTCTTCTGTTCCTTCGTCTCCGCAAAATAAATTACGCAAGGTAAAATTTAATTAAGCTTTCTTTATCCAACGCGCTGAATAAACGTATTATTATTAAAATATTCAATAGAAACATTCTTTGAACTGTTATGTTTTATCTCGGGACTCTTTGTATTTTGCAATATAAATAGCTCGTATTATTTCTTCTCAAAGATAATCTACATGTTTCTTACATTTGTTGAGTCAGGTTTTAGGGATGCGAGCTCCGAGATGTTTTCTGTTTTGCCTCCCTTTAGTGATGAGCCGACAGGAACATTATCGCTCTCGCATTCTTTCGGAGAAAATTCTCGGCAGTTTTCGAGAAATTTCTTCTACTTACGCTTAGTTTTGCATGCTTAACTAAAACATTTTTTTTTCTCAGGCCCTTTCTTTATTACTAGAGGTTTATTTTTGACTTTTTATTTCATACAACATGTGGCAAAATGTGAGCTTTTAAATTCTTTAGCATGAGACATCTTTACAAACATTTTCAGAATCGTTCTGAACCCGTGTTTACAAGTTTTTTTCAATATCCACCATAGTTTTAAA
This sequence comes from Acleris laterana, assembly GCA_963966035.1. NCBI lineage: Eukaryota > Metazoa > Arthropoda > Insecta > Lepidoptera > Tortricidae > Acleris > Acleris laterana. Next base: position 14,941,468 of record OZ014455.1, read on the forward strand.
CCGTGCGCGATTCTACTACAAGAGATTTTTACTGTGTCGACCGCCCTCATTATAAAAAACCGGGCAAGAGCATGTCGGACCATGCTCAGTGTAGGGTTCCGAAGCCGTTACGACAAACAAAAAAATATCTCCAAAAACCACATGTAACAAATTTTATATTTAAAGTTATTTGATGCTGTAGGTATAAACCATTTAGCACGATTATTATGAGTCTCTGAGCTAGACTGCGGACAGACGGACGTCGACGATTGTTTGACTTCGGAACCTTAAAAAAAGGAAGAAGGTTTGGAATTCAAGTATAACATCCCACAAGCGGCTACTTTTTCGGTTATTTCTGCATCCCGCCTGCGCTGAAAGTTCTCAAGTCGCGAGACCGGCACACCCCTAGTCCTGCTCGAGTATTCAATCACGTCGGAATCGATGAGCATGAACCCGATCAGCCCGAAATAGCAACGTCTGGGATTCCAGTCTTGTGCTCGTTTATAAATAACACATTTTGCTAAAATGAATAATGGGCACATACTCCATTCATGCGTTTATAAATAGAAATAGCCCCAAAATTTGCGTTGTTCTTCGCAGAAGTAACGAATAAAAAGTTTGTGTAAGTTACTATGCTGTTCTTAAAACTTGGAATACCTCTTTGTCCTTATCATAACCGATTCGAGAGAATGGAACAAAGCTGACCCAACTTGAACTTCAGTTTTTATATTGCTACAATTTATGGTCGGGGTCAGTCTCGAATGCCGAATGTGATAGTCGCGTGATGATTTTACGGAAGAACGCACACGTGCGTGGGTGTAAACGTGGAAAAAATAATGAAATGCAGCTTTATACTATTTGACGAAATCAAAAATCGTCGTCCTTACAAATGGCAAAATTCGTCACTCTGTAACACGTTACTGCCCCGTGGCTTTCGCAATCGCAATCGAGATCAAAGTGGAACAATTGTTTTCATTTTTTATGCAGACAAGGGTAAACGTACCAGTGAATGAACCCTTAAGGAGAATTTCGTCTTTAAATTTTTTTTTTAATGAAATGGAAGTTGTTACCAACAAATATAAATGTCGTTATCAATCAATCAAGTATACTAGTTTGCTTCTATAACGTTTGTTTTACAATAACATTGCTTAATTTTAAGTTATAGCTATTTTAAGCCGCAAACACCCCAAAACACCAGTGATTGAACATAGAAACACCAGTAAATGAACAAATGAAACCAGTGAATGAACAATGTTTAATTGTTGATTATGTTTTATCCTTCTTTTAAATTGATTTATAAAAATGTTATTTTACTACTTAGTGTTGATTGACGTGCAACTTTCCAGCCTGAAAACGCTGTAGGTATAATAGGTTATTTTCAAATAACGATAGTTCAATAACTGGCTCTTAAATTTTATGCTAAGCCAATAAATAAACCAGTCACATTGGTGGTAGTTTATTTACTGGAAATAATAAACCAGTAAATGAACGAACATTTTAAGCATTTAAGAGTTTGTTCGAATACTGGCCACATGAAGGACAATCCACTAACAGCTATGTTTCTGAAAAAGAAACTCTAATACAACAACGAAAACTCACAATATTGTAAAATAAGTAATTCACGCGGTTCTAGTAAATGAACACCGTCGTTCATTCATTGGATTTAGTGGTTTCTGTGATCCAGTTATAAAACATTTGGCCAAAAATGGCAATTTGAAACAAAAGCACTTGATATGGCTTGTAAATAGAAAAAATATATCCTTAAGACTTAAAATAAACACACACTACGGATCTCAGTTGTGTGGAATAAGAACAATGTCACTTCAAACACAAGGTAACTTACCCGTCTGCTAACTACTGCCCCATACAACGAAAACACGTCTGCGACACGTCAACTTTAGATGTCCGCCATGGTTCAACTAAAGCAACTGAGTTGAATTTAATGTTACCATGATGTTACTAGTAAAGATGCCAATCAAAAAAAAAATACTTTGTAGGGTAGAACTTAAAAGAAACCTTAATTTACGAAAAACCGCTCATTTTGTTCATTCACTAGCACTGTTCATTCACTGGTACGCTTACCCAAGGCTTCGATTTTCAAAATTAAAACGATTGCGATTGCGAGTGCGTATGGCAATAGCCCTCTGGCCACACTTTCCTCGACAGCGGCCGTAGATAATGACGGGCCTCGATTCGCCGCCGGGGTGATAAATCGATTTTTATTACTACATTTTTTTCACCGCAAGCGACTCGAAACTCTTGATACATTTTCATTTATGCGCTTTTTATAATGGCTCACAAATTGCATTGCATTTGAACGCAATCCTGGCAATAGTAGCGAGCGAATCGCAATGTTTACCCTCCGAAAACAAACCTCGAACGCCAAGTATTCAACAACAGTACATACACTCCAGAAAATACCAGGCGAACATGAACACAATAAAGGTCAACTAAAAGTTTAATGCACAAAGCGCAAATGTGAAGTTGTGAAAATTCTTCGTTCTGCGCCGGCCGGGCTCGCAGCTGCTGAATAATTGAAGCGGCCCCACACCCTGCCCGCTCTGCTCTCCCAGTACATAATCTTTTGCATAATAAAAATGGGAGGTCAATTGCAAATAAACTTTGCGTGTGCGGAAAAGGTATTTTCTCCCAAGTGGAAAGATACAGAAAAGTTGAAATAAGAAGATATCACAGGCTCTATTCTAATCGGTAAAACAATATTGCTTTTGTCATGATACGTTATCGTACTGTCAACGTTTTGATAACTATTATTTACTTCACAGTAAATGAGGCCGAGTTAAAAATAATACGATACATGTTTTTTTTTTTATGGCATTGAGAAGACAAACGAGCACACAGGCCGCCTGATGGTAAGTGGAAACTGTGACCCATAGACATTCGCAATCACAAGACTGCAATGCAATCCTAAAACTGCAAATGCGTTGCCAACCCGGAGGACTAAGATGGAATGCCTCTATGCTAGTCATTTCACCGGCTGTCTTATCCCCAAACCGGAACACAACAATGCGAACACTGCTGTTTGGCGGTAGGTTAATGGATAAGACGGTGGTAGCGATCCGGACGGACCCTGAACAAGGTCCTACCACCCGCAATATTGTTTTAACGAGTAGAATCCAGCCCCAACAATCTAAATGTTTGTCGCATTGCATTGGCGACGGCTTGGGAACGGTTTGAAAAATATCTGTTAATTATGGATTTTAACCAGGGGTGTTATTCTTTTAAAAATAACGGACGGTTATCATCGCTAGGACTAACCTGTTTTGTTTTGTTTTTTACTCTTCCTAATATGGTGTTTTAAAATGATAAGGCTTGACTTCTAGCTGTGAAAGTAAAAATGCAACTAAAAGCTAGCTTTTAGGGTAGGAAAGACGAGAAAAGAATGGTGAGCGGTGCGAACAAATTAATGAGTGAAATTAACCAATATTTCGAGCACTTTGATCAAAACCAAATTAATACTCTACTTGTAATGTGTTGCATTTCTGACGAGCTGAATGGCGATGTCATGTTTCAATCTCTACCACCACCGACACTCTACTATTATACCATAGAAAAGGACGTGGAAATAACTAAAATTAATCGTCAGATATTAATTTGAGAATTAAAGAAAACAGCCAATACCGTAGCTTAGTAGTACCTTGTCCCAGTAATGTATAACGTAGTGAGTTTGGTTTGAATTTAGTATATCAATAGTTATAACAAGGTACTTAAACGTTCAGCTACTTCTGTGTCCGACCGTACCATAAAATCTCGTTATAACACCGTGTTTCTGCGGAATTAAAAGCATCCTTTCAGCCAGTTACGCTAAAAGCCCTCTCGTCTTAAACTTAAGCCACGAGTAAATGGGAAACCTATACATATTTACATGTTCCCTACTTTAAGTAAACCGGGATGGGCGTTGATGCTCTATACCATTTCGCAGATGAGCACGTGTTTTAATTATTACATGGTTGGTAGCCTTGTATGTGCCGTTCAATGTGTATTTAATTAACATTAACAAATTGTATTGTTCGCGTGTACTCACTCATCTGAAAAGGGCCTCTATCGTTTTTGATCGTATTGTCAAAGTTTTGATAGCTCTTATTTTTACTTGACGATAATGGCGGCTGGTTTAAAAACATTGCCATAATCTCTACATAGTACAGTGAAACCTGGATAACTGGGACATGAAGGGACCAGCAAATTTGTCTCACTTAAAGAGGTATTCCACTTACCCAGTGTCTCAGATATCCAGGTATAAACAAATATCTGTCTCATTTACAGAGGGTTCCATTAACAGAGGTGGGATGAGAGATTATTTCAGTTAAAGAGGTGCGATTATTAAATAAAAAACGTACAAATTATGTATTTTGTAAATATGTATTTTACATTAATTGTAATCTTAAACGTTTTAGTTTTCCTTGTCCTTCAGAACATTGAGACTGAATTTTATCTTTATTTTGAATTATTCTACAAAGAGTAGATTTTGGCACATTAAATTCGACACAGACTTCATCGCGTGTCTTTCCACTTTCATAAACGGATATTAACTTTAGTTTTTCGCGTACTGATAAAGATTTAAGCCTTTGTTTCGGCATTTTTCAAAAAAACATCCGGACGATAGCAAAACCAAACTGAAACTGGAGGTCATTTAAGCACAAATAGCCAAGTGCGGAATTTGCGGGTAGAGGGTAGATTAAGAATTAGAAAACAAAACGGAAATTTATCTGCAATAAAGTTCAAGTTAAAGAGGTAACAAATTGGCGTTATCTCAGTTACAGAGGTAAATTCAAAGAAAACAACTAAGCAAGTGTTCTTTAAAATATAGTCTCACTAACAGAGGTAAAATACATTCACTGTCTCAATTATACAGGTAATTATGACGATGAAATCGGACGAACTAATCCCAGATATAGAGGTTTGTTTTGTCCCACTAACAGAGGTAAATCAGTGCTAAAGTGTCGGGACCTCAACATGAGTTCCAGCTATGGAGGTTTCTCATTTATCCAGGTCCCACTTAACCAAGTTTCACTGTATTAAACAAAGTCTCTTCTCACTGTCTATCTGTCTGTCCCTATGTATGCTTAGATCTTTAAAATACGCAACGGATTTTGATGCGGTTTTTTTAATACATAGAGTTATTCAAGGGGAAGGTATAAACCTATGACCATGTAGGTATAAAAAAAAAACAATATCATAGTCAAGCTCACAAATATATCCGTAAATATATATAATGAATGTCTAAATTGTTACGAAATATAAATGCAGAGAACATATCGATACCTTAGTTCACAATTGTAATAATTACATTTGAAAAGTTATTGTATTAGTATTTTTGTGCACAAATAATAAGTTCGTAACTTTACTGGCAAAAAAAACATTTAGTACGATTAAAGTATCGATATTATGTGTTAATTGCTACCCTAATTAGAAATTTAAGTATATTTTTTTAATTCTATAACAGAAAAAATTTATGTTGTTTAAATTACGCTTTGCAATACCCTTACTTACAGGGTTGTACTTAGAAGTAAGATTCTTTTGTGCAAAATACAATAAATAAATAAAGAAATAAAAAAATAATAGATTCTAGGCGAGTCAATTTCGGCTCACACGTGAATAAAATTAAATTATGTTATAGATTAACACCGTCAGTTAAAAGGGTAATTGGTTTAACTTGGCGCAGTGTCACCCCCTGCGAGTAACACCCGGTAAAGGTCAGCGAGCTTGCTCGGGAGATCACATCCAATTGACTGCGGGGATAAGTAAACAACTTACCGCTTTATGGGGTAAGTGGGCGAAGCAGTGGGCTGGAATAGTGATAAAAATAAGTCAAGTGCTGTTAAATAAATTAAATGATTGAATAGGTTTACCCTTGTTTCACTTCGCAGAATGTTCGTTTCATATAAAGTTATTTTCTGCTGAATCGTGTTGATTTCAGGTGAACTTGTGATCGTTACAGGTTTAGTCTAACCTAACCTACGTGAATCATATTTAAGATAACCTGAAATTGACACGGGTTCAGCAGAAAATAGCTTTCTACGAAACAAAAATTCTGCGAAGTGATACATTCTATGAAATGAGTGTCGATGAAACAAAGGAACACCGATTAAATAACTATCAGGTTACAACCTTAAATGAATTTACTAGACCACCAGGGAAATAACAACACAATAGACATGCTTATAGCGAAATACCAATAGGTATGGAAAACCTCCAAGCCTCAGGAACAAATTCTCGCGCTTATCACTCAAACATTTGCCCACAGAGTACATGCTCAAGTGCTAACTATGATAAGGTTAGTTAATTAATTTACGTTGGTAGTTACTTTTTTATTTACAGGCAAAAATTTATGTTTACACAGGATGTCTCAGTACTTGACGTAGGTAAATAATATTTACGTCAAGTTCTGGGACACCCTGTATGTAAATGAAGTAAAACGCGTCAAGACTTGACAGTTTCATTTTGAATAAGTAAAATAAGAATTTTAATAAACAAACAAGCTGAAACTAATACTACGACAAAACACATAAAAATGAAACTTTACGCTTTAGATCGATGTTTAAAAATAAAACTCACGCACAGGAACTTTCTATATCACATTTTAAAACATCATTAGCCGCTCGCTGAACAACCTCCATCAAAATATAATAAAGAGCAACCTTGTAACTAAAAACAAAACAAATCATAAGTTAATAACTTAGATCAAAGATTAGGCTTTCATAAAATAAAATATCATGTAAATATCTCAGCCAAGATAGCAATTCGTTATTTGAATATTAGTGAAACATGGCCGAAGTCGAGCTAGCGCTTCGCCAGAGGCAGGTACCTTGTACATAAACCTATAGAAAGCGAGTAAACAAGTTACTCCTAAGTAACGCACCTTATTAAGGTATATGTAATTTAGTTAAGGCACGTATTCTATGAAACGAAGAATGTTTCGTGTATAAATTTTAAGTGTTCGTTGCAAATTACATCGCAAAGTGTTGCGTACACAGACACGACGATAGCGGGTTGACAGACTAAGTTGTGTGACGGGAATGGAAAGTATCCATGCGCGCGCGACGTATTTTATGATGCAGATCAAAAGGGTTACCGATAATATGGTTCATTTATCTCTAAATAACAAACACTATCAAAATAACGGAAGGCCATGTTGCCTTCCATGTGGCATTCGAACTTTCCACCCTGTATACCTATCTAATCAACTGCTTATCGAGACCCATCTAACTCCATAACCGGTACATCTACTTTAAGTGTGGTCGATCCAGACATCAACCGTGTTGCCACCTTTCAGATCACCTTTGATCTGATAACCATAACAAAATTGTTAAGTTAAATAACAATGTAACGGTTATGTGAGATACCTACTTTAAACAGGAGCCCGTTGTTTCCCATAAAGTTTTTGGTCATAATTACTTTGTTGACATAATCAATGATGCTCATATATTTTTAACTTATCAGAATTTCTTAAATATCGAACGTGTAGGATGTCTACGAAGCTAGCGGTCCCGGGTTCGATTCCCGGTATGGTATTTGTGTGATGAGCATATAAGTATTTGTATCACTGTCCAGTAACTATAATACAAGCCTAGAGATTAGTTTGGGACTAGGTACAGTCAGCTGCAAAATTGCATGGACACCTTAACGTCGATAATCCTATGAGCACTCGATTTCAAGTTCGCAACAAATAAACTAGATGGCGCAGTTTACTGATCTAGTTCAATTGCTTATTACTGCAATTTCTTAACTACACAGCACTAGAATCGATATTTCGTCTTGTCAACCATATGAGATGGTGGCACAGTTTATAAGCTTCATGCGTAGGTGTGCTCAATGGATGGGAGTTCGAATCTCGTTAGTGGCAAGCATATTTTTGTTTTTTTTTTTTAAATATTATTTGCTTACGTTTACAATGATGGAACATAATAAATGCATTATTTAAAGCAGGAAAAATTCGTCATTCTTAAAAATGATACTACTTTTGTGGTTTAAAATCATTTACTTCTTATAAAATATTTGAGTATAATCAGTTTATCTCAATTTGACTAATTATTTACAAAATTATAACAATTTTCCATCTAACTATTGAGGTCTTAGCTTAAGTATTCATTTCCGACATCGGAAAGATGATTGAAGCTTTCCCACAATAACTAGTAATAAAAAATATAATTCAAAAAAATAGGGACCGGGTTAACGTAAAGTGCGCGGTTGTTTTATACTGTAAACATTTTTTTTTAATGAATTGAACTCTGCGATTGGAGCTGCGTGCGTATGACCCAAAAACAAAGCGTAGTAATTGCTTCGATGTATTGAATTAAAATAGGGAACGTCAACGCAAATGCGTTAAACACCTGCACCTGCGCTGCGCATAAAACAACCGCGTGCCTAAAGGTTAAACGCATTGTAATAGCTGTCTTTTACAGTTTTGATCATGATCAGTCATCAATAAATTAAAAGTTCTGCTAGCTCCATGAAATAAACCAAACACATTTATTAAACCAAACACACACCAAAAAAGTTAACATAGAAATAAAGTTGACAATTTAAAATAAAAACAAATTAACTCGGGCGTGTGACAAAGGGGGCAATAAAGTATTTCGTTAAAATATATGATTAAATATCATAACATAGCTCAGAAACTTAAAAACGGCAAAATAAACATTCATTTCGTTTATTATTATTAATGTTTTACGCAGTGATGGATGATGATGATGATGACGTGATACGTTAATCAAAACCCGGTCTCCACTAAATATATCACACAAAATATATATATAAGTGTAATTATTTGCTTAAACTTAATATCTAGTGTAGCCCCCACCTTGTTCGATCACAGCTTGCAAACGGGAGCGCATTGAGCCGACGAGATTTCTACACAGATCTGACCCGCGAATACTGTCCCATATTTTTAAACAATGAGCCTCTAAAGTTTCTGGTGTTCGCTCATTCTGTTTATCCCATCGTTGGACGATAACGCCCCACAAATTTTCAATGGGATTTAAATCCGGCGATCTAGCAGGCCAAGGAATAACTTTAATGTTATTTTCGTGCTGGCTAAACCACTCCCGCACAATACGCGAACGGTGTATCGGACAATTATCTTGCACGAAAGATATAATTGGCAACTGCTCTTCAGGATACACATTCCGAACAGTGGGCAACATGGTCTCCTCCAGCACTTCCACATAGTTCGCACTATTGGCTCGACTGGGTAGCCTCACTAGTTCTCCCGGGTCAGCTCCACTCATCCACCCCCACATGTTCACGCTGATGCGACCAGACTCCATGTTGGGCACTACGTGGCCGCTATTCCACCGCGTATTATTGCGACGCCACAGACTTAGACGTCCATGTTGACTCGATTTAAACGTTTTTTCATCAGTAAAGATGACATTAGACCAATCTAAATCCAAAAGCTCCAAAGCAAACTCTAACCTTGCTCTTTTGTGATTATCTGTCAGCGATGGTTTGACTGCGTGTCTACGATAATGCAGACCCTCACTGTGAAGAGCTCGACGGACGGTGTCCACGCTTGTGTCAAATAAACTGGCGTAGTGGTTAGTCGGTATAAAACCATTCTCCTCGTAATCCACCACCATGGCTAGACGCTGCGGCGCGTCTATAAGCCGTGGTCTGCCTGTTCTTTGACGGTGTAGCAAAGATCCTTCTTCTTCAAATCGGCGTACCCAAAGAACCACGGTTTTCCGCTATAACAAAAAAAAGAATAGTTAACCTATGAATATTAAGTTTTGTTTGAACAAAACACATCAAAAATACTTACGTTTACTCCTGTCTCTCTGGCTATATCTGATAAATTCTTGCCTTCGTTATGCAAGGCAATTATTTGCGATCTTGTAACTGAATCAATATTACAACGTGAACTCATTTTGATGAAATAATAACGCAATTAAAAACTCAGTAACCGTACGAGGAACAGTGAACAAAGGATTGTGCATAAGTTAAATGTAAAAACGAAACCGGTATTTATAAATTTTCATTCTACCCTCTTCTGATACTAACGTATTTCTTAGAAAGTAAGCAGAGCCGACTATAAACATAAACTGATAATATATTTTGACAGGTTATCAAAACGTTCGATGGTCGAACGGCATTTGGCATTGCCTATGATACAAGAGGTTCATAGTTCGATTCCGCTCGGGTAAAATGGATTTTGAATGTGTTTTTTAATAATCTAATCAATAATCCGAGTTTGGAAGTGTGGACTAAGAATAATTAAGTTGACAACTATGCAACTGCTTGGTTCTTGTGGAAAAAAATATTTTTCATATTATAAGGTAATGCAGCGCCATCTAGTGAGATCTGACTGAACCAGTAAGATTTACTAATAGCTGCTAACGCCCCACAAGCAGACAGATGGCGTCGACATTCACCTGCATAGCATTTTAATTCTCAATTGTCCATGCACTTTTGCAGCCTACTGTACATCAATTGGTGTGAGATTGTCCCTTAATATTTATTTACTTTATTATGACGTACACATTATGACTAAAAATAATTATGGCAGATGATATAGACCCACATTATACATTAGCCATATATGTATAAGTATTACTCCGTATGGACTTTCCCTTAGGACACTAAATCTGGCTAACTTAAGCGGTGTAAAAACTAACTGTGACTCCATGGACGTCGCAGTGACGTGCTCAGTCGCTCGACTCCGCACCAGCGATATTTATATTAATTAAATAATGTACATGAATGGAAAATACGAAAAACGGTGTTTTAAAGTCTATTTCAGTTTCAGTGCTATGTAATACGATCTATTAGTTAGGGCTATTCCCAGTTGGCTACACCCCTTTTGTCCACACTGTGGACAACTGGGAAAAAAAATCCCAATATCTATATTAAACTAACACAGTTGAGTCAAATTAAAGAGTGTCAAATGTCCACATAATTTCGAGGGTGTGGACAACTGGGAATAGCCCATTAGTTAGCAAGAGATCTGAATCGTGGCGCGGGTTCTTCCATCTTTTAGCACCCGCACACTTTTTCCGGTTTATTACAGAGGAATAAAGTTCAAAGTGGCCAAACAGTTGGGAATAACGCTATTTGGCGCTACTGTTACTTGGCCAAAGAATTGACATTTTTCTACGCACAAACCTATTTACTTGTATATGTATCTACATATAAATGGCTTTAGCAGTTTAGCAACCCATGAGTTAAGAACAAAAAACCCCAGTTTTTAGTTCGAGAGTGTCGTATCATGTAATTGGTTACAGTGGTCCCGATCTCCGGCGAGCATCGCGGGCGGCGCCGCCGAGGTGCCTCCAGAGGGGTACCGGCGCGCGGCGCGGGGCTCCTTCTCCGCCATCCTGGGGCTGCTCACGGCCACCGCCAACCTCGATCACCACCAGGTCAGTCTGACGGTAAAGGAATAAATCCCACAGATTCCTGTCCGTAATCACAGTCATGAATGAAATTTTTAAAGACATCTAACTAACAAAAGCAAAGTTTAACACTTGGTTATTAAACACACGATTTGGAATTAACGTTAATCGAAAAGATTAATTAGGATTATGATGCTAATAATGTTGAGCTTGATTATAGATACATACTTAATCAGCGACTAATGGATTAAAATTAATTAACCCGTTCATGAGAGAAACTTGCCAGCCGGGCCCACCCGTTTTCACAATAGCTTTGTTCTGGCACAATATGTTCTATTAACATAAGGAGATAAAATTGTTTAACTATTTGTTCTTAAATATTATATTAGTACACATATAAAATTATATTTGCCGTGTGGTTGCCGCCTTAGAATAGTGCCACTCCATGTCTTCCTGTGGAAGTCGTAAGAGACGACTCAGGGATTAAAGGCTTGTAGGTACCTAGTATGGTTAGGCGATGGACTTGCAACTTGTCACTAATATACAGATAATAAATAATAAAAGTTAGCCTGTTGTGCAAAATGTGGTTAAAGGATTAACAACAAGTTGTTAGAGTTGTTGGTAATTCTGTAACTCTGCCTACTCCGCTCTGGGATGGAGGCGTGACGGTTTGTATACCTATGGATTTACACGTCTCTCAGATTATCTTTGTTTGCGTTAAATATGTCGTCCTCGCTCTGGCGGGTTTATTCCTCGAAGACAGCAGGAATATTATTCCTTGTCCCTGTTCCCAATACTTACACACGGATAGTATTGGTTAGGTACTTCAGGTTGACACGCTTTGTGAGTGGGTGTACAAAATAGGTATCTACTCTTGTTACTCATGACTAGGTATCTATTTCATTAATGGAATTAAAACCATTAGGTATGGTTTTCATGGCTACAATAATTGTAATCGTAATATAAAACAAATCTAACAAAACGCAAGCTTAAAAAGCCCTACTATTGTTTGGATAATGTCGTCAATATAATGTTAGTTTTCATGTTTTTTTTTAAATGCCCTTTGACGGCCTTTACATAGGAACAAGATAACATAAATTCAGGTCAAAAAAAATGGTAGTAAACACAGTTCAGGGGCTCCATTTAACTCTGTAAAATCATATTGCTGCCGCCATTACTTACCTGACAATTAAATAATTAACAGCTATCCTACCTTTAAAAATACGATAGCTTGAAACACAAGGTTAGAGAAGAGATCCCTCAAAGGGATAAGTTCGCCTTTGTACATTCCAATTCTGTATATATTGTATTTGATGTTCTGTTTTTTGTACCATGGAGTGTTTATACATGACATAGCAACATGTATTACCGAGTAAAACAGAACCTTTAAAGCTTGGACTAAAGAATTAAGCTCGCACAAGCCCTTATGCCATTGTTCACATTAATTTTCAGTAAGTACAGTCAGCCAAAAATGTGATCTATTACCGTACGGTTGAAGTACATTTGCACGTCATGATACAACAAACTCGATTTTCAATATAATAATATTATGACAGTGACAAGTCTCATAGAAACTTTTGTCAAAACTGGTAAACCACTTTCTTGGCCGACCGTACGCTGTACTTACTAAAATATTATTATAAGGTATCATTACTTGTACCTGCCTGCCCTGCATCCCTGAGCCATTAAGGGATGATTACATTTGACACGGAGTTTCCGAGAATTAGGCGCGTCCTCACGAACATTAGCTTTAATAAGGAAAACTCGACGTTTGACGTGAAAGAGCAGGGCTTTCAAACGAAATGTCTTATGAAGGAGCATGAAACATTTATTTCTACTTTACACGCAGATATTTACATACCTACATCAATGATGTTTTTTTCCACAAGTATACAGGGTGGAAAGTTTGAATGTCGCATGGAAGGCTATATTGTATAGGCATAGCTACCTTATTTATATATTGGAAATAGCACATTCTGTGTTAAGGAGACTTCTCTTTATTTTTAAAAACTATAAAATCTGCAAATTAGGAATTTTTGAAAAATCGACTCTCAACCGGGACTCGAACCGGTCAAATGCGATAAATTAACATGACATATTTTATGATGCAGATCAAACACAATAACAAACACAATCAAAATAACGGAAGCCCATGTTGCCTTCCATGTGGCATTCGAACTTTCCACCCTGTATACCTATCTAACCAACTGCTTATCGAGACCCATCTAACTCCATAATCGGTAGACCTACATTAAGTGTTGTCGATCCAGACATCAACCATGTTGCCACCATACCGACCACCATTGATCTGATAACCATAACAAAATTGTTAAGTTATAACAATGTAATATAACTGATTAAAATACTTAACTACCTATCATACTCGTACATAAAAAAGGGGTCTTTAAAACCTCTCGGGTTCAAGTAAAGTCGGTTAAACTAGCATGAGAACGTATAAAGGCCAGTGAGAGAAACATAAATCAGAAGGTAGGTATCTGATTGAGAAGCATTTAAGTTGTCGAGGGCCAAGACTAAAGTGGCCTACCAGTTTTTACAAAAGTTTCTGTGAGATCTAATTATCGCTAAGATTGACACTTGTCACTGTCATAATATTATTGCAAGAGAAAATCGAACTTGTTATATCATGACGTGCAAATGAACTTCAACCGTAGATCACATTTTTGGCCAACTGTACACAAAAGAGAATTCCAACTCCACAAGTGATGATATTTTCCATCAGCAAAGTCAAGTATAAAGAATGTACGAAAACTGGTCGATACGAGTTTCCTTGTAGGATGTTTCCGCGGATGAAGTTACTACCTACTTACCTAGTCGCCGTGAACAGGGGTGTTATTCTCTCAAAAACAACGGACGGGCGGACCAACGAGCGGAATCGCAGCGGCGAGTTTAGGTAAGTAGTTCCGTCAGAGCAAACAAAACACAATTTAGCGCGTGCATTTTCAATTAAGCAGCCTTATACGTTCGTTCCAACGGCAGAAACCATGCTGCTAAATTGAAAATTAACGCGCTAAAATATGTACCTATTGTTCGCACTGACTGGACTACTTAAACTCGCCGCTTGGACATTCACTCGTCCGTCCGTCCGACCGTCGTTGTTGAGAGAATCACTACCCAGGCCGCGCGCGTCCCGAGCGCCCTGTATCTAACTTATGGTTTCATTGAACAATATAACGATAACAGCTAGGCGAAAAAAAGTTTGGCAGTTCGGCATGTTTATATTTTGGGTATGATATAAGGACCCAGGAGTAAGTCGGTGTTTATTCTTCTGACGCTGACATTTTATAGGGCTTTTAAATAAGGATTAAATCGTGTAAATATTATTAAACCAAATCAACTGCCTCTACGGTGGACTATACCTACTTGGTGTGCGTGTTAGAATAGAGGCGTAGTAAGAGTCGATTAATAGTCACAGTTGCGCGCGAATGCCGTCCTCGCTATCCCGACCGCCCCCACCCGTCCCCGCTAACGTCTAGATAGATGCATTGTCCCCTCCGCCCCGCCCGCGGGACGGTCGCGCACGAGCTTGTCCGACTATAATAGCAATTGTATGATCACACCTGACGAATCGCCGGTACTTAACAGTTTGTTTAGTACTAAGAGTACCTATAAGCTAAGCGCTTTTGTTTTAAAACTAACTTCACTTTTAACCACGTTATTTGAATATTGCAGGATCATGCCGACGGGTCTACGACGCCGCGCAACGAAGATAAGTCTGGCGGACTCTCGCCCGCGGCGAGCGAAGGTATTCAATGAAGTCATCATTCTGCCGTCTATACATATATTAACACTGCAGAAAGAAGAATTACTTAAAGTAATTTGAGAAAAAAAACCGGCCAAGTGCGAGTCGGACTCGCGCACGGAGGGTTCCGTACCACAAAGTGCAGTATACGATTTATAACGTATTAAAAAAAACTAATTATTAGATCTCGTTCAAACCAATTTTCGGTGGAAGTTTGCATGGTAATGTATATCATATATTATTTTTACATTTATCATTCCCTTATTTTAGAAGTTACGGGGGGGGGGACACACATTTTTCCACATGATATTAGAAACCTCAATATCATTTTTGAAGATCTATCCATAGATACCCAACACGTATGGTTTAGTTAGATGAAAAAATTTTTTTTGGGTTTTAGTTCTAAGTATGGAGAACCCCAAAAATGAATTGTTTTTTTTCTATTTTTGTATGAAAATCTTAATGCGGTTCACCGAATACATCTACTTACCAAGTTTCCACAGTATAGCTCTTATAGTTACCGAAAAAAGTGGCTGTGACATACGGACGGACAGACGGACGGACGGACGGACGGACAGACATGACGAATCTATAAGGGTTCCGTTTTTTGCCATTCGGCTACGGAACCCTAAAAATGGGGGCTATAAAAGTCAACCACAGAATACGTTTTGATTGTTTTTGATACTTTAGTCTAGCTGTCAATATATTTGCGATTCAATCACGCAAAGACTAACTAACCGAAGTAGCATATTGTGTAGTAAAATTTATTAAAATTCTACCACTTAACGGATAAAATTAGGGTAAGTAGAAGCTTGTAAGGGAACTTGGTATTTTTTTAAGAGAATCGTGGAAAGCCTACCACAGATAAATAAAAAACCTGTAATGGGGTTGCCATTGTTACTTTTTTTATTTGTGTTTCGTGAATTGCAATAGAAGTTTCAGTTTATATAATTTCTGCAATATGCCGAGGTATTTTATTTATCTGGTCAGGCTAAATCTGTGATAGTTACTTGTAGGAGTCATAGGAATGCCAAATATTTATTTTCAACCAATTTGACATAGTGCTAATTAATTATGGGCTGTTATTGTGGGGTAGGTACCTAAGTCTAGTTAACTGGAAGAGATCCCTTAAGAGAGTTTACTCGTTCCATTTTCAAACTAATTTATAAAATATCGTCACTAAGGTAAGACTTAATCGCCATTAACAGTATGTTGTTTTTAGTACAGTGTTCACCAAATTAAACAGACTGTTAGCGGTTTGACGGTTGTCAAATGTATTGACTAACAGCTGATTAACACCTACTTAATCGTCTGTTAAATTGGTTGGTAAATTCCCCCCTTAATACAATTAAGGGCCTGTTGTTTGATCAGTAGTTAAACTAACTAATTGTTAAATTTTGAAAAAGGAATTGAAAATTTTACACATTTCCTTGAGATTACTTCAAATTTTCGATTCCTTTTTCAAATTTTAACAATTAGTTAGTTTAACTACTGATCAAACAACAGGGCCTAACCGCCTTACTTATAAAGGTGGAATAAGCTTGGAATAGTTTATGCCATGCTTTGTCCTTATCTGTAATTGTGATATGGCATGGCATAAACTATTCCAAGCTTATTCCACGTTTATAAGTAAGGGGGTAAGTGTTTACATAATCAACGGTATACCTAACATACATCCTAGGTTCTAGTTTGACCAAACTACAGTCAACATACCTACATTTTGACAGCTATCAAACCTCTTAGGCGTTGTCGCGATGATCGTATGTTCGCGCGAATTTGCGATTATCGCGCATTTGCGTCGCTTACTATAAGGACGATTCGACGTCTGATGGTCGGTGAAGTCCGCATTTAATAGGGAAACCTTTTAATTCTGCTGTCCCTTGTGTTTGCGGCTCCTTTAACCGTAACCCTCACTGTCAGTCGGGCCGCAGGCGTAGAGGGCGAGGGCGAGCGGTGATGGTCGGCCACGGTGTTGCTGGACCGACTCGCGCAGCGGGGCTTCGCCGCGGACACGCGCCTCGCGCTGCCACCTACAGGTAACTGCACAAAGCCTTTGTAATCTAAACTATTGACTCTAATGTACACTCGGCGTCAAAAATATCGCACCTCGTTGAAAATCAGATTCAATCAAATCTAGCCCTTAGTAAAATTATCCCACCTCGTAAATATTAGTATCAATCGAAAGCACGTTTAATGTGTTTTAAATTAACAATATTTAATTTAAAGAAAAAAGAAGTGTTTTCGCAAACTGAGAGTTTCGAAAAAAAAGTGCCAAATTACGCGTTTGAATGGTCGCGAGTTGTGCCGTGTTCCAGATGTATAAAAAGTCTGGTAAAGGTCAAATGTCAATAATTCGCTATCCAGACGTTAAAGAGAACACATCTAAGGAGCTGAAGCAAAAAAACTACCCTCAAAAATGGAAACCACTGCTGCTGAATCAACCCAGGTGGTCGCACTGCTCCAAGCAATGTGATATCGCTCGGCAACTGAATTTAAGCCGGTTTGCTGTCCGCCGAGTATACCTGCGGTTCCAGGAGACTGGAGGCTTCATTAGGAGGCATGGAGCTGGCCGCTGACGCTGCACATCTGAAAGAGACGACCGCTTTATTGTGTCGTCGTCTCTACGCAATCGCTTCTCCAATGCTGTTGAGGTGCAACAGCGTCTCCGAGAAGCTCGGACGACCTCTGTTAGCACCTCCACCATTAGGAGAAGGTTGCGGGAGAAGAAGATTGTGACCCGCAGGGCTGCTACAGGTCCCCAACTGACCGCACAGCATCGCAGACACTGCCTGCAGTTTGCTCGTGCTCACGTCGATTGGACATGCGACCAGTGGAGGCAGGTTCTCTTCTCCGATGAGACGAGGGTCTGCCTCTATTGCACCGACAGGCGTAGAAGAGTCTACAGAAGGTCGGGAGAACGATTTGCTCAAGCCTGCATTGAAGAAACGGTGGCCTACGGAGGTGGTTCGTGCATGTTCTGGGGCGGTATGTCCACAGATGGCAAGACCGACCTTCTGTGCGTCTCCCGGACGGGGGGCACTCGCGGGCAGGGGTCTCTGACTGCTCACCGGGACGTCACGGAGATCCTGGAAGAGCATGTGGTCCCATATGCGGGTTTTGTCGGCACTGGATTCACTTTAATGCACGACAACGCCCGCAACCACACTGCATTGCTCGTTCGTGATTACCTGGGAGAGGTTGGGATCCCTGTTATGCAGTGGCCAGCGAGAAGTCCCGACTTGAACCCAATCGAACACCTTTGGGACGAGCTGAAGCGACGTGTTCGGTCACGTGATGCCATCCCTACCACTCTCCAAGACCTCCAGGACGCCGTGATTGAAGAATGGAACCTCATTCCTCAGTCGGACGTAGTGAAGTTGGTTCGGTCAATGAAAGACCGCATGGAAGCAGTAGTTAGGGCAAGGGGGGGTAAAACTAGGTTTAAGGTTACTTTTAAGTGTCTTTTTTGTTTGTTTGTTAACCATTTCATTGATGTTAATTTACAATTTAATAAACATTTTTCTTGTCCTCGCATTAAACTTATTTTTTTTTAAATCTGGTTACAATAATTAAATTTTTTTTAGCTTTTTTAAAAAGTATATTTTATTACCTTTCAAATAATACCTAACAGTCATACCTTTACCCTTGATTAAATAGGGTATAATGTCGGTTGAACATAATTATTTTTCCCGAAGGTGCGATATTTTTGACGCCGAGTGTAGTACTTTTATCCTGGAATTTAAGAAAGATCCATGACTTATTTTTGACGAAGAGAATCCGTTTTGGATCCCTCTGAACCCGGAAGAAGCGGAGAGGTTTTGTCATCTACTAAAGTACCTAAGTAACCTTAACTTGAGTTCAAATCAATTTTTCTGAATAAAGACTGTACACGATAAAATCTGGCCATGCATGATCTGGTGTATTTTTTTAATGAATGCTAATTTTCAAGCAGCACTTTTTTGTAATAGTCAGTGGTTATGAAACTACATAATAAAAATACAATCATAATAAAATGTAAGAGCGTCTGTATCTTAGACCCTTATATAATCCACAGTACCTTTATTTTTTTGTACACGATCTTCTGACAGTCTTACCAAATTCCCCGTTTTAAAACATTTTATTATTATTAATTATACAAGCCAAATTATACCTTATTAAATTATCTTACCACAATAGTTAAAATTTTCCTAATTATATTCAGATTAAGATAGTTCTGAGGTTTTTTAACTTTGGCGAATTTGACTTTTTGACAAATAAATGCCTCCCATACAAAAACAACTTTCAGTGCTTGGAGTAAAAAGTCTTCCTGACTACTACAAATAGAAATGAGTTTCAAAAAGTATTTTTTTCGTAAGACGACATTCTATTGTGGGTAAAACTGCTTGTAACAATATAAATACAGTTGTGGCGTAGAAGCAGGAAGTGAGTGAATATTGTCAAAAAACGCTGTACAAGAAATGAAAGGTATGATAGAATATATTTGGCGAAAACTAACACATACCCATACATTATGATACGATTTTATTTCATTATATAGTATTATAATTATACAACATATTAAAAAAAAACTGCTTGAAAATATGCATTCATCGCAAAGATACACCAGATCATGCATGGCCAGATTTTATCGTGTACAGTCTTTACCTGCGTGATCTACACGGTCTGAACTAACACGTAACTCAACTTAGGTCTAGTTGTCTTCTCAACTTCAATCAATTACGTAAATTTGGGATTCCCTTAAATCACAGACACTCATTTGATCGATTTCATGGAATTTCATTTCATCGAAAGCTAAATTCTGCTGAAACCCTATTGTTTTTAAGTTATCTTAAGCATGGGTAACCATGCCTGTCGATGAAATGATAATTCGGCGAAGTAAAACATTCTATAAAATAAGTGTCGGTGATTCAGGGGTACCTACTAAACATTCAACTTGGTCGTTCAACTATTTTATCCCACAATTTTTTTTTCAAACAATTGACCTTTTAAACGGCGTGATTGTTCAGACCGTGGTTATTTTTTTTCCCAAAAGGGGTGTGGACAACTGCCCACGATTCCAGTTTAAACTTTTTGACCTCTTCCACTTAGGTACCTGGTTGTCAAATGCAAAAAAAAAGTTTGCCATTATTCTATTACTGTATTGTAGTCTATTTTCAAAAGAAATAGAGTTTCGAAGGCGGTTATTATCTTCTTTAACTGCGACCGAGTTGTCCTAATTTGTGGTTAGGCTTTGTATTCTTAAGTGGATAAGCTCAGTTGGCTCAGTTAAAAAAGTTTAAACTAAGGCCCGGTTTTATAAAGGCCCGTTAGTAAATATGTCAGATCAAATTTTAGTAACTTCTTACAAGTTTTGACATTCCTGACCGAAATTTGATCAAACGGATCTTTATAAAACCCAGCCTAAGTATAACTAGAATGGGTTTATCTTACTGCAGGTTGCGCGCGCTACCGCGAGCTGTGCTACCGCGCTGCGCACGCGCACGTGCCGGACGAGGCGGCGCCGGCGCCGTGCAGCTGCGCCAACTGCGTGCGCCGCCGCGCGCCCTGAGCAGCGCCCGTTCGTCCCACCACGGCCTGCGTCGCTGCGCTCGGGCCTATCGCCTCCATTTTGAGCACGGGAAAGGGATGAACGCTTGCAACACGCTAACTTATTCACGCCTACAAAGTGCGGAATTTATTTAAATTAAATATGGAAAATAAAAAACTTGTTGAGCAGTAACTAAAAACATAATTTCCTCTTGGTAAAGAAAGTTGCTAAAACTCTATGAGATAAGAACCGACCTATGTATTATTAATTATTATGATAAAACGACATACCTAATTTAAAGTTATCATTAATTAGGTGCACTAGCCACCACGGGTACCCACCCGTACAATTAGGTACAGTCAACGTCAAAAGTAAGTGATCAAAATCAACATTTCAAAATATCTATTGTCATGGCATCCCAAATATAACATGTTATATTAAAGTGCTAAATTAATTGATGTTTTAATTAGTCAAAAGAAAGTGATCATAACAGCTGTGCAAAACAGAAGCCTGACATGACATTTATATCAAAAGCTTCAAACGTGAATTGAATACCAAAATAACGACATTCCAACAATATCGGCAAAAGAAGGATTTATGGCAAATAATTCCAAGATGTAATAAAAACTTATTTTAAATCTTGGCGTAAGGGAGATTGCTATTTTGTCACTTCGCATGTTTTTCGACGAACATAACCGATATTAACCGAAGTACTCCGAGGTTGTCCCAAAACCAAGATTTTATAGTTAAAACTTTAATTCGAAATGTTCAACGATGACTTAAACTGTCATTGAGTTTTCAAAAATCGAAATAATGGTGATCACTTATTATGACACGTTATTGAGCTCATTTACTTTTGATCAACTACAATAGTCCGTAGCATTTGACTTAATGTATTGTATAGATAATTTTGGGACCCTATTTCATCAGTTTCTTTTGCTGTTGACTGTACAATATTTTGTCTTTTATAGATTTTGTATGGGTCGCACTCGCAACGCTCATTCGTAAATTTCGTACAGAACGCGCTCGGTGTTCGTTTATAGTTCGATAAAATTTAAGGTTTTCGTACTTTTTCTAGAACAGCTCGGTAATTATTGTCGATTTCTTTTTAAACATATTCCTAACTGAACAAATTGTTTCTACACATCCTTGTTTGGACGCATTTCGTTTTTATCGGAATGCCAGTTATATAAAACAAAATGTCTCCATACAAACAATAACGTGCCGAAATGAGAAAGAATACTTTGAACGTTATTTGACTAATCATCTAAAATATAAAATTCTCGTGTCAGTGTTTGTAACAAATCTCCTCCGAAACGGCTTGACCGATTCTTGTGAAATTTTTTGTGTAGGTACATAAGTAGTAGTTCTAAGAATAGGACGTAAAGTATATTTCATGAGGCTTGTATGACAAAAATTACACCCGGGCGGCTCCGGACGCTGACAGCTAGTTTTACATAAAATTGAATCAACAATCTTCGGGTGTTCACGAGATATCTACCCAGTAATGGCAAGGATTTTTTTTTCTTAGCCAGCTACGATGTAAATTACCTCTCAACTGAGCCTTGTTCATACCGAACAGAAATAAACATGAATGTTATGTACGGAATCTCGAATAGACTTTTTGAAACGGAATTCAAACTGTATGTGGCCGCCCTTATGTACCTACTCGTAGCTTGGCAAAAAAGATAGAAGTATAGTGACAAGAGAAACTAGTCAGTCGGTTCTAATCTACACTAATTAATATTAAAATTCAAATTCAAATTGTTTATTGTTTATTATAAAGAGGAAAGATTCAATTGTTTGTACGTTTGCATTAAATAGGCACCGAAATTACCGGACCGATTTGAAAAATTCTTTCACTATTAGAATCCTACATTGTCCCTGATGATCATAGGCTGTTTTAATTTCCTCCGCGGACGGAGTTATAGGGGCAATAGCAAGTCACCTAATATGGTTCTAATACGATGAACTGACAGAATCTTAAAATCGAAGTTAGAGTTACCCTACCACCACCCCTTTCTCTCTTCCCTCTTTTTACATCGGGGGTTTAAAAAGATGAAAAGCGTATCTTTTGAGGAACCTTACTTTTAGTGTAGGTATAATAGTAGGTAATCCAATTAAAAATTCTCACTCAACCCATAGTTACTTACATAAATTTTTCGTGACATACGAAATGGGCGGTTCAATCGAGGGATCTGCTATGCTATCCCATTCAAGGGGGTTTCGAATGGGTTTTAAACGGATTTATTTAGAAAAACCGTACCGTCCGATTTGCGTTTTAAAGCGCTATTTAAAAGGGTTACCCTTATATTGGTTATGCAATAAGAGAGGGATATTAATTTACTCCTGACGATCTGAGCTTTAGCTATTGAGGTTTCCCTTATGTGAATGGTTGGTTTAATAAATAATTAAGTCATATATTTCTTCCAAAGGGGTTATTCTTTTAGTGGGTTACACTTCGAGAGACAGGTCTTTTAAAGGCTTTTATCGAGGAATGGGTGGTCGGGTCCCTGGTTCAAACGCTCCCGTAACTTGGTCACTCACCGGATTGATAGGAGTAGAGTAGACCGCCCGACGAGACATTAAACCTCTTGAGTGCATAGATTGCGGATCCGCGTTCAAACTTTGGATATCTTATTGTATTTTATGGAAGCTGTGATCAGAAGAGACTAGAATTTGGTATTTTTTGACCTCCAACATATGAGAGGTTAAAATATCACGGCTTGTTGCTTGGAATCATTATACCGTAAAATGTTCGTACTTTGCTCCCCCACGGGTAATTATGCTCTATGGTTAAGTAAGACGTCAATGTCATTCTGTAACTTTTAGGAAACTCAACCTCATTGTTGTAGAATGTCAGATTGACTTTGGACCTAAGGTGGGTACCAAATTAAATCTCGTGACTGTACCTACGCACTTGTAGGCTGGAGGTCTACTGTAACGTGTAATCTGTCAGCCTGGTTGAGGATTAAATTATAGGCATTAGTGTAATCCAAACTTATAATTGTAAGTGTAACCGAGATGTCACTAATAAAACGCTGGTTGAGATTGGACCATCTTGATACCGTAGATCACATTCACCTTTTGAGAGAAAACGAGGGAGCGAAGATCCGGGAGCTATAGAAACGATGGGTGGAGGACACCCTTGGGTACACCGCTTGTTTATCAGGTTGCGTAAACTACACAATAAGTCGGTTGGTATCCTGAGATGACTTTATTTTAACTTAAGTACCTATTACTTAAGTTAGTATACAATGTTTACTTAGGAAGTTTGTAAGTAGCCAAGTTGCACATGAACATTATGTATCTATCTAGTCTTCACGCGATATACGCCTCTATGGTCAACTGATTCCGCACATCCGCAATCGCTTTTTAGGTAAGGAAGTAGCGCGCAATTGTGTGTCAATAATTGTAGCTAACTTTAAAAATCAATGTCAAATTCGATTTGTCTGTCCATTACAATATTACCCTAGATTAAGCTTATTGTAAACAAACAATGGAAATTCTCTTGTAACACCCCAAAATCGAGTTGTCACTTTTTCTCTGTCATGCTTACAGTCATCCTTTCTTTTGTCTGAAAGCCTTCCGCGCTAATTCCTGGCTGAGTTTAGCGTCTACTGTTTGACGAGCGAACGAGTATCAAGCCACATACACCTGGTAACCGGTGTTTTAGTATATCAACGTTGATCACAAACGGTCGACATAAACACTGCCGTTTTTACACTTGGATACTCGTTTTGTCTCACATAGTTCAACACGGAGCTTTTGTATTCCAGAGCTAGGTTCCTGTGCCTTATTTGGAAGTCGTATTTAACCGGTTTACACTATCTATTCCTTTTTATTTTCAATTGAAAACCCAGACATTGTTATCGTTTGTTAGCCGTTGTTGTCATAGTATGAAATGTCACTTTGACTTTTGACAGGAGGTTAAGGCGTTCGCACATCGGCTTTATTACTCTGTTTTGGGTGTAGTATCTTTTTATTTTTGAATTCTTATTTACTCGTTCTAGATATTTTTTTTCACTTAATTTCAGCTAAGCAAAAAGTATTTTCTTTATTGAGAGGAATCAGAGGTATTGAAGTTTTAACTCAATGTGAGTATGGTAGGTGGCAACACCGGTAACGCCAGAGAGCGTCACTTGGTGTTTGCCGATCAAGGATGGAGATTTAATTTAGAACAGGCCTAGGTGGTTTCCTTGTTCTTGACGCTGTGTCTTACAGTCTAGATGTCTTATTTTCACCAAGAATAACTGAAGTCTTAACGTGCGTTGTCACGAGTCTGAAGGGTGAGTATTTCATTTGGAAGGGGCGCGTCGCAATTGTGTTACGTAATCGCCATGTTCTATTTCTAAAAGTGTATCGGTCTATTTCAGATGTTCTTTACGGTGTTATTGATAACACCAACTCCGCGGTCTCCGAGTATAAAAGCCAATTGCCTCTAATTTACTGCCCGAAAGGTAAACTTTATTCGTTAAAAGTGATGTGTTGTCTGAGGATATGTCCTTGTTTGTTCCTTTACTGAGACGTTATATTGTACGTTTTAGGGTTTCAAGGCTACCCCGGAAATTTCAAGGCTACCCCGGAAATTTCAAGGCTACCCCTGAAGTATCAAGTCTGCTCCGGAGATGTTCGGGCTAACCTATAACCTCAAGGCGGAGGTTATCTTCGTGCATGCGGTGTGCTGAGATTGCTTCGACGTGTTTGTGCACGAGGAAGGTAGCCGTGCGATGACGAGTACACTTCGCGTGGGATCCTGACGCCTGCGTTCACTGATGTCGCGTGACGTTGACTTTCTTTTCTTTTATTTTCTTTATTTTATTCCGCGTTTACTCTAACCTATTATACGTCGTCCATCCTTAGACCGCGTTGGTAGCAAGCGCCTCTTTTGTAATGTTTTCCAATCCTAGTAATGGAAAAGTACTGTACGGGTTTACTGATGCTAATCTCGTAGGTAACCCGGATCTTTCCTTACTTACTCTTTTGTAATGTTTATCAATTCTAGTAAACTGTAACACCCCAAAATCGAGTTGTCACTTTTTCTCTGTCATGCTTACAGTCATCCTTTCTTTTGTCTGAAAGCCTTCCGCGCTAATTCCTGGCTGAGTTTAGCGTCTACTGTTTGACGAGCGAACGAGTATCAAGCCACATACACCTGGTAACCGGTGTTTTAGTATATCAACGTTGATCACAAACGGTCGACATAAACACTGCCGTTTTTACACTTGGATACTCGTTTTGTCTCACATAGTTCAACACGGAGCTTTTGTATTCCAGAGCTAGGTTCCTGTGCCTTATTTGGAAGTCGTATTTAACCGGTTTACACTATCTATTCCTTTTTATTTTCAATTGAAAACCCAGACATTGTTATCGTTTGTTAGCCGTTGTTGTCATAGTATGAAATGTCACTTTGACTTTTGACAGGAGGTTAAGGCGTTCGCACATCGGCTTTATTACTCTGTTTTGGGTGTAGTATCTTTTTATTTTTGAATTCTTATTTACTCGTTCTAGATATTTTTTTTCACTTAATTTCAGCTAAGCAAAAAGTATTTTCTTTATTGAGAGGAATCAGAGGTATTGAAGTTTTAACTCAATGTGAGTATGGTAGGTGGCAACACCGGTAACGCCAGAGAGCGTCACTTGGTGTTTGCCGATCAAGGATGGAGATTTAATTTAGAACAGGCCTAGGTGGTTTCCTTGTTCTTGACGCTGTGTCTTACAGTCTAGATGTCTTATTTTCACCAAGAATAACTGAAGTCTTAACGTGCGTTGTCACGAGTCTGAAGGGTGAGTATTTCATTTGGAAGGGGCGCGTCGCAATTGTGTTACGTAATCGCCATGTTCTATTTCTAAAAGTGTATCGGTCTATTTCAGATGTTCTTTACGGTGTTATTGATAACACCAACTCCGCGGTCTCCGAGTATAAAAGCCAATTGCCTCTAATTTACTGCCCGAAAGGTAAACTTTATTCGTTAAAAGTGATGTGTTGTCTGAGGATATGTCCTTGTTTGTTCCTTTACTGAGACGTTATATTGTACGTTTTAGGGTTTCAAGGCTACCCCGGAAATTTCAAGGCTACCCCGGAAATTTCAAGGCTACCCCTGAAGTATCAAGTCTGCTCCGGAGATGTTCGGGCTAACCTATAACCTCAAGGCGGAGGTTATCTTCGTGCATGCGGTGTGCTGAGATTGCTTCGACGTGTTTGTGCACGAGGAAGGTAGCCGTGCGATGACGAGTACACTTCGCGTGGGATCCTGACGCCTGCGTTCACTGATGTCGCGTGACGTTGACTTTCTTTTCTTTTATTTTCTTTATTTTATTCCGCGTTTACTCTAACCTATTATACGTCGTCCATCCTTAGACCGCGTTGGTAGCAAGCGCCTCTTTTGTAATGTTTTCCAATCCTAGTAATGGAAAAGTACTGTACGGGTTTACTGATGCTAATCTCGTAGGTAACCCGGATCTTTCCTTACTTACTCTTTTGTAAGGTTATCAATCCTAGTAATGGAAAAGAACTGTACGGGTTTACTGATGCTAATCTCGTAGGTAACCCGGATCTTTCCTTACTTACTCTTTTGTAAGGTTATCAATCCTAGTAATGGAAAAGAACTGTACGGGTTTACTGATGCTAATCTCGTAGGTAACCCGGATCTTTCCTTACTTACTCTTTTGTAGTTGTTACCAATCTTAGTAATGGAAAAATACGTTACGGGTTTACTGATGCTAATCTCGTAGGTAACCCGAACCTTTCCTTACTTACTTTTTAGTATAATAAATATTTGCAATTACCTAGTAATGGAAAATTATGTTACGGGTTTACTGATGCTAATCTCGTAGGTAACCCGGACCTTTCCTTACTTACCCTTTGGTATAATAAATAATTGCAACTATTTCTTATGTGTGTCGAAAGGCATGGTTAATTAGAATTTAAGAACAAAAGGGAGGACGCTCTCTAATCTTATTACTCTGTGTTGTTCATTCAGAACATAGTATGGTGCAAATAATCTGAGTCTGTACTTTCTTTTTACGAAGTTAGAAATTAAAATAAACTTAATTTAAACAATTTGTCTAATTTATGAAACCACCACCATCGATCCTGTTTGTGGCCAGTCGCTCTCTCTCTCAATCTACGGCGCCCAACCCTTTAGCGATTGGCCCTCGAGCCAAGTGACCACACGACCCCAATCTCATGCTGCGGGCGAAAATCGAGTGTTACAGTGGCGTACCCAACGTATGGCTTGAAGGATCGTTGGTGTGGTTTTAGTTATCAGGTTCATAGTGAGGCAGGTCTAAGGATTGGCACATAGGTTAGGTATCTCTAACTTTAACTAGCACATTAGGAAAAATATATATAAGACGACTTGTCCGTGTGGTTTAAGTAACTTTCTTCGCCATTTTAATTTACTACTGTTTACTTTATTAAGCAATTACTATTATCTACCACTCTTGGTGTTTAAACTGTTATGCTAAGTGTCTAACTTATACACTCTGTTAAAATGGACTTGTCAATTAAAATAGAATGGCTGACAAAAGAGGAGCTTGCGCACGAACTGAGTAAATTACAAATACCTTTCTCAACATCAGACACATGCGACATCCTACGGCTGCGACTTTCACCGGTTTTCCGGATATTCTGGACGGACCAGCTCTCTCTTGGTTCCGTTCGTGTAAGGGTGACTCTTCGTGTTACGCGGACCTTTTAACTGCTCTTAAAGCAGACTTCCATGTCTGGACTTGCTGAGATTTTTGGCGTTGGTAGAATATTTGTCCCGACCGTTGGCTCTTTTAAAGGTATGATTTACTGGTTTGTTTGGTATATTTCGTCCGGACTGCAGGTGTTTTATTGAAGGGAAAAGACTTGTCCTGACTGTTGGCTCTTTTAAAGGATTGGATTACTGGAATGAAAGCATATTGAAGTAGAGTGAGGAAGGCTAAGTTTTAATTTTAAGTAAGCAAGAATGCGCATCCATTTAATTTTAGTTGTGCTGTCATGTTTTGTCCGTAGTAGGGTTAAGCGTGTAGGTATTGGTAATTTTTCTCTTACAAAGTCTCACTTGAGTGTTTACTTAATTAATAGGGTTTCTGCCACAGTTCTTATAAGTGGTAGTTTAATCAATACAATTAAGCCGCTTAAGAGGTTGGTAGTGTGTCACACCCCTCATTGTAGTTTCAGTTCTTTGTGTAGAGCTGTATAATTCTCGCGGATGTTTCTCTCAGTTGAGGTTGATGTGTACTTAAAGAGATACTAACTTTAGTACATACTTGATTTAGTTTAAGATCAAGAGCGTTTGTTTGGAAATTGAACCAACAAACTCTGATATAGGTTTAGAGCGTTTGGTTGGAGGCAGAGCCAACAAACACTAGGAAAGTAGTTTATAAGTTTACTTAAGCAATTAGTGTAGCTTATGCGTAGTAGGTCTGAGACGGGCAACCACGTTTGCCGTTAGTGGACCCGGATCGGGCCTATGATTTAACTGGCTTCCCCTTTATGGCGAAGACCATTGCACGATGTTATGTTTTCCAACCTGACTAGTTTTTTTTTTTTTGGTAAATGAGGCGCCGAGACCTGCAGTGCCTTCGTGTCTTAAGCCGGGACACTGGATGGTCTCTCCGTTCTTTGCCGTTATGGCTGTCTGTTCTTACACATGAGAATGTGTATAATAATTTTATTTCAGAATCTTAGCAATTCTGAAATAAAATTATTTTTCCCAACTGGAACCCTACTGTAACACCCCAAAATCGAGTTGTCACTTTTTCTCTGTCATGCTTACAGTCATCCTTTCTTTTGTCTGAAAGCCTTCCGCGCTAATTCCTGGCTGAGTTTAGCGTCTACTGTTTGACGAGCGAACGAGTATCAAGCCACATACACCTGGTAACCGGTGTTTTAGTATATCAACGTTGATCACAAACGGTCGACATAAACACTGCCGTTTTTACACTTGGATACTCGTTTTGTCTCACATAGTTCAACACGGAGCTTTTGTATTCCAGAGCTAGGTTCCTGTGCCTTATTTGGAAGTCGTATTTAACCGGTTTACACTATCTATTCCTTTTTATTTTCAATTGAAAACCCAGACATTGTTATCGTTTGTTAGCCGTTGTTGTCATAGTATGAAATGTCACTTTGACTTTTGACAGGAGGTTAAGGCGTTCGCACATCGGCTTTATTACTCTGTTTTGGGTGTAGTATCTTTTTATTTTTGAATTCTTATTTACTCGTTCTAGATATTTTTTTTCACTTAATTTCAGCTAAGCAAAAAGTATTTTCTTTATTGAGAGGAATCAGAGGTATTGAAGTTTTAACTCAATGTGAGTATGGTAGGTGGCAACACCGGTAACGCCAGAGAGCGTCACTTGGTGTTTGCCGATCAAGGATGGAGATTTAATTTAGAACAGGCCTAGGTGGTTTCCTTGTTCTTGACGCTGTGTCTTACAGTCTAGATGTCTTATTTTCACCAAGAATAACTGAAGTCTTAACGTGCGTTGTCACGAGTCTGAAGGGTGAGTATTTCATTTGGAAGGGGCGCGTCGCAATTGTGTTACGTAATCGCCATGTTCTATTTCTAAAAGTGTATCGGTCTATTTCAGATGTTCTTTACGGTGTTATTGATAACACCAACTCCGCGGTCTCCGAGTATAAAAGCCAATTGCCTCTAATTTACTGCCCGAAAGGTAAACTTTATTCGTTAAAAGTGATGTGTTGTCTGAGGATATGTCCTTGTTTGTTCCTTTACTGAGACGTTATATTGTACGTTTTAGGGTTTCAAGGCTACCCCGGAAATTTCAAGGCTACCCCGGAAATTTCAAGGCTACCCCTGAAGTATCAAGTCTGCTCCGGAGATGTTCGGGCTAACCTATAACCTCAAGGCGGAGGTTATCTTCGTGCATGCGGTGTGCTGAGATTGCTTCGACGTGTTTGTGCACGAGGAAGGTAGCCGTGCGATGACGAGTACACTTCGCGTGGGATCCTGACGCCTGCGTTCACTGATGTCGCGTGACGTTGACTTTCTTTTCTTTTATTTTCTTTATTTTATTCCGCGTTTACTCTAACCTATTATACGTCGTCCATCCTTAGACCGCGTTGGTAGCAAGCGCCTCTTTTGTAATGTTTTCCAATCCTAGTAATGGAAAAGTACTGTACGGGTTTACTGATGCTAATCTCGTAGGTAACCCGGATCTTTCCTTACTTACTCTTTTGTAAGGTTATCAATCCTAGTAATGGAAAAGAACTGTACGGGTTTACTGATGCTAATCTCGTAGGTAACCCGGATCTTTCCTTACTTACTCTTTTGTAAGGTTATCAATCCTAGTAATGGAAAAGAACTGTACGGGTTTACTGATGCTAATCTCGTAGGTAACCCGGATCTTTCCTTACTTACTCTTTTGTAGTTGTTACCAATCTTAGTAATGGAAAAATACGTTACGGGTTTACTGATGCTAATCTCGTAGGTAACCCGAACCTTTCCTTACTTACTTTTTAGTATAATAAATATTTGCAATTACCTAGTAATGGAAAATTATGTTACGGGTTTACTGATGCTAATCTCGTAGGTAACCCGGACCTTTCCTTACTTACCCTTTGGTATAATAAATAATTGCAACTATTTCTTATGTGTGTCGAAAGGCATGGTTAATTAGAATTTAAGAACAAAAGGGAGGACGCTCTCTAATCTTATTACTCTGTGTTGTTCATTCAGAACATAGTATGGTGCAAATAATCTGAGTCTGTACTTTCTTTTTACGAAGTTAGAAATTAAAATAAACTTAATTTAAACAATTTGTCTAATTTATGAAACCACCACCATCGATCCTGTTTGTGGCCAGTCGCTCTCTCTCTCAATCTACGGCGCCCAACCCTTTAGCGATTGGCCCTCGAGCCAAGTGACCACACGACCCCAATCTCATGCTGCGGGCGAAAATCGAGTGTTACACTCTTTACATAATTTATTTAGGTAATTATACATAAGAATTTTCCGTATATTAAATACTAATCTATTGCGAGACAATGTTGTTATTAATATAAAAATTCTAAGCCAAAATTGATTACTTAGAAATAAACGAAATAAAGATAATGTGTAGTGGCTAAATTAACTCTATGGTCCAGATTATGAACTGCTAAACTAAAGTAAAACCTGTGTGCTAAATATTAAAACCTCTTAATTTTAGTGCCTAATATTAAAGTATATCTAGGGTAATTTCTATTGTATAGTCTCTGCAATCTCTATGCCTGTTCATCAGTGTCCGAAGTTTATTCGATTAATTAAGAACTTTAAGATAATGTAAATTAAAATCTATTTTATATTACACATTGTTATAAATATAAACATTAATTTTAATTACATTTATTACATGCTTACCGATGTTTTAAAATTTTAATCGTACATTATTTAGATATATTCACAAGGCCTACCTACGCGCGTTCTATAAAATGCAATTTAAAATCATTCAAAAATAAAGGTTTATTATAAAAATACAGTTTGGTTATTTCCTAGGGCCGGCGCCGCCGCCGCGCCGCGGCTCCGGGAGGTAGTCTGATCGACCAGTCTTGTCAGTGACTTTAAATAAAACTTAAAATTACTTGGTACTTTTATTGTTAATAAAAGAAATACACAGAGAAGAACCAGCGCTCCTTCACACGACATCTAAGATTTCACTACCGAGAGGCGTACTCTTGCTTCAATCAAATCAAATTATACCTCAGAGAGAACGAGATATGGAATAATAGATATATCATGGCCTCAATGTTCATTTATATTATATTATAATTGATAATTATGATGCGTCAGACACATCGTTTTAATTTTACAGTGAGTAAATGCAGCACTCTCGAGCTCGATCAAACATTATGTTATGTATTTAATTAGACATGATTCTTAGGTGTTTTGGCTTAAACTACAAGTTGTGAAAAAACGTTTGTATAAATTTCAGATAGTTGCAACAGTCACAAATAATTTATAAACCATAGGAATGGTTACCTCATCTAAACCTATGTTAATATTGATAGAAAAAATACAGATCGCTCGACGGTTTTAGTAGACATCGGGAATGTTAAAAAAATACACACATCGCGATGTCAGGAGCAGGGCCGGATTTAGAGGTGTGGAGGCCCCTAATTATTTTTCAAATAGGTTACCTACATTTTATGTGGGGCCCCGCTCGTGGAGGCCCCGGTTGCCGTCTCTTAAATCCGCCCCTGGTCAGGAGATAAGATTAACATTGTTCTACTGGTTCCGTCAAATACACCACTCTATAGAGGACTCCTACTGCGGCAGTCTCAAATATACTTCAAATATGAAACTCTTTATAGTTATCAACTTAGAGCGAAAAGGTGCTGAAGAACACTCAACTAGATAAGATTCAGTATCTAAAAATCCATTGGATTCAGTCGTCTCACAGTCCACGCTACACAAATATGTCCAAAAGAAAATTAATCTACTAACTTAAAATGTACAGGACTAGAGGATATAAGAATGAGTATCAGTCAGTGTAAGAATCGCTGGGATTGGAATTAATATTAAGTAGGCATTAGGCACGGACAGTTTCCCGAGAGGAGTGCGTCACCCAACACTGAAGATTGAGCACTGAATGGGTTTGTTCGAGTATGGAGAAGAAATTATAAAGCTAAGTTACAAACTGACTGATAAGCCTTCTCATATACCGTGTCCACTAAACAACATTTACAAACTCAATGATTGCTTTTATAGAAAAGAAGGTACAATAATATTATACAAGGAAATAAGACAACTGCTTACTAAATTGTTGTCTGCAACCTTGAGGGTTGGGGCGTAACCGCAGTGTCAAAGTTAAATAATAAATGTACAGTAGATGTTAGGTTACCTAGACAGAGCTAGTCCTCGGCACAAGGTGCGCGTTTAGTCTTTCGTACAATAAATGTCAAAAATATGGTAACAGCTAAAATCGCAAAAAAAAACGATGTACGACACTATTCAAGATCAAGAACGTGTTATGTATATTTAAGAGCGATTAGTCCGATACCATATTATCATGTCCTTGACTGTTAAGACCGATGGTTGTAAAAGCAGTTGTCAAGTAGTGTTCGGTGCGCATGTACCAGGTGCGCAGAACCGGCGCGGCGTCAGTCGCTAACGCCGATAGGGATGGTAAGACGAAGCAGATGTGGCGCCACCAGAGCTCGATCCATGGTAGCTGCGCTTCGAAGACCGTTGGTAGCCGTCGCCTGACCCCCCAGTATACTCGTAATCGTCACCTATACCAAACACTAAGTTAGTTTAGGCCAAACAAAAGGCAATTTCCACAGCAATAATATAAAGCATTCTATTTTCATTTTCTGATTAGTAAAACTTTAACACAAAAATAAATGAAAACTTACCGCACCACGCACCTCTCAACCCCGACCAATCTAGTGTGAGTGATCCTTTACTTCCATCGATACTTACGAGTATACTACGGGCCTACAACGTGATGGATTATTTACAGTTGTCCCTTCGCCAGTTCCCTTGAAGGAGCTACTATGACTTTTTTAGTAGTCTCTTTAGAATCGTAGACATAGTCTGAAGGAACTTTAAATAGAACTTGTCAAAGAATGAGGTTCGTTAGACTCAATGAGCTATTCCCACTTGTCCGCGGTACTAGTAGTGGAACATTCAGGGTTCCGGACGAGTGCTTCTCTATTTTCCCATCTGTTCGCAGTGCGGTCAACTAGCAAAATAAATCTGAGTGGAAAAAGCCAGACTGAATCCACACAAAGTCGATAACGCGATAAGAGTGAACTCTCTTAGCCAAACTATGACGAGCCATAGAACACTGTAATTTTTGACGCATCTTGAGCCGAGCATTAGAGGTGAGATTAGTTTATTAATACGGTCCTAGATTTTTTAAACTCCCGTCAAGCGCAGGTTTGAATAGACGAAATAATAGTTCCATTAGTTCTTCAGAAAATGTAAACGGACTACTAGAAAAAAGTATTAGCAGTTCCTCCAAAAGAACTATGCCCGAGACTACTGCGGACAAGCAATCGTGACCTAAGTAGTAATGTGCCGTTCTCGAGAATTCTCGAAATTCTCCTTAGAAAAGAACCGTCGTTCCCTAGAATTCTCGCGATCGGCACATCTCTAGACCTAAAGCCGTAACCAGACTACATTTATCTATCTACCCTAGAGTGAGCAACTGGGATAATAGGTAAGGAATGTTAACCTGATGCGGGAGCAGATATGTCAGATACGTTACAAAACGACGGTTGGGGCGAGACTATGGCACCACAGTATATCATAGGCACCTGTGAAAGATGGTTTCAGCTCATTATTAATCCTCTCGTCTAATATTCGAAGCTGGAAATCGGTGGAATGATGCAACTGGGGTTGCTGAAATTTTCACAGATTTCGGTATTCTAATGTGGTGGAATGGTCGAGGTATTATTTCCTACTACATACACAAAATTCTAAATAACCTGTGGCGGCGTCCCGATGACATCGTTCATTTGTGGGACGTTCATGAACTTTGGACTGCCGGCCGAACTGCCCACACCATCACCCTCTGTCATACACAACTGGTTAGTAGGTTAGTGCTAGTCTACGGTGCAACAGACAACACGGGAGCGTGAGTCAGATCCTGCCGGCCGAACCAGTAATAGTGAATAGGGTTTTAATTTGAATTTTAGAGAGAACTTCATCATGGTTTGTACTATTACTCAAATTAAGTTTCCGGGAGCTCTAACAGTTCAATTAAGTTTAGGGAGCTCTGAGTTTCAGAAGCAAATCTAAAAATGACAAGTTACTAAACGCGTGGCTAAAATGGTGAAGCTGTCAAAAAAAGCCATACAAATCTAGCTGCGGTACCCTGTGAATCCAATACACTGTATCTGCAGATAATAGTGTTTTGAATTAACAACTTTTATTCTATAGAATGAAAGTTGTTAATTCAAAACACTGTATCTGCCAGATACAGTGTATTGGATTCACAGGGTACTGCGGGCGATACAAGTTTCTCACCCCCTAAATAAAGTCCGAATTCTACGATTTTTAAAAATTTTGTAGTTATTATTAAGAACCAGGCCTGTACGTTTCAGTTTTTTGTTTTTTTAATTTGTATAATCTCTTAAGAGATATTTTCTTGGAAAGTAAAAGGTACAGACAGTTTCGTGATATCTACCATATATTCAAAAATCATAAAAATCGGACTAGGTTTAGGAGCAAAGAAACGTTATCGCATCTTGTATGGATTTTTTAAGCTTTACAATAATTAGATTTTATGCTGCTTTTCATTTTAGCTTGACTGCTTATTACACGAGCAGTGTAAATGGGTAATTTTCTTTTACACTAACTATCCTCTCCTGAATAAGAATGAACTCACCGATTTTAGAAAACTGAAAGATTTTAAAAAAGGGCAGAAAAATCTTGTGTAGAAAAATGTTATAGAATTATTTGTGTTCATTGAATTTTCAGTTAAACATTCGATTTCTTGTTAATACAGAAATTGAAATTCAAGAAATAGGAAGTAATATAGAATGAGCGTGAATATACCTACTTATATAGCAAGCAAAATACTATACTGAGCAGAAAAGTATTGTTGAAAACATAATTATTGGAACCGGTAAGTTTCCACGTTATTGACACTCGATGTTAATTATTTTAGTATGGTAAGACTATTACGGGATCACGGCTGAGGAAGTTTCATTTTATGCCCATTATACAACAAAAATTATGATAACCTGCAGGAGTCGTTACTAGCTAAGGGGCGGGGAGGCAAACATTAAAAATGCCAGTGTTATTTTGAATTTTTTGATTTCTTTTAATTATCTACGTTTTATAATGTCCTTAAAGTAGATATATATTTCATCATAAGATATCTCAAATATTTGCAGTGGTAGATAATATTAATATTTTAATTAATCAACCAGTAGTATTATTTAATTCATTAAGATAGAAGAAGCTTAATAATAGGAAACTACGACAAAACTGTTTTTTTTTTCATTACAATTACAAACTACGTACTTATATTACCAGTTAAATCTAACACTAATATATACCCAAAATACCTAATATGAATAATGCATAATTTCTACTTCAAAGACCAGTGTTATGTTCTGTGATAGCACTTTTATCATTACATCAATACTTAATCGCTTACAAGCTTCTCGTCTTAATATTTTAGACTTTCTGTTAAATTAATAATTAGAACCGTAATTAACTAATTATCATTAGGTAATGTAAAAAGAAACAACAAGGACGCTCGTGTAAGTCTATCATAATTTCTTTTTTATATAACGAACACAAAATAACTTAAAGAGCGCTAGAGGGCGCCAGGCTAGGGCGGCTAGCTAGTGCTACAGTAGTGTACATCGTAAGATTAACAAATCTAGATAATAGTCTTACTCGTAACATGCTTAGTGTGGCTCGGGCGCGGCGCGGCCGCTTCCATTAATTACATTTACGAAATAATACAGTCTGTATAAATATTAAATACAGCGCCCGTACAGGCCGCGTAAAGTAAAACTTATATACTGCCGTAAGTAAATATTACTTTAAATATTGTACATCAGTCGATACTTCACCTAACAATTTTGTAATCTAATCAATCGAGAATTATGTACTTTATTCCACTATTAAGAAATCATACTTTAAAAATAATCAACATCATTTTTTAATTAAACAGAAATAAATAACAACTTGCCCTAAGTTTTTTTTTATAATAATTAATGTTATAATTAACTGTAAAGCCCGTGCATATTATTTTACGATAAAATGGGTCTCATAATTACATTTATATTTAAATTCTAGTATAAATATGAGGTTGTATATTAATAATACCTGCATTGATTTAAAATAAGTTTCGAAAAGACTACAGTACAATCGGCGTCTGACGGCCGACACGTTTAAATGCAACGAACTAATAGTAGAGTGGAGTGAACTCAGGAGTCGTCGTAACCTAAAGTTAACACTAGGGGTCTCATTGTATAATTAGTCAATTACGATCATAAATATAGTATAGTGAACGTTCGCAGTCGCGGAACGAGTGCGAGATATCAAATACCAAAATACACTTTTACACAAACATGTTTCCTTTATATTATACTTACTACAGAATAAACATACACATATAAAAACCGCGTACACTATAATATAAAGTAATACAAACAAGAGTCGAAAGGTTAACTACACAACAGTACTAGAGTTAAGCCACGATTAAAGTATGTCCATAAACATTGTTTCATAGATTAGAGCAGTCCCTACCGGGGGGCCGCCGCGCCCCGGCCGCGGGACGCCGTTTGACAGACGAGCCTCTTACGTGTCTTACCGTATTTGTATTTCGCTAACTATTTTAATTAATAAATTCATCCAATATTTTATGCTCATCTCCTATATAATAATAATCAAAAACCCATATAAATAGTCTCAATTGATTTCCACAATAATTTGCACTAAGTTTAATGTTGAGTAAATCTAAAATTTCTAATACATATATTTTATTTTAAATAAATTATATTCTTTATGTTACTTAGAGGATTGCCCCGACGGTACATTACAACTAAGAGCTTAATTGTTCCGAAGGTTGTGGCCGGGCCCGAACCCGCCTACGCTTAGTGCTAATCGTTATCACTGCAATCAACACAATATAAAACATCTCTATAAATCACTTAAATTTTTGTAAGGCATCGTTTCCTAATATTAAACAGCTGTGAACAATTATCGTATCTTATCGGTGGTTGTACATTAACCTACGGAGGAGCGAGCGAAGAGCCGATGTCACTGGACAAATGCGAATAAAAGCGGGTGAAGGTACGACCGGAACGTGCGGCGCGGTCACAGGAATGAATAACACAATAAGTCTAACTAATATAGGAATAGGAACCGAGAGCGAACCGAACTAAACCAAGCAGTACTAATATACGTAACCTAGTGGGCAGTTTAGGCACCGACGTCAATAGTTAACATTATTCCATTATCGTTACAAGGTACGAGTGTCGATCGGCTACACTGATCGCGTCAGTCAAGTATGTACTATATAGAGCTATAAGAATGTACCAATATGCGCGTTACCTATGACGATCACAATGTAAGGCAGGTCTGTGTTAACGTTAATTTGGGACTCCGCACCCCTCGTCGCGGACCGCATTACTTATAATTTGTTTATACACCTCAAATACTTCATAGATAAATTATAATTTACTTACGGAGCGATCTTACATAACCCTATTCTAACGATCAAATTATGCATTCATTGTAATCAACAATTCGTCCATTAAAACGTTAGGCACAACAGCGAGGCCGCCGCGGCCGCTAGCGCCCCGCATTACTTAGCTTAACACTAAAATTTTAATCAGTCGATCGGTCAAATGATTGAGCGATATAATACAGTAAAAGACTAACATTAAATTTAATCTAACATTGTTATTTTAAATTATAACTCTCGTTTGTAAGGGGCGTGGCGACCGCGCGCGGCCGCCGCTCCGGCGACCGTCGATCCTCTATATACTTTTAAAAATATTTGGCAATCACATAAATTAAAACGTTAAGACTATGTGACGAGACTTGATTAAAATTATGCTTTACACACTTGTAAGTATATATATGTACAGCGCGGCAGAGGGGCGCTATCCTAGTGGTTGAGCTTCGATACTTAACAAATACGTCATATTTTATCCTTTAACTTTTGCTCATTTAACAATTTGGCAGGTAAATTTAATTTATTAAAGTATAAAACCGTATTATCAACTTAAAGTGCGTAAAAAACTAAAATGCGTCCTAGAAAACGAATTAAAATTACGAATATTTATACAGAATTGATCCCTTTACAAAAATCGGGAAAATTAAATATTAAATCACGTTCAGTCATACTATGTTTTGTTAAATATTAACACATAATTATTTCATTACATCCCTACTTTTCCTAAGTCTAGTGGGTGGTAAATAACCAAAATTCTAATATTAAACATACATACCGATATATATATACCATATTTATACATAGCTATTAGCTTAAGTTAAGTTGTTTAGGACATTCCCTAAATTGGCCTTGTTTATGAGCGTCTGTCAAACGGGTGCCGCGGGCGGGGCGCCGCTCGGGCCCGCCCGCACTAATATTATATTATATTAAAAGAAATCGTTAGACAACTACCAAAAAATAAACGACAATCTGAAAAATGTGAAGTAATTCTTCACGAAAAGCCCGCATCCAAAAGAATATTAAAAGCAAAATTATATAAAAAAGTGTACGTTGTTAGTACACAGACCGGGCCTGCGGCGGGGTCGCGTCGCCGGCGCTGCTCGGACTCCCCGAGCTAACTATCAACACCTCTTAGCCTGATTACTTTCGTTAAACTATGTTACGTTTTAATATTAACTTAACGGCCTTACATACGCGTGTGGGTTTGTGTTAATGCAGTCGTTATAGATCTTTAACAATAATTAATTCGCTACAAATGGCTTATAGGTTCGAACGCTTACATCAAACAGTCGACGAGTTTATATCGATTATATTGCATTGTTAACTTACTCTTTTAAATTTATTGATAATTTGCTCGTTACACTATTACTTACGTCGCGAGTCGAAAAAAATTGACGAGTCAAAAACTGTCTAGTTAATGCGAGACTTGAAAAATGTATAAAAATTAACTCTATCGAAACTTCTCTTAGCACATTACACCTATCGTTTCACGTTACAAGCGAAATACATTTGGTCAGTTTATTGCCGTCGTGATTAAGAGCAGTATCGGGGTGTGTGTTCGAGTGAATTCGACGCTGTGTGGGGTTTCGGGTGTGGGGAGTAACTGAGGAGGAACGTCTGTAAGTGTCGTTTGTCCAGATGGGAGTCGGTCAGGCTAGGCGTGTGTGTGTGTGGTGAGTGTGTGTGTGTGTGTGTGGCGCGGCGGCCTACGCGGCGGGCCACTCCTTGTTAAACTCGTTGGCGGAGAAGTGTTTGGGCGCGTGGTGCGAGTGGTGCACACCTGGCGGCTGCGCGGCGGGCGCGTGGTACTCGCCGGCGCCGTAGCGGCCCGCGTACGACGAGCCCTACCGGGGGGAGACCAAGGAACATGAAGGATCAAATGAGGCCATCCGGAGCGTCCTTGTCAAACTTTATTATAAAAAATATCAACGAGGCCGCATTGTGTGATGCCCCACGATCGTGATTAAACATAATTTTCGTAAGTTCACGTCACATGATACGGTCGAATTCTCTGAACACTTAAAGTACAGCTCTTAATATTACTTTATAGAATTAATTATATGTTAATGAACCTGTAACAATATGAGAAAAATCGAAATTTTACTAATTTGTACTTTAAATGCCAATTTACAAGTGTCGAGATGAGGCCGAGCGGTCCATCCGTCCCGCCCGGCTTCATAAAATGCATTACGATAACGAACGGAACTAGGGGTAACATTATATATAGTGCGTTGCGATGCGATGCCTTTTTGATGAGCGCGCGTAAGGTCGCGAGAACGAACCGTCCGGTGTCAAAGCCCCTTAGTTTCGCGACTTTCCCTCATCCGAGACCCGCCCTTATCTCTAATTGTCTTTCTGGAGGAGCCACTCTTGTGGGCCCTGATCGACCAACTGGAAAAGAAGAATTACAGACATAAAGTCCCGCTCGCCAACGGCGACAGCTTACATCTAGCAGCGTGACCAAGCGTGATACCCCGGGACAGGGAGGGAGGGGATGATGAGACACTTCAGCGGATTCGAGTGATCCGGCGCTACTACCAAGGCTACCGGCGGCGACTAGTCGTTCTCAGCGCGGCTCGGGAGATCAAAAAGACATCGCATGTATATTTGCCGCTGAAAACATGCAGAGAGGCGTCGGCTCCCACGTCACACAGCACACGGATGCAGGACGCTACCGGGGACATGCGGCCCGGTCCGCGACTCGAGCGAGCCAGCGTCTTTGCTGGATCTCACTCGTTCACCGAGACTCCGTTCATAATAACCTCTCATTCAAACTAATTATACAACTCAACGGAAGTACAACCAGATGGAGCAAATAAAAGCAACTTCTTTCACACGCTTCTAGCATAATCTCATTCGCAACCGAATCCTGGGTAGGTGATGAAAAATGATAGTGGCAAACGAAATCCTCTTTCATGCACTTCGTACATACCAAAATCACGCCAAATAAATGAGGTAGATGCAGGAAAAATCAATGAGTAAGCGAGGAAACGATGGACACTATGGGAAAGGATGCAAGCCCCGAGGTATTGAGCAAATTAAATGTAACGAATAAAGCAGATCCTACTTGGGTGTACTTTCGTAAAGATGCATCATCCATCGGGGAAAACATTTACTTTGAACTAAGACAAATAATGCAAAAACAAAACAAAAATACATACAGTTACAAACGGAATAAAAATATCTAATTGTACATCTAAAACAACATCTATTGAAGATCTTGTTTTAGGCGCAACTTCAGTTTGTTTTAAGTAAAAAATAATGAATTTCCAATTTAATGTGTAAAAAAACCGTTCGTATTCTTATTGAGACTAAAACGCATATTTTAGTTTAAATAAGAATTTGTACATTCCTAACAACACCCACTACAGGAAGCAATACATTGGTGGCAATCTAATGTATATTTTTCTTTTCAACATGTTTGAAAAGAGAAACATAAGTAATTGTAATATCAAAGTGTTGATGATACAACTACCTGAGCATTCGAAAACCAACACCGGGTAGCACTCTCACGCGTCAACATCACGGCACTGACCTTGCGCAAGAGCTGACTCCTCGCTTTCAGAATATGGGAACATCCAAAAGGTAGAATCGGATCTCTTGCGTTAGATCAGGCTTATATTTCATGCTAGTTGGCAAACATCATTACAAATAATAACGCATGTGGATATGTTTGACAAGATGTTCTTTTATAATTGGTTGCAACTTGGATCAGCGACTTGTCAATCATATCTAGACGTAGGAGCCGACGGCGACCAGCCGTTATAAACCTGGCTATAGCTCTAAATAAACTAACGATATAATTAAAAGCCAATTATCACTTGAAATTCTATCGTCAGTTTTAAAGAGAACACACTCGACCATGAATATTTGTATTTATTTAATAGATATTCTTGATCTTAGAAATTTATAAATGCACTAAGTTTTGTTCAATAAGTAATAAAACTAAGTGTACTCGCGACAAGCTTAAAACAATCAATTTGTTTATATGTTCGTATTACTTGTGAAGTAATGAAGAGCATACGTTCAAATTCTATTGTAATTTGTTTGTTTTGTAAGATTCGTTTGTAGTTTTTCTAACTCTTTTCGAAATATGGTAATTTTAATCGTCAGGCAATTTACTGACGAATTTCCAAGTAATTTTATATGGTTTATGGCGGTGGTTCAGTGGTTCACCAGTGTTTTGAATGGTTACAATTTTATTTTATCCTATTCAATTTTTTTTTGTCCTGGATACGTTTTATAAGTGTATATTTCTAAATTATAGGTCTCTTTTTTACACTTGTATGGTTTCAAGAGAGAGTGCTGTTTGTGTATAGTTAACTGTAAATCATAGGAGGGTCTGAGTTCCAAAAATATATTGCTGGAACCAGGGATGCTAGCTACCATACTGTCGTAGTCCACCATGCATAAATTAATTCAGTTATTTCGAAAATAATCAATACACACTTCGAACGATTCAAGTAGCAAAATCGTAACCGATCAAAACACTACCGACACACGGCCCGCGAGGCGTCGTTTCCGCCTGCAAGAAAACTCACGCGAGCAACCCCGACATCACCGTTCGACGGACTCGCAAACTACCGCTGCCCGCAAAATGAACGCAAACCGCCACAATGCAAAAAAGAGCTCGCAAAAAAATGTTGTCGGGTAATTGATCGCATAAGTTTGGTTGGAGGCAGCCCCAGCCCCCCCCCCCTCCCCCCTCCCCCCTCCCCCCTCCCCTGTGTTGCGTACCTGGTCCTGCTGGTAGGCGGGCGGGTACTGCTGGTAGGAGGAGTAGTCGGCGGAGGAGGACTTGGACAGGCCGGCCGAGCTCAGCGCCGCCGACAGCGCGGGCGCGCCGCCGCCGCCGCCGCGCCCGTACATCTCGCCGCCCTCCGACAGCGGCACGTACGAGCCTGCGGGCGAGGGACCACGCGTTACCAGCCGACCACCGAGCACCGAGCACCTCATCGCTTATCATAATAAACCTCCAAAACTAATTCATGATCAACACACGTGATAACATAAATGGGTCAATCAACTTTTCTTTGTAGCTCGTTGCCATGGTTACGTCTCTTGAATCACTCTTTAAAACTGTGATTTCAAAGAATATAAGTCCACTAAAAATCAGTTTTATTGGCAATTCCAAACCCATTTTTTTATGGGCTTTCTCCTGAGTGTGCTAGAAGTATTATATTATAGCATTTTTTCTAAGAAACTCTAACACTGTTGTCTCCTGGGTTACGGGACAAAATAACAACAACAAAAAGTTGATCCACCCAAATACTAACCCTCCAAACGTACTAAGTACATTATAATAGCGATTTTATGATGCGCAATTTCTTCTCGTACATCCAATGACGCGCATCACCACCGCAATCTACCTACTCTATCTAACCTACAATATTTCTGTGATGTTTTCGGTGAAAAAACGCATCTTTTACTAAATCAAACTAAAGTTAAGTGAAGTTCATCATTTTTTCATTCAATTATGATTTATATTGAAAATTCAAAAATGAAGAAATCAAAACATAAAAATATGTGGTTCTAAATGTCCACTAAACTACTATTATCATTTTAAACGGAATATAATCCCCAGCAACAATGAATACTAATCAATGTGT
This sequence comes from Acleris laterana, assembly GCA_963966035.1. Taxonomy (NCBI): domain Eukaryota; kingdom Metazoa; phylum Arthropoda; class Insecta; order Lepidoptera; family Tortricidae; genus Acleris; species Acleris laterana. The sequence continues at coordinate 14,985,832 of OZ014455.1, forward strand.
ACTACCTTATACACTTCCACTACAACCAAAACACTAGTAAAAGTTACTTCATATGAATCTGCTAAACTTCCTGCATACTAAATAAGGAAAAAAATATCAAATTAATCACCATGACAACCATAAACGTGCACACCAGACAAAGGTTGACAAAACAAGGTTTTTTTTCACCTATGATTGAATAATAATCAAAGCTTGTAATTTAAATTCTTCAATATGATAAATCATAATAATAACATATTTTAACTTCAACAGATAATTATACCTGCATTTACACAGTACATTAATAATTCATTAGATACATTAAAAAAGCTTAAAAAAAAACAATATTTATTCAGTAAATAGGCCACATGAAGGCTCTTATTTCACGTCGATAATATAGAGTGAGTCTACGAGCGCTTCGGACAAGACCATCATTGCGGAGAAGAAGCGCCGCAAGAAACTCCAGCAGAAGAGCAAAGATGAAGGTTAGTCAAAAATATTATTTTGTTAAAGTCTTTGACCAAATACATATTTCCTGTTGCATGTTTTAATATATATATATATTTTTTTTTTGGAGCATGACTTCCTCCTTATATTAAAAGAAATAAAACATAACTGAATGAGTATAAAAACCCTGCACGTGCCTACAGGCTATAGCAATAACACATTCACAAATTCATCTTATTCAAAAATAATAATATAGAAGCAAAGGTTAAGACCGTTTATTGTTATGTATCAGATATGCAATACAAACAGTAAAAGGGAGATGTTATGAAATCGTACAACCACATGTGTTAGTTCACTTCAATGTATAATCAAAACATGAAAGAAATAAATTGCTTCCAGAGGTTAGTTACTGAACTATAACAATGGTGACTAAGTAACGAGTAACATGTGAAAACTTAGATTAGCGTTAGTGTTGATGAACTTCAGTATAAGCTTCAAACTCTGAT